>JABUIW010000214.1:1260599-1293611 GCA_013363375.1 Menidia beryllina
TGGATGGATGGATGGATGGATGGATGGATGGATGGATGGATGGATGGGTGTGACTTATGGCGGAGTGTGTTTGAGTGTGTGCGGCCATAGGCAAATAATGGTCCCCCGGGAATGGTAACCATGCAAATCCCCCCCCCTTCCCTCTCCTCCCCACAGTACGCCATGTTCCTGTCGCTGGTCTTCCTGGCTGAGCTGGTGGCCGGGATCTCTGGATTTGTGTTTCGCCACGAGGTCAGTATCTCTTTTTTTCCCCCCCTTTTTGTTTTGTGAGTCCGCGTTCATATCGGGGATTAACTCGGTCCGCTCGCACGGCGCAGATCAAGGGGACCTTCCGCCGAACCTACACCGACGCCGTCCTGAACTACAACGCCGAGGACAAGGCGAGCCGCGCCGTGGATAACCTGCAGCACAGGGTGAGCGCCGCCATCAGATAGCCCCGCACTTCTTTAGCCGGCTCTTGACCTTGGCGGGGGGCTTTACAGCATGCCTCTTACCCACAAACAGATTCATGCAGCAGCCGTTATATTAGACACAGGGCAGTTTGTGCTTTTTCTCTTTAATACGCATATGATTAATTTCCCCAAGGTTCTTCAAAAACGTTAGCCTGTTGTCAGTTTATATGAGCCCAAATTGTTTAGTGTTGACTTATTTACAGATAAAATTGCAGTTTGCCCCCCCCCCACCCTTATAGCTCACCGTTCTCACTAAACAAGCATGATGGATAAACTACCATACCTACTAAAAACTGTGATTTTCAGACCGTCCCAGCACAAGATGCATGTTTTGTTTTCATTTCATGTTAGTTATGTCTGTAGTTATGTCACACATGAAGAATTAATTTTGACACTAACCTGTAAACATTTAGTTACGAATCAGGATGTCAAGTGTGTTCCAGAACGTTATTAGATGCTTAAAGGTTCCATGCAGGGCATATTGAAGGGAACTGACAGTGGCAATGCAATGAATGTATTTCAAAGTCTCATAAAGCTGACAGAAGTGTTCAAATGTTTCAGTAGCTTGGACTGATTTAACGTTTACTGACCACCAGAGGATGCACTTCCAGTATTATTCAGAAAACAGAAAAAAAAAACAATTCAGTACAGGTAAGGATTTTCTGCACATCTAAAACAGGCACAAAGCATATAAGAGCAGCCCATACTGAAAATAATCGAACGTTTCTTTCGCTGTTTGATGAAACTGTTCCACTGCATTTAATAGGAACAAAAGTAAAAAACTTAACAGTTGAATTTGCATTCATACTCATCATCAGCAAAGTTTCCCGTCCTCTCCTGTAGAATCCAGAGGTCTCGCAGGTTCAGGCTTTGTGCTTTGGTCAAGAGGTTGCTTTCCATATCTGATAATTAGATCCAGAGACCAAATACACTTATAGGTCAGGAGGTCATAATCATTACCGAGAAGATCTTTAAAAAACTGCCAGCAACCCGCCTACGTGTGAGGACCGTGCAAATCCATGTTTCAGTCGTATATGAGGAGACTCTTTCTCTCCTCCTGGATGCTTGAGCCTCTGAACATCCTTCCTTGAGGTTGGGTCAGGGTTAGTGGTCCAACAGCGGTCAGTGCGTGGAGAAACAAATCCAGATTCCGCTTTGGTTTTTGAAAAAATTTCCTGAAAATCTACAGTATCCAGCTGTTGCGGGGGAGATTATACATCTGTTTCAAGACAGATCATTTTTCTCTCTTTATTTTTTCAGTTTTATTCAAAGGCCTCCTTGAAGTCTACTGAAAGATTGGAGCAGTGAACCGGGTCACATCCTAATCTCGTTCTCCTTTACCGTTTCTAGCTGCGTTGCTGTGGAGTTTACAACTACACTAGCTGGTTCGGCAGCGTGTATTACCCCTCCAACGGCATCCCCCCCAGTTGCTGCTTCAACGCCTCCGACTGCAACCCAGAGGATCTCCGCAATGCCACCGTAGCTCCGAACAAAGTTTTCCACCAGGTGGGTTCCCCCCGTCTGCAGCTCAGCGGCTGATGGACGCTCATCTCACTAGGACACGTCCGGCTCACCTCATGTACCCCTTTCAAATCTCCGCTTTCTCCACACACCACCAACCGGCCTCAGATACGCTCCGGCGTGCCCCTCCTGCCCCTACTGTGCACGGTTAACTTGTCCCTGTACCCCGCGCAGACTAACCTGCCCCCCGTTTTTCAGGGCTGCTTTGAGCTGGTCACTTCCTTCATGGAAACCAACATGGCCATCATAGCTGGAGTGACGTTTGGAATCGCTTTCTCACAGGTAAGTCGGGGGGGAAAAAAAGAAGAAAACAAAGCCTAACAAATGCTAAACGTATTGTGTGACAAAGGGTGAGCTTATGACGGGATTTCTGTCTATGTTTCTTCAAGCTGATCGGCATGCTGCTGGCATGCTGTCTGTCCAGGATCATCACAGCCAATCAGTACGAGATGGTCTAGCTTATGGGATGCGTTAGGTGAGAGAGTTTTCAAAGAGTCCAACTCATCTGAATACAAATAGAGAATAAATCTTACACCTTGGACTCGCCTGTTTTTTTTTTTGTTCTTCCCTTCCAGGTAGACGATGAGAAGAACAGACAAAGAGTCTCGACACAACAAGAGTAAATTCCCAAAACACGTCTGAATTTGAATTTGCCTGTCAGTCTCTCTGCCTGCGATCCTAATGTAATATGTTAATGTATCTTATTGTAAAGCACCATTCCTTGATCAGCTGCGGTTGCGTCCAAGCTTTCTATACCACCCATCACATCGCCGCTTGATGTAAAAGTTGCTCATTAGCAGTTCTCGGTGCCGCCTGCGGCTAACAGGTACAGCTGACAGCAGTGTGGGTCTCCTCAGAGGCCCACTACACCCCTTTCTACACACTGTCCTCACTTAAGCCGTAAAGTAATCCTTTAATAGATTTTTTTCCTCTTGCGTTTGACTTTGCTATGACTCATCGTTATTTTGGTCAAAGGAACGGGGAATTGTCGAGAGTATTTTTTACCTGAAGATGAAAAAGAACAATATTTTTTTGTCCAAAATGTAAATTAAGACTGAAATTAACAATCAGTTCGAGCTTTAGCATGGAGTAAACAAATAGAAATGTTTGTTTTAAACCTGCCGCTGTCTACTTTATAGAATGTAGCCTCCACAAACTCTTAAATTGACATTTTATCCCATGGCGTGTGTTACTTAGAAATGCATTTTTTGGAGTTTGAGGGGCTGGTCACACTAACTGACTCTTAATTTGATCAGAATGGCATCTAAATCTGTTAGACCTTTTATCTTTGTTATGGTGGCTTTTACAGTAGCAGAGGGAATGTTAAACACTGCAAAAAAAATTAAAAATCATCTCCGTTTGAACTTCCTCTCTTTTAGTCCCTCAGAGTCAGCACTTTTAAGACCAAAGCCTAAGAAATTCAAGCAAATCCTCATTGCCCCCACAAAGCTTTGATTCTGCCGAAATCGAGTGATTTTGTTGCACCGCACGGCGTTTTTAGATGTTGTTGTGACCAGACCGTTCCGGGCTCTGAATAAATCCTCAAGGACTCAGTTGCGTTGAAGTTTAACATTCATGGCAGAAACTTTTGGAAGGCCTCTTCACAAAGGCTCCCGTAGTGTAAGGGGCACGCTGCGGGCAAAATGCACAACCCTGTATGTGTTTTCATGACTGAAACGGTGCGCACACAGAGCCAGAAATGATATATTTATTATGCTGTTCTGATGAGAGAGCTCCCAATTTACAAACGTTTTATCATTATGAAACTTTACACACCCCATGAGAGTGATTTCCATTGGGACACTACCCAAATTCTCCATTTGCATATAAAGATGCTGTTTGCACCACAGCATAATAGGTAAGACAAAAAGAGAAACAATATGCAAGGAGCCTTTAATGAATGAACGAATGAATGTAAAGCAGAGATGCTTAATGAAAAGGAGAAAAAGGTTGTTTTTTATGTTTCATTTCTGGAGTCAGAAACAGCTCACCTGCTTTTTACCTCGCTCATCCCTCAAAAGATCAGAAAGCTCTGAATATTGTAGATGACTCGATTATGAATGGCATCCAGAATTTGTTAGGTTATTTTTTATTCTAGCACTGTGTTATGTAATTAACTATTTGAAACCATATCAGTGGGGGTTCCACTTTCCCACTGCTAGTTTTCTCTCTTTTCCTGCTCATATGAGACTCAAATTGATCCAAAACTGGTCCTAAGAGGGTGTGAAGTACGAACGGTCTCTCTTTATAGATACCCGTTTGTGGGTACAGAAGAAAAACATACATTGTTAGTGCATCTGGCCCCTCCAGCCCTGCCTACCTGGGAAAGAGGACGGGATGTCATTTGACGCAAAGCACTCCATTTGATCTATCTGTGACTTTTTGGTCTTTGTTTTTCTGTGTCCGTGTGTAAGCAACCGTCAGGATTCGGCTTCAGTAGACCGGCCATAAAACGTGGTATGCCGACTGAGCAAGTTCCGAGCTCCGTCTGTGTCATGAATTGTTTTTTCCGTCTGGTGGATTAAAATCTAACGCCGGCAATATTGTTACAGGGAGAGAATCAAACGATGTTCAGTTACTACTTATGGAATTCTGTGTAGTGCATCAACCTGCTGCTGCCATCATCATCCTCATCTGTAGATATGTATTGGAAATGTTATTTATATGATGTAATGTTTCTCATTCTAATATGCTAATCAGTAGATGTTGTGTAAGGATTTTGAATCCACATTTTGTGCTGTTTATCTATATTTGTTTGATAGTTTTTAGGGAAACTCGCACTGAAAAAAAAATTGTGGCAGGTGTTTTTGTTAAGAGTAACGCACAGTTCAGCTGTATCTTTATTATGGGTTTTGTTTGCATTGAGTTTGATGGATTTACCCAGTGATTTCACCTCAATCCCACCCGTGTGAGTGGGTGTGACTTTGTTTCTTTAGCTATCTCAGCCGCGAGTGTGTGTGTGTGTGTGTGTGTGTGTGTGTGCGTGTATGTGTGTGTGTGTGTGTGAGAGCCAAAGTGAGCGCCTAGACTTTTTTGCTGTGCTGTAATCGGTTTTTGGTCAGTATTTGGTTGTGGCTTTTTTTGCTTTTAAAATTGTACATTTAATTTGTGAATGTTTGTTTTCCAGCTTTCTCCTCTCTAAAACAATTGTTCTGTACATATAAAGCTGCAATACCATCCAGCTTACACGTGGGGTCACTAGATACTCGAAGGATTGCGTCATGCCGTCTACTACTGACTAAATCACCATCAGTGGTCTTATTATCAATAAATACACAGAATAACAGTTTTGTCCAAAGTGTTTTCATTTCTGATACGACTGGTTATTGTAATTGTGTGCACAGCGATTTTTCTCTCTATTTATGGTCCTGAAAATGTTTCCAAAGGACCTCCTCTAAAAATGAAAAGACCTGTAATCTTGATATAAATAGCTGCTAAAATCAGTTAGTTTCCAGCACAAGCGTTATATTTAAGTGGACGTTGTTTTATCATTTGAACGGTATTCAAAAGGCATCGTTTGGGAGCGGAGCAGTGAAGGCGGGGCTCGGCTCATGCATTAGTTAGAAGCTGTTGTGTCATCGGTGAAATCATGTTTAATGTTAACGGGTGTGGGGGGGGAAACCATTCAAATGTGCATGTCATTTCAAATATGAAGTGTTTAGGCTGTGCAAAGCAGCAGAGGGGTACACAAAGTCAGACGAAGATGTATATGAGGACTTAGAAGAATATTTCATAAGAATATTTTATTATTGTTAAAAGAAAGATAATAAACTTTGAATCCTAGGCTTTTTAGTCCAGTCAAAAAACTCACATGGAATTTAAAAGAGGGTATTTCTCAATTTCCACTTAGGCACAGAACTTACAGAAAATAAAGAAACAGAAACGGCAAGCATGAACAAAAATTAAAGAAAAATACATGTCTCTGGATTCCAAAATTTACAAGAAATTGAGAGACAATGGGCCTAACGATGACAAGAGCAAATAAAAATCCAATACTTTGACTGATGGATGAACACGGTGGGCTCAGCTTCACCCATTATTCCTTATTTAACAGAAGACAAAAGAGACCTCATTTTGGAACTGAAGTCCCTTCAGATGAGGAGAACAATGCCCAGGTGTGTGACACCTGGCAGTGCTGTCAAACGCATCTGCTGTCATCCATTCAGCTGTTTTTTTTTTTTTAAAAAGCAACAGCAGTTGTACTAACAATTTACCTGAAGTGTGTGGGTGAGTGGGCCCAAACAGTAAATGTAGCCCTTGGTCATTTAAATGTCAACCAACACCAAAATGCAAACCCTGTGACATACCTTATTTGACATAGTTTAATACTGTTTTTTGGGTGTAGGGCCTGTTGATTAAAAAAAGAGTCAAAGGTTTCATAAGATTAAAAAAGATCTTGCAAACTAAACATAAATGAAGCTCAGATTTGGCATCAATAAGCCTGATAGACGGCAGACGGTGCCTTGAATGCCTCCTAAACCCTCACAGGTGGTGCCAATAAGGTAATTAGGCTTGTGCTCCATTAAAGAAAAATATGGGTTGGTTATTCTACTCACTAATCATTATTTTTCCATTCTGTTTTAAATGTGAAATGAGGTCAAAAGCTCTGAGTACCTTTCTCTTTTCTCTAGCTGTGTCCCATGTTCTTCCACATATATGTTTGGGGGGGGGGGGGGCCAATAGCCTTAACCATCCGTGGCTTCCACATGATGGCGCTTGGACATCAGCGGAAAACGGAACTCCGTCGAGCTGGAGGGAAGCCGCATTCGCGCGAGCGCCAAACAAAAAAACGCGCGCGGACGCGCGTGCGCACGCGCTAAGGATTCTGCATCTCTCCCCCTTTTTCTCTCTCCGCTTTTTGCTTTTCTGTGTGCTTAGCGGCGGGGAGACGGGAGGAGGGGGGGGGGGGGGGGGGGGGGGGGGGGGGGGGGGTGAAGCGGCTTCCTGCGCGGAACCGCGCCGCCCAGCAACCGGCGGAGCTCGCTCCAACCTCGTTACGCAAATTACCGACAGAGCGGCGCGGCAGTGGGTCCGTTAATGGAGCGTGCGTGCCGCTGGCTCCCGCGCCCGCGCTCGCCTCCGCCTCCCAACTGCACATAATGGCTTATGGGCTGGAGGGAGGCATTCACCGGGGAAGCGCTATTACTCACACAGACACACAAAACCGAGGCCGGGGCGCACACACATCCCGTGTGCAGCCAGTCTAATTATGAAAAGGGCGAGAGTACAGATGCCAATTTTTTTTCTCATTAAAATGGCAAACAAAGTAGGCCCTACTTTGCTTTTTTTTTTTTTCTTCTTTCCCCCCCCATCTCGTTTTAGATATTAAACCAGGAAAAATAATCCTCGAGATAACATTCTGTGAAGACTTCCACTGCCAAAGTTTCAACATCTGACACCTGTCGGCACCCTATAATTTGGACAGGACAACAACATTCCAGCTCTAAAGATAACCTCGCATGGATTGACACCCCAAGAACGCTGCATTTGACACGTCAGCGTTGAAAACAAGACAACAAAGTGTCGCCTACCATTTCTCTAGAGCTGTACCCTTTGCTTATTATTATGGTGAGAATGGGGAGGGAAAAAAAGCTCCATTACTATCAAAATAATGTCGTGTAGGTTAGTTGGTTATGCTGATGATGGCTGAATTCCACTGAACTCCATCTGTTTTTCCTCCCAGCTCCCAGAGGGCTTCGTCCCCAGCCATAATGCTGGGTCGTATTTCAGCGGGCCTTTGGCAGCCCGCTGAGTTATGGCTGGCGGAGGCTGGTGGTGGAGGGCTACCTAAAGCCCGGAGCAGGCGGGGAAGCTCGCGTGAGTTATCAACAAAAAAGCATCTCACCAAAACTGTCACACACGTGGATGGCTGACCTATTTTTTTTACTTACAGATTGACAGATTTTCCTTTTTTTTCTTTCTTTTTTTGGAACTTTTGACACAAATACACACACAACTACATATATATATATATATGTATGTTGCAACAGAGGGTGTTGCTCTGGCTTAATGCTCTGATTTGATACATAAGTTTAAGAAACATAGAAACAAACAATGTTTTGATGATATTGTCCCTCTCTGTTACATACAAGACTATCTTGCGTGGAGATTAAAGTTAGAAATGGCCACACGTCTTCCTCAGTCTCCAGAATGCAGAGGAGCCCCTGCACTTTCAGATCAGAATCAGAATAAGGTTTATTGCCAGGTAGGTTTTCAACTTACAAGGAATTTGCCTTGGTGTTTGGTGCACAACACTTCTATGAGAAGCAAGGAAATACAATGTAGAAATAAAAATATAGAACAGAAAATATAAAACTAAAAAGTACAATCGTTAAAAATATAGATCTGAGAATAGAAATATGGATATTAGACTCAAAGATACAATATTGCAAATATCAAAAGTATGTATGTATCCTGCCCTTGAAGAACAGAAGCACCATTCCCCGTCAAGTAGCGTTGGTTTCCCTAAAAGTCGTCGGGTGTGTTTCCAGATACTCCTTTGGGAGAAGGAAATGACTGAGAGGGCCTTAAACGGTACTGTGACTGGGGATGAATCCACTGGGTTGGTCATCCTTTTTTTGTGCTTCATTGTCGTTTCAATAGATCCTCATAGCAACATGCGAAACAGCCCAACCGCCCGACTTCTTAAGTGGCAGGACTGGTTTCTCTGAGCTAGTTTGAAGAGCACACCTGCATACTTCGCCTGAAGTATACAGAACGTTCTACAACATTCTGGGACTGTGGTATGTGTTGCTCAATTTCCAATCAAGGCCTTGATGCCTTGTTTTTCTCATGATATAGAAAATAATACAAAAAAGTCATGGATCATTTAAAAACCTTCTTTTTAGAAAAGGGTATTGAGAGAATTCCTATTGTCTAAACAGCCCCTGTGTGTTTGTCTTATTTGTCTTGATTTGAGATTACCTTGTTTTGTCTAATCTTAGTTAATGAAGAATAATTAGTCATCTGAATGCCGGCGCTGATTACAGCGTTACCCGAAAATCAGAATTTGAATGCCGAAAACTTTTCTTGAATTTGTTGATTGTTTTGGTCTCCTATTATAACCCCGTGTAAAAATATTATGGACAGTGCTCATTAATTGTGAGCTTATTAAATGTAAGGAAAAAATTGATCAGCAAGTCATTCAGAAGTCATCTAAAATGAACTTATGAAACGTATCTTGCTTGTGTAAAGAGGAACCTGTGCTGTTTTGAGTCATCTATAGATTAGAGCTTAATGTGTTGATTGATACCCATAAATGGAACGATTATGTGAAGTTTAATCAGATCTAAACATCTTATTCATTCCAAAGACTTGACTGCTTTTAAATGACCTCATGATCTATTTCCTTTGGTGACTTTGCAGTGGGAACACGTAAACCTCCTTCCAGAGGAACAGAGAGAGAGAAAGACGCTCTGAATCGCTTCCTCGTGCAGCAGTGGAGTCAGGTCTGCTCCCTCCACCTGCCGGCGTGCGACGCGGGCTGCTGCCGCTGTTGTTTTTATTGTTGTTGTTGTTCTAATTGCTGTTGCTGCCTCGGCTCCAGCCTCCCCGCTGGCACCCTGGGCTCACACTTCTCAGCAACATGCAGCTGTGATGACAAGTACTAGAGTTCCCACTCAAGCTGGCTGTTCTTAGAGCACAGTGCCCCACCGCCAACCCCCACCCCCACCATCACCACCCCCCTCCCCCACTCTCTCCTCTCCCTCCCGCTCGCTTTGAAGCCTCTGGGATGATGACGATGATGACACTCACCGTAATCTCTGGATGCTTCAGCCTCTGACGTGTACCCCCCCCCCCGAACTGATCCGGGTCCGCTGGCCGCATTCAGCCGCGTCCTCTCTCTTGACAAGTGGAGAGGCCTTTCACCGGGGAATAGATGGAGTCAGTAAGGTGGGGCGAGTGATTGACAGCCCTGTTGAGGAAAGCAAAGCCGGCGCTCCCGTTTCCGTCCGATCTGTGCCGGGCGAGCGGGGCGCACCGGCCCCGCTGACCTGCTTTGTTATTCCTTTTTTCCAGCTCGGATCAGGGATCAGCGAGTCTTCAGGGGGAGGCTAAGAATGTGTTTGTTAAGCTTTGTTTCTGAGGCAGATTTGGGGTCAAGTGAGGTTGGAAAGGGACAGAGCAAGCTTCAGGCAGAGGGGGGGGGAGTAAGACTAACACACCCCAGCATGCTGTGTTTTGTTTTGGTCTTGTTCTTTTCTTTTTTTTTTGCACAACCTGGAGCATTTCGACTTTCTGCTGTTCTGTACTTTCAGTTCACCGTATGGGTCATGAGCAGATGAAGATGTCACCTCCAAAACATACAAACCACCTTATGTTGGCCTGGTAACCTGTCCAACATGTACCAACAGCTCTAATAGGTCCAATTGTGAGGAGAGTTCCTCATTATTTACACCAATAGCCCAGTATAGTACTATAATGACTCTCACCCCCTGTTTCTTAACCTGCTGATGCTACCCGGGTTCTATTTAAATGGAAAACTTTAAGAATTACAGTGGACATAATGACTGAATGGAATTTCCTTACGGCATTGTATGCAGACTATTTTCATTGTCATTTACTTAAATTCTAAGTGACTATACAGGTCTACATTAGCCTGTGATTAGTAAACCTCTAACAGAAAGTGAAGTCTGGATTGCACAGCCAACCTAAAATTCCTACCAACTGCTGGATACAATAATAATCCACTTAGCAGTTTTTTTACTTTGAGGTATTTCTACTTTTATGAACATAAAGGATAAGACTATTTTTTCCTGTGTACCTAAGGGCAGCAAATATGAATTTAAATCATCTATGTGACTGTAAAAGGAATTCTGTGTCTATTTGAGTGCTGCGTTATTGCCCGTGACCATAGCAGTTTGGTTAATAAGTTTTAAATACAATGTCTGAGTAATCTCGTCACCCTGACATCATCACATCCTGAATGTTTACTCAATAACTTGTAACTCAAACCAAATACCGATACTACATCAACCACTGGTTGGTAGGTGTGGTCACAGCTCTGTTTAACAAAAAAAAAAAAGGGAGAGACAAAAGTAATACCATAACTGGAGACTACCGCTGAGAATGAAACCCGCTCAGCAGGTTTCACCATCCATGTTCACATTCTACCCATTCTTGCTGAGCAACAATGTCTGAACCCTGATTCAGATGCCCTGGACTGGAACAGACTGTGCCCAGATACATCTGCTTGTGGGCATCCAGCATGAGTCACGGCACCTGTCTTCCCGGACTCCCTCCTATCGATCTAATTAGCTCCCCCCTTACTGTAACATGGTCCTATTTCAGGCTTCAGCACCAAGGCGTCTTATGTTTTGGTTTCACACAAGGCACAAGCACATTTCTGCCGTTTCACCTCGACCAAAAGTGTTTACAGATGCTCAGATTTCAGCCTCAGTCCTCCCACCAGCGCACATACTGTAACAAGCATTGCCGCCGGGCTATTTTTGTTGCAAAGGACGTGTGGGAGTCCCCGTGTTTACCAGCGGCTAAGGGGTGAGCCAAACTCGGCTGTCTGCACTCATCCCTCGACTGCTGGGAACTGGCTGGTGCAACAGTTTGGTTTTAAGTGTAATCTAAGAGTCCTGACAATGCCGCGCTCGGTTTGTTGACTAAAGTTACCCCTGACGGAAAAACACCAGGTCCGATGTGTTCTATGAGTGTAGTAGAACAAAAGCAATCAAAGTCATATCTGCAGAGAATTTTCCAACTATTCTGCTGTTCTATCTGTGCTCAGGGTGTTGACCAGAAGAGTTTACACAGTTACTAATTTAGATTTTGGATGTTTTCCTTTGACCGGCTATGTGGCCAGGGTGTACCCGGCCTCTTGCCCAATGTTATCTGGGATAGGCCCCAGCCCGCCTGCGACCCTACTAGAAATAAGGGGTTTGGATAATGGGCGATTGGGTGTTTTCTTTTATTGTTGATATGAGCCTATATTATCTTAGTAACAAAGCTTACTAAGCTAAGTACTGAGCTCAGTAGAACTCCTGGCATGATTTCATATTGTGACCTGAAGAAATTAACCATATAAAAGAGAATAAGTCAAAATGATGTACATATATGACTTTCTTAGCTACTCTGATACAATAATATCTTTTCATTTCAAGGTTCTGTGATTACAACACTTTAAACATGTATGCAAATATATGTAAATAAGAATTTAAAAAATAATTCAAGTATTATTTGATGCATTCTTTCTTAATAAACTTTCCTCCTGAGTTGAATGTAGGCGTGAATAGAAATTAAATAAAGTATTTATTTTATGGCTCAATCTTTGCTAGGAATACTAAACAATGTTTACATCTATTGTCCAATAGTCCAATTTTATGGTTTCAAGATTTAAAGGCATTACAGGTGTCATCTTTCTTTCATTTGTCTTCACTGCAAATCTAAGATCTGCTGTAAACATGAAAGTTCAATAGTCCATGCCAGTGTTCTTTTTCACTTTCAAATTAAGAAAAAAAATCCTTCAGCACCATGTGGGTTGATGCTCATGTAGGTTGAAGCATTTCCTCTGCATGCAGCCCTTTGTGCTGTGTTTGGTCTTTGTACCAGGCCCCCCCTTACCCACCACTTAGCTCAGCCCCTGCTGCTTTGGGCTCCTGCACAGATGGTATCATTTCAGCCATTTCTTTTTTTTTTTAAATCCATTTCATTCCATTTATTTTAAAACGTCTGCGCAAATATCTCTCAGTTGACTCCTGAGGCTTTACAGTCCCACCATCTGAACCTAAAACCCCTAAATAACCCCAATGGCGCACGTGGCCTTGCAAAATCCATGTGCTTGTGTGCGCAAACTGACACCAAAAACAACAATCACAGACAAATAGCTTTTCTCTGCGGATGGTCGCTGACGTTCCAGGATGTCAGATCAGGAAGGTGTCAGTGAAGCACCGGCCGACTCAGGGGCGCGCGGCGCGCAGCGCGCAGCTTTTCGTAACTCTTCGCACGTGCGGGACATCGGTCCTCGTTAGAGAAGGACGGGGCACACAATGCCCCCCCCCCTCCATTGGTCGCGGTGCTTCCCTCCGCCCGCCCTCCGACACGAGCGTCGCGGCGTGATTGGCTTCCCCGGGAGCCGGAGCCGTGGGCCGATGGCTCGGGGTGCTGAATATTCATGGACCGCCGCTACGTGCCACGGAGGTGTTTCTCATCCGAGCAGAATGTGGTGATGCAACCCCGGGCGCTTCTCTCTCTGCCCAATTAACCTCAGCGTGGAACAACAAGAAGGGGAAACAGCACGGTAAGCCAAGTTTTTTACGCGTTTGCTGGGAGCTATCGGTTATTTAGGCTTTATTTTTTTTGGGTGGGGGCGCGTAAGTACGCACTCTGGTGCAGCTGCGACCTGTAACCCGGGGGGTTGGGGGTTGGGGGGTGGGGTGAGGTGTGTGGGAGGGTTAGGCACCAGTCTCATAGCTCTTCCGTGTGCTATTTCAGGTCATCGGGATCGGGTTTCAATCAGAGGAACGAGTCAAACAGGTTGGCACCGCCTCAACCACCTGTTCGGGCCTCTATAAAAACCACGAGCACGGAACTGCTGCTCAGACAAGAACAAGACGGGACACGAGCGCAGACACGGGAACAAGACCAACCCGGCCCAACTTAGGAAAGAGACGCTCGAAAGATCCGATTAACCGAAACCACGCAAGAAAACTTTCAACTCTTCCTAAAGGCAAAGAAACAAACAAAACCCCACCGACAAAGATGATGATGCAGCAGCAGCTCCCCGAGACCTCCAACCAGAAGAACTCCCTCTTCAACGCCATGAACCGCTTCCTCGGCGCCGTGAACAACATGGATCAGACCGTCATGGTGCCCAGCCTGCTGCGGGACGTCCCGCTGGACGAGGAGCGGGAGATGAGCTCCCTGAAGTCGGACATGGACGAGGGGGACATGTACAGCTACTACCAGCTGCTCAAGTCCATCCGCAGGGACATCGAGTGGGGGGTCAGGTGCGCCGCGGCCGACGAGAGGCGCAAAGAGAGCATGAGGGTCACCCGCACGCACTCCTCCGCCTCCACATCCTCCTCCTCATCCTCCTCTTCCTCGGCGTCGTCGTCGGAGGAGGAGTACGAAGAGGACGAGGACCTGCAGAAGCAGTTCCAGTTCCACCTGACCGGGCTGCATGGAGTGCTGTCCAAGCTGACGCAGCAGGCCAACTGCCTGACCAATCGCTACAAGCAGGAGGTGGGCATCGGAGGATGGGGCCAGTGAACGCACCGCAGCTCGCCTTAATGTGTTTTTTTTGTTTTGTTTTTTGGTACAAACTGCTGGCTGCTGACTTTCCTTAACACGGCTTTCTTCTTCTACTTCTTATGCTGCTACTACTGATGAAATGAACAAACTTTTGAATGGAGGGGAAGTAAGCAGCCCTCACGGTGTCGGTCCAAACTGTTGGCTGTGGATGTGTTGATCCTGAAGAGAAAGCATACACTTTTATTTTTTTTTGGTTTGTTTTTTGTATCCTACTTATCACTAAACACGAGTTTGCACTCCACTACGTTGTGCGCTATGCATTCGGGTCACGTGATACACAGATGAAACGTATTTAAGCCTCTATTTAATGTATTTATTGCTTCACACTTTATGCTCGAGAGCCAAATGTTATTTCAAAGGTGGAGAGGAAGTGGTCTGTGTGATGAGGCCGTCTGAACCCAGTGCAATACCGACGGATGACTTGGCATCCTCTCTGTGGTGATAATGATGTCGGTGTGTTCAGATGGTTTGTTTCATAGCTTTTTTATTTTTTTTGCCCCAGTATGTCTGTCTTTTTTTTGTTTGGTCCTTTGCTTGGAAGGAGGCAGACGCTAACTGTAGCTGCCCTTGATCTCCTCATGTCCTACATGGTCAGTGAACTGGAATCAAATGATCTTTCTCCTTTTGTTGAGAATGAGGGTTTCCATGAGATACTGTACTGTTGTTGTTGTCATTTAGCCCATTTGGTATTAATACTTGGTCTGTCTGTCAAAACAAGTAGACACTTTTGTAAGACTCTTATGCACTGTTTTTTTTTTTTTACTGATTATGTTAATAAACTTTTATACAATTGTACATCTTGTGATGAATCCTTTTTACATTGGAGGCCTATTACAAAACCACATGTTGCTTTAGAAGAAAGATAACGGAACAAAGGATTGCTATGTGTTCCTACACTCCATGGTGGATCATCTAAAAAGGAAACCTTGCAAGTTAATGCTGAAAAGTTTTCTTTTCAGCATTAACTGCATTTCTGTTTTTTGGTATGTTTGAGAAACTTCTACACAAACCCAAGGCTTCGCAAGATCTCCACAGGAATTTGTCAGTCAATGTAACATTTAAAGCTGAGACGCATTTCTGATGTCCACCGAAACCCAACGGAGAGAATCAAGTTTTCATTCATCGGCCTTCAGTTGTAAACCTGCAACATTTATGAGAAACTGTCTAGTGTGGCCAGTATGGCCATTTTTATCTCCTAACACGTCAGGCATGGACATGTAAGTGATGAGAAAAAGCTAACTTCAAGTTCAGACATCCTGTTTACTCCTTTGATTCCTCTTGACCAGTTTTAATAATGTTCTAAAAAAAGAATATGGATCTGTAGAATTACTGTTCTACAAGATAAAGCTGTTTGTTAGAAGAAAAATCTTTGATTATAAAAATGGTGGACGATGCAGTTTGGATTCATCAGTTCTTATTGAGCAGAGATGCTACTCTGATAAGTGGCACTTATCCACAGAAAAATCTGTGACTGAGAGATGAGTAAATGAAAGATTATGCTATCTATGGTGACCAACAGTGTGCTCCTTTCACTTCCGGGAGTTTTGTCTCATTGATAATATGAAGAAAATGTTATGAAAGCTTTGGCTATCACCTGCTGAATCCAGTTTCCTTCAACAGAATGCTACCAAATAAGGAACGCTTCCGGCAAGTGAGGAAAAACACTAACAGTTGTGGAGATATGCATAAATATGAGGACATTTTTAGAAGGCTGGATTAGTAATATATATATATATATATTTTAATACAATAACAGCAGCATTTCTAGTCAGTGAAGATGCATCAAAATGAAAACTAAAGTAACTTTTAGTAGCTGATTATCCTTTTGTTGATGTAACTCATTCAGAAGCTGCAAGCTTTCATATAATTAAATGATCGGTGTCTAATAATCTATGGACTTCAATACTGTGGCTACAGTTTAAGTGGTTGTACTTGTAGTAGCTACATCAGACTGACTGCTGCAGCTCTGCTGTATTTTTATAAAAAATTTAGCCTGTTCAAAGACATTGACTTTTTTTTTCTACATCAATAAAATCAGTCTTTGGGTTTCAGAGCATTGCCGGTGTAAACTGACAATGCAAGCAAGACGGAGATCTCTCTGGGTCTCTGACGGGGAATTCTCAGCATCTCTTATCAACTGGGTACAGTTAAAATCCAAGGTTGAGCCTAGTACGTTTTCTCAGCATGTGGGTATTGCATTTCATTGCTTAGTTGTTTTCATCACTTATGGTTGCACTTTATCCTGCAAATGACACTCGAGGAAATAAATCTCCAGAAGAAATCCATCACCGGTCGATCATTTTGGTCATCCATCCAGCCATTATTCCCAGTGGGGTCGCAGGGGGCTGGACACAGGGGGAACAGCCATACTCCACACAGAACCGTCCCGGCTCCCCACAGGGACTGGAACTGGGAACCCCTCTAGCTGTGAGGTTGACTGTGCGAACCACGGCAGCGGAACTCATCTAGGTAAGGAATGCTGCCTGTCAGCTCCGATTCAAGAGGGAGCACAATGAGTCGTCAGGGCTCCGAAACCCAAGTGTTTGCTAGGAAACTTTGACCCGTTCAACGATATTGCACTTGAAAGACCATTTTGAATTTCTAAGAGGAGAGTTTTTTCCAAGTAGTTTTTCTGTAGACACTGTAGTTGATAAATGGTTTGATCACAATCGGCTTCACGCAGTGAAAAGATCATGAGTATAAGATTTTAGGAGGGTAGTGTGACAAGTACATGAGTGCACTCAGTATAATGTAATCACAATGTTTACTTTTAAAACGTTTTAAAGAGAGAAAAAAATACAGTTTTTTGCGTGTATGCTTGGGTCTGCAAGTGTTGTATTATGTAATGCCTCGCCAAGGGAATACATGTAAGAAGGAATACCGGATTATCTCCATTGTTGTCCGAGTAACTCACAGTGACAGCCTCAAAGAGCAGTGGGTGCAGCTGGGCCTCCAGTATCACAGTAGTCAATAGCATGCAACACACCCACTTTCGCCCATGATTCTTTCCCTTTTTTCCTCTCACACATGCACGCATAATGTAGCACAGAAAAAGTGCAGAAATCATGCAAAGATTTCTCGATAATTAAATGTATTCCCCATCTGACTGGAATTACATTAGCCGGGAGAGTAAAAGGCCTCTTAAGTCTATTAATCTCATTGGAGGCACCACAGAGGACACTTTAAAAATAAGAATTGCTTCCGCTTTTTTATTTTTTATTTATCATTCAAGATATCAATTTTAAGAAAACTGCTTCCATGCTTTGTTTTATTTAGCTTTTGTTTGGTTACCAAATGATCCGTGATTTAGCAATAACCTTTTATTTGCCGCAAAAGAGAGAGCAAATTTTGCAATGAACTAAGTCAGAGGAAAAGAAGCTCCTGGAAACATTTGAACAGACACACCTTGTAAAATTATTTTTCTCTTCATTGTGCTGTTTACAAGAAACAAAGCTTGCACTGCTTTTGTTATTGTACTTGAACAATGTAACATGTTTGACAGCATTTATCTGTGAATGAGATTGCTGGTTTCTAAATGTAGCCCTTATCATAAAGGTGATAAAGATAAAGGTGAATGTCAGTGGCTATTATTGCACGGTACTGTTTCAGGATTCCATACTGTATATTAAAGGGTTGATTGAATACTCATTGTTTCTTTTTCTCAAGATATGTTGTGCATTTTGATATTTCTAAGTAATGCATAGGTATATGTACAAATATATTAATAGGCGTGTGAATACTCACCATAGAAATGTAAATCTTCATAATTTGTACATAATGCACTTGGATTATGAGAAGCAAACAAAGTAGACAAATCCAATCTGACATTCTTGATTTCCTCCCATGCAAATATTGAATCAAAATGGTGACTGAAAAAGTGCTGAAATGGCAGCAGTTAATCATAGGTAAACAATGAATTACTATAGCCAGCCATATGATTACAAGTGTCTGATCGATTAAACTAATAGTACAAAAATAATTAGTACTTGTCGATTACATATTGCAAAAATATGAATGCAGACAGTAAAGCAAACATAAAGTATTATGTCAGAGTGGTTTGACAGCCTTTCCTGCTGCCAGGTGGCTTTTGTTGTTCATGGTGACATAACTTTTTGCATAACGGATGCTTTCAATGGAAAATTATGGATTGTGAAGTTCTCATTGTTTATGATCTATATAAAGAATTAAATAATTTGAAATATGTCAAAAGCAAAATTAATCTGATCGTGTTTTTTCTTATAAGAAACAAACAATGTAGGTAAACTAGTATTTTTTGGAATGATGATTTTGTATCATTAAATTTTGAATTTTCGCAAAATGCGTTAAAATCTTATCGATTTTCTATGTTTTATTTTTGCATTTTCAGGAAACCAAAGCAACTAACAAACTGATAAAATAGTCCTGGACTGAGTCATGAGGTTTGCAAAACTCTGACCTTTTCTGTCCCTTCGCGCGCACTGTAGAACCAGGAAGTACATGGAGGGCTACAACAAAATAAAAATAAACTGTCCAGAAATAATTGCCTGACAATTGTGCCTTAAAAATGGATGGTCAGCGCTTAACGTCACAAAACAACGAATCACGCTGTGTATTTTTTAATGGACTGTCAGAGGATTATCGATGTGTAAGTAGCCAGCGTCAGCGTCATTTTAGTTTTAGCTTTTTTTGGCAATTAGCTAGTTAGCTTTTTATAACGTCACATAGCTAGCTTATTTTGGGGCTGTGGGGCAATATTTGCCCGAACTGATTGTGCATAGTAATACACTAGTTGACTGACTACATGTTGAATCGAGCTTTTATGGTTCCTGGGGGTAACAAATGGACTGAAGTGTCGGCCATCTGAACATGCTAGCTGCGTTACATCTAGTGCAGCAACCCACAAAGCAGGGTCTTCTGCTTACCGTCTTTTAGAATCTCACAGAATCTCGTGAAAAGGTGAAATTTTAACGTGACAAGCTTGGCAACAGTTTGTCATAAGAATTGCCTTTCAGTGATTTGGGGCAATTTGAATGACCCAAAGGAAGCTGTTTGAATACAAAACCTCCAAAAACTAATACGTTTTCTAGAGTTTCCAATCCCTCTGAAATACAGTTGACACCCTGTTTGTATGTGCTTGCCACTAAATTTATAATGGCATACTCATTAATATTATATCTATACATATATTGTATAGAAAAAGGACTCAATAAATCCTCAAGTTTAATTTCATTTGAATGAAATCCACAATATAAGGCCATTCTTTCATCGGAAATGTATCATAAATGATAGTCATATTTTCCTTTTTGTTTCCAATTAAAATGGCAAACATTTCCTTGCCCCCTCCCACCCCTCACCCCCACCTTTTTTCTTTTTCTTTCCTAGAATTCTTTTTTACTGCCAATTCGTGGAGTCCTGTCCTGTCAAGTGTCGAAGAACAAACTGATCATTTCAGTCAAACGTGTTAAAACACGGTTGCCTTGGCAAGATTTTACAGTCTGGTATTTTGTGAAAAAACAAAAAACTATAAAAAGTAAATCAATATATATTAATGTAAAATGTATTGGTGAACATGATTCAAATGTTTATGTATCTGGCAAATAATGAGCACTATTTATGGAGGAGCCTATAAAAAGTGCATGGTCCCTGCTTTTTTTAACATTCTAGTTTTGCTTTTTATGGAATCCCCCCCCCCCATTTCAGTAGGAAAATGTCGGTTAAATATATCTTTTCGGAAGTCTTTTGTCTCTCGCTTTGATTCAATATGTGGTGCTACATTATAAAAGCACTCCAATGCATGTGAGGATAAATGTCAAATATCTGCTGTTTTTTTTTTTGTTTTATATGTGACAAATGACGCTTTAGCTTTGAATAATGTAGGTTATCAAATTGATCACTGCTCTTGTGACTGTCCCGTGCAGACACATGTTGAATGTTTATGAAAAGCCGAAGCGATGGCGTTCCAGATCTGAGTGTGTGGGCATGTCCTTCCCCTGCTTTGCATGCAAAGACAACTGCTGGCCTTTTCATTTTCCGCTCCAGCCGACAGGACTGAGTCACACGCTTCTCATTCTCGTCATTCCTCGTTTACCTTCCCTCCCTTGCATCTCTCTCTCTCTCTCTCTCTCTCTCTCTCTCTCTCTCTCTCTCTCTCTCTCTCTCTCTCTCTGTTCTCCGGGGGTTAATGTTTAACAAGCATGTAGCAGGTCAGGTTGGAGCCTCATTATCACATCTGCCTGCATCTGCATTTCATCCCCCCCCCCCCCCCCCCCCCCACCCGCCTGTCATTTCCTGGCTCCTCTTTGTTCACGGCATTCCTATTTGTTTTGTTTTTTTGGGTCTTAAATGGGTTGAAAACATGAGGACGTGACATTCGAGAGCACCTCAGAGTACGCGGTGCAGATGTTTGTGTTTTTTGATGCTTGGGTTCCCAGAGT
Organism: Menidia beryllina; assembly: GCA_013363375.1. Lineage (NCBI taxonomy): Eukaryota > Metazoa > Chordata > Actinopteri > Atheriniformes > Atherinopsidae > Menidia > Menidia beryllina. The sequence continues at coordinate 1,281,247 of JABUIW010000214.1, forward strand.
ACAGGTCTCATGGTGTCCTCCCCGGTCTCTCTGACATGTTTGCACACACGTACGCAGACAGACAGAGAAAACGAGCAGAGGTCCTCTAAACCCGACTGAGGCCAAGCTGACGATTGCAATGATCACAGAACAAAATTTGCATAGCTCTTTTGAACATGACTTCTTTCCTTGAAAACAAATGCAAAACAGTCAACTAGCCACTGTACAACGATACATTTATTTATTTTATTTTTGCATTCATTGGATATGAGCCATGGAATAATCTGTGTTTTCTCATTTACAGGTGGTGATTTTATCAGTGAAACGAGCCACTGGAACCTTCTCCTTAGTGGGATGGTGAATATTTCTTTTAAATCACATTTCCCTTAAATAATTCACCGTCTTAAAGCACTGATTTGTATTTCTGTATGCAGAACAAAGTGTTTTATTTAACAGCCGCTCACAGGAACAGTTGCTTTTGGTGCACTTATCAGGTTTTTAGTTTACAGAATGATTTTACCTAGTAAAATAATTCTATAAACAGTTTGGCCTAGTTTGGGCAACAACCCTAAGAAGAAGTGGCCAGGCAGGCCACAACTTTTAGTCAGAATATGAACTTCGAACCATGTTGAGTTAAAGAAGTTTGGAGCAGCAGATTTTTATTTTCAGAATTCCAAATAAAGATTTTTTTTATCAATGTGAAAGGGACTTTTAGAACCAACAAATCATCATAGCTGACATATAAACCCGCATTTTCAAATATATTTTGTTCCAGATTTGTAATCGGCAGAGAGTAATTTCTCATTTAGAGCAAAAAAGAAGGATGTGTTAACACATCATTAACTCTCTGGTCTTAGAAGGCATTTTAAAACAAAGCTTAATCTCATTATATGTGAATAAAGCTGGTGGGGACAAAAATAACCAAAATAAAGCTGGATCCGCTGTCGGCCTGTTTGACTGTAAATGATGATGTTGATTGTGGTTCTTACATTTAGATAGAAAGTAAAAGGGATTGTTTTGTAGACATATTATTCATCATAAAACATATTTAAGGGACTCGAAGGTGAGATCCAGATGCATTCAGGCTTCTTGGGACCATCTGTCACAGATGACTAGGAGAAATCTTGGTGATCCTTGGAGATAAAAAACAAACAACCAAGCAAACGCCCCTCTAACCGTTTTGGTTGCTCTGCTTTCTGCCGGCGTAGAAACCAATCAAAGAAACACCCCACGGTGTACTGAGGAAGAGAAGGTGACCCGGGCACGATCCCCCCCCCCCCCACCTCCCTCTCAGCCTTCCTCTGATCAGCTTCCTCCCCGACCCTAATCGATGGCGATATTCTTAGGCTAACCAACTGAGCACCCCATGCATGATTTGCTGTTCAATTAGCTAGAACCTTCCCCAGGCGGAATAATGAGCTTTCAGCAGACACTTGCAAGAGGAAAAATCTGCAGATCTCTGCATCTAATTAAAAAATGTCTTAAGGTAACAAAACCAGCATGATTTATACTTAATTTCACTAATGATGACATCTCTCTTATGAATATTAAATTTCCGTCAACAGAACCTTCACAGATTAAAAAAAAAGAATCTTCACATCCAAAAGTCCTGAAATATCAGCACGTTTCTATATACCTTTGAAAGTTTTACCTTTTAATTAGATGCGGCTCGGTGTGTGGAGCGTAACAAAGAGGAGCGGGGTACTGTAAGCAGAGCCTGGATGATTGATTCGCCGGTGGGCGCGGTGGTAGGCGCGGGGCGTGTCGGGGTGAATGGAACGGTCAGACCCCACGTTAACCTCTCCGGCTTAATCTTATCATTTGTATTAACCCCGTTATAAATACAGCGTCTGTAAAGCTTTCAGCCGGCCTCGGCGGGGGGTGTTTTTTTGTGTCAGAGGCTGTGGTGCGCGGCGTTGGGCCCGCGCCACACCCCGCATTGTCCATTGTCGTAACACCGCGTACAGTGAAAACACACACTGGAGAGCTTACAAAGGGTTGCAAATAAAGGCGCTGATGGATTTTGGACTGAGGACATTGAGGGGACAATGTGTTTATTTTTACTAACCGTCTAAGAACAGAAATAACTCCACAGACGTTTTTGTCTTATTTCCCGCTTGTGCAAACAGAAGTTTGGGCAGTCTGAATTCAATTTGGAGATCATTATTACTTATTTTGAGGCGCAGTTAAGACCTAAGTTGATACAAATAATAATTCCAACACTGATCAAAGCATTGCCCATTCAACGTGTTTTTTTCCTTTCTGCTCTCTCCTCAGCATTTTCATGCTGTTTGTAATCTGGCTGCTTCGGAGGTACCACTCTTTGGCTCAGGTAAGCTGGAACTGCTCTGCACGGCGCACTCAGACGCTCCGTTTCCATTTCTCTTTGCTCCATTTCCAACCGGAAATCCGTTCAATTAGCCATGGCAAATCTTGGCATAATTGAACCCAATTAAAATGCACAGATTAATGAATTGGGGAGTTAATTGACTCACGGTAATTCTGTGATAGCGGCTGCCTTTTTTTCTTTTTTTTTCCATCCCCCCCACGCTCTTCAAATAGGAGTGGTTGAAGTAAATATTAAAGGACATTGGATTTTGTTTGAGGATTTTTTTTCTCCCCTCCCCCACCTCTTTTTCCCTTTTCTCCTTCATGCAAAATGATTCCCATTCATTTTCATAGGGGCGTTTTTTTCTCTTCCTATTTTTTTTGCATTTGCAGCTCAGGGATGAGGTTTTGCTTTTGAAGCCGGTGCAGCGGGTCTGTCAGGTTTAGCACCGCTGCATGTTATCCTCCTAATCTGAAATAAATGACAGCTTAACGTGGGGCTCTGATGGATCCCATTACCTCCGGACCACACCGCACAGAGCAGCCTCACGGCCTCCCGATCCTGAACCCCCCCCCCCTCCCCTTCCCGTCTTCTCATCCCTCTTCCTCCTCTTACACCACATAAACCCTCTCCCACTTGCATCCACTCACAAAGGTTATCTGTCAGTCAATAGTCTTTAGTGCTCTCAAGGCCCTCTTGCGCTCTCATGCCGCCTTCCCATCCCCCTCCGCCTCTCCCTCGTCCACCCTCGTCCTCCTTCGTAGCCTTGGCAGGGTCATTGCTGGACACAAATTGATAAAGAGCCGCCTCTGTGTGTGTGTGTGTGTGTGTGTGTGTGAGTGTGTGAGTGAGCGTCGGCCTCTTTGCGCGCCTGCCACTGCTACAAATCGTTACCCCTGCTATAGGAACATTTTGGCTGGTAACAGCCCGACGCTTTTCCGAGCGCCCCCCCCAGACGTCTGCGACACACCATTTGTTTTGCGTTAAATGAGAAAAATGTCCGACCGCACACGCGGAAAAGTCTCCCAACTGTCCTCTGTGCGACGTTGTTGCCGAGCTGTCTCCACGGACGGCGTAGGCCACATCAGGGATCGCCTGAGCTGTGGTTCGGCCTTTATTTTGAATTTTTTTTCTTTCTCTGAGTTGGTATTTTCACCTGGGATGTTTTGTCAGAGGAATCTTCCTCATGTCTTTTTCTGTAAACTTTCCCGCCGCAGAAGATGATACTGAGCCTGACTGTCGCTGCCTTCTTCGACAGCGTCGCATATGTCATGGTGAGTTCCTCTTTTTTTTTTTTTTTTTTTCTCCCCCTCTCTTCCTCTGAAAACCACAGCGTGGCTTGTCTCTTTGGCAGAAGGGTTGCAGAGAATGTTTTCCCATGCTGCTCCTCTTTAACTCCCCAGGGAGAGAGCCATCCGGAGGGATCTCTTTGCGACTTCCAAGCCTGGTGGCTGACATACTTTGGTAAGTCAGACTTTTAATTAATCGCTCACATCGGCACAGTTTTTCGCTGTGAAGACGCGCAGCTCGGAAAGAGCAGAGATCCAACACTGACATCCAATGAGGAGCTCATATATCACCAAGGCAAATGATATGGCTTTGTCATTTCCTTTTTTGGCTTGAGAACAAAATGTGCCTGAACAGGTTGGGAGCTATTTTCGGAGGACAGACAAGCCACAGTTCCAACTTCCAAAGTTTTTTTTTTTTTTTTTTTAGTTCTAGAACCCATGAGCTAATTTAAAGCCGTGTTGTTTTATGTCATGGTAAACTGTAGGATTGCACATATAAAAAGCTATATATCACACTTTCAGGACAGGGAACCTGCAACAACAAAAGAAAACAAAAACAGAATGTCATGTTTAACCTGTGTTTTGCTAAAATTTAAGTGCTAAGTCATCCTGCATGCTTCAGTTTTAGCGCGACTAAACCGAACAATTGGACAATTCCTCTCGCATCTGCATGAAAGTACACAAGAGGAATCCATTTATTCTTGAAAGGAGCTGGTTGGTTAGTGTCCTAGTGTGTGAGGAACTATTATTAAGAAAGGTTTTCAAGTATTTTGCTACGCATTTACTTTCGCAAAAAGGCACGAAAGGCTTCTGAGAATATATCTGGAAGTGGGTGAACCTGATCAGTCGCAGCCATCGAGCAGCTCCCTTTGCCACCGCACGGTGACCCGGTGTGTGTGCACCAAGCAGGGAAAGGCCTGATGCATGTGTGTGTCCTGTAATGCGGCTTTTATTCCTATTTATTACTTTACGATTTTTAATCTTATCCCTGCTGTTAAAAGAAAAAGAAAGACGGAAAGAAGGACGAGATATTTCTTGGTAGCAGAGGGGTTAAGGTTGATAGTGCTTTTGTATTCACACACCTACTCTCAGAGTTCCTCAACCGCAGCGGTGGTGAGTCAGATTCTGTGCTGCTTAGCAATTGGCCCGTGGCAGCGCTCGCTGCTCAAACGCCCTCAAACCAGACGCCCATTTCATCATCACGGGCCCGCGTGTGAGGGGACTTTCATCCAATGATGGCGCCGAGCTGCAACATGCAGACACGTACAGTCTCGGAACGGTTGGGAAAACTATGCGGAATCTCTTTTTTCCCACCAAGACTGTCGGTTGCGTCTGCACGGAGCTGGCACGGCTCTCGCCGCCGTATTAGCATTGATTAGCATAAGGGTTTTTAATTAGGATTGGCTGCTAATAGGGTACTCCACGAGGCCCACTTTTATTGGTCTTGCTGGCAGGCAAGACATGTACAGCGTGACGCACGCAAGGTAATGGGCGGTGAACGACCGCTCCAAGGTTGGTGCGTTAGCGGGCATGCACAAACATCAGGCTGAACGGCAGCCGCGCAGCTCGGCTTTGCCCTTAAAGCAGCTGGAAATAAATATCAAATAAATGCGCGTGGGGCGGCGGCAGAGCGGTGCCAAGACAGGTGGTGGAGACGTGCCACGTCGAGCCAGCGAAAAGCCTTTGGCTGTTTTCTAGTCGCATAAACACGCTCACTTGCCAGGGACAGACTTATTGCGAGGATACGAGGCGCAGACATCATTGTCCTGGCTTAGCTTTTCCACGGGGGTTTCTTTCTTAAAATGCAAGAGGAGTTGTGCATGCATGTGCATTTTTGCATTGGCGGGTTGAGGGTGGGGGTTGAGGAGATTGCCACCACCTTCCAGGATTTGAAAACACACAAACACACAGCATAAAAGTGTTCATATGAGGGGAGAAAAGGAAGGGCTGGCGCTCCAGATTCTCACTAATATACATCCATTTTTCCTATCTGCGGACCGCATTTTCCTCCACCCCCCCCGCGCCTCCCCTCCTTTCATTTTTCTCGACTTTCTGTCTCCCACCCACCAGCATCCCCTACATCTCGCCTTCCTCCTTTTTTCCCCCCCCCATCCAGCCTGCACTCCCGCCTTATCTACCCCTGCTTTTCCACAGTTCATCATTATCTCTCCGCAAGCTCCTACCTCTCATCCATCACCCAAAGCTACAGGTTTCCCTCATATTACTGCAGAATGGGCCTTCATTTATCAAAAAGTGGAACACACGCGTGCACACACACTGTCATACATCCGTTTGTGTACGTTCTGACACACATCTGGAGGTGCATGCTGTGCGGCGAGCAGGCTGCGTTGTAATTTGACCTTGGTGGGTTTTTTTTTCTTTCTTTGTTTCTCTCTGCAGACTGGAGTGCCTTGGCCTGGGTTTGCCTCATCACATTGAACCTGTACCTCAACCTGGTCAGAGAAATAAGCACCAACAGATATGAAACGTGAGTGAGCAGTCTGATTTCTTTCCTGCGGATTTCACATCCGTGACGATTTTCCTCATCGCGTTTTTAAATGTCGTTTTTTTTTTTTTTGGTCTAACTTGTGAGGCTGTTGGAGAGAAAACGGAATCAAAAGCATTCGAGCTCTAAAAGTGAGGGGCATGGTTTGCCTTTTATTGAAATAGTTGATGAATCAATCAGCGATTTCCACCAGAGATTTGTTGTCCTCTTCGTCTCTCCTGTGTGCAGTCAGCTTTTTGCTTTCCTCGTCCTCCGCTTTACATGTATTTGTCTCCTGTTTTGTTTCCTCCTTCGTCAGTCTTTTTCTTTTTGCGTGTGTGTGTGTGAGCGCATGTGTTCGGTCTGCGGCAGCATGTGTGCGCCAGCAGACCCCCGTTCCTCCTCCCCCTCCTCCTCCCCCTCCCCCTCCTCCTCCTCCTTTTCTTTTTTTCCAGCCAGCCGACACTCTAATTGAAAACGGAGCGAGTGTCAGCCGTTAAGTGTGCCTTTGTGTGTGTGTGGGGGTGTGTGTGTGCGGGCGCGCGCGCGTGCGCGTCTGCTCGCACCGCTCAGCCATCTTCACGCTTTTTGGCTCCGTGTTTCCGTCGCTCAAGCTCCCATGAGCACTTTCCACAGACGTGTGAAGTCCCCTCTGTTTTCGTGCGGGTAAAATCTTTACGTCCACATAATTTAGCAAACCTATTTTTTTGTTTTGTTTGTTTTCTTATTACTGAAAACACAATCAAAATAACTAAATAAAAAGGAGGAAAGGTTCCGTCTTGATGATGTTAAGCCGGGTACCCCCGCCCCCCCCCCCCAAACCACCACCACCCAAGGGAGTTTTCCTATATTGATTAGCAATGAGCCAGACAATATAATGGTGGTATAACTCATGAGCGGACGGCTTTATGTGTGCAGTGAAGGGGAAGGCGAGGAGAGGCCGGCATCAGTTCCCTTCAGAACCACACACCTCGAGTGAGTCCTGAGGGAGCAAAGTGGGAAGAGGATATGCGTGTATTTTGTGTGGCTGGTCACACACGATGTTAAAGGGATGCGCAAGTGAGGTGGGGGGGGGGGGGGGGGGGCACAGCGCTTTAATAGGTCAAAGCGAAGCAAAAGCGAGGTGTCATTGCAGCTGTCGTGTGTTGACTGCGCATGGATGAGCTTTATGTGTTTAGGCAGGCGGGTATGCGTTTTTTTTTTGCCTGCGTGCGCAATTACCTTTCGGACCCTTAACCCGGCCCTCCTCCCACCCGCGCCCTCGCGTTCACGCACGTGCACCCTCAGCGGCAGCACAGCGCCATGGTTTATGAATGAACAAATCGCCGGAGGAGATGGAGGCCGAATGATCTAAGAATGATTGAAGTGGGTGCAAGAAAGGGGAGGAAAAGCGTGTGCATCCGTGTGTCCGTGCGTGCATCCGTGTGCGTGCGTGCGTCCGTGAGGTTCTGAAAGCAAGAATTTGAGCGCCGTGAGCGAGGACGGCGGGATGGCTGTGCAGCTGAAGACCGAAGGCGAGGAATAAAGAAGCCGGCGTGAAGGCTGTGAGAAATGAGATTGCGCCTCCCGAGAGACGAGCGAGTGTGTGTGTGTGTGTGTGTGTGTGTGTGTGTGTGTGTGTGTGTGTGTGTGTGTGTGTGTGGGTGTGCGTGTGTGTGTGTGCGTGCGCGCCCGCCTGTGAAACGCGGAGCACAGAGCAGCCCTGCTGTGCCTCATTAAGCCCACGGCGTGCGCAGCTCCGGACCTCGTCCTTTCCCTCTCCAAGGCCCCGCGAGTGTGAGGTGTATGTGCTCCACATTGATTTCCTGACAACCCCCCCCCCCCCCCCCCCCCCCCCCCCCCAACCCCCCCACTCCTCCCTGCAGCGAACCAGCCATCAAACCGCAGACTGGCAGCGCTGATTTTCCCATTTATGTGTCACCATTCTCTTTGTGCCTGCCGTACTCTCCCCTGCCTAAGCCCTTTCTTTCTCTCTCTTTTTTTCTTTTTTTCTTTTTGTCCTTATTTCGCACTTCCTCTCCCGTTCGTTCCAAAACACGACCTTGTTCTGGATCTCCCCCGCCCACCGCTCTGCCGTAAGGCCGGCTTCCCTCACCTTTCTCTCCCCCCTCGCCCCCTTCACGCTGTCTGTGCCGTCCGTCAGGGGGACGCGGAGGCCAGAGGGGGAGTGAACCTCACCCCCGCTGACACGGGGTGACAGAGTGCGCGTGTGGAACACAACTCGAGAGGGATCGAGTGTGTGTCAGCCGTGTCACCACTGCTCGATTGACCGTACTTGGAACAAGTCAGGGGAGGACTTCCACTCTATTGACCAGGCAACGCTGTACGCTCTATAAAGTATTGACTTCCACACAGATGCCCAAGTCACTGGTGCACACACCTTATCTGCCCCACGCACACACACACATCCTTAAAAGGCCCTCACAGACGCTGTCGTTTTACAGTTCCAGGAAAAGAGAAGCTCTCCAGCCCTCCTTAACCATTTCCCATTAAAATTAGACAGCTCAAACTCTCTCTCTCTCTCTCTGTCTCTCTCTCTCTCTCTCTCTCTCTCTCTCTCTCTTCCTATATATTATAAATATTATTTTATATTTAAAGTTTTTTTTTTTGCAAAATCCAGGCCAGGTTTTGTTCTCACAGTGTGCATTTGCCAGGACACTCGAGTGAGAATCCATCCCCCTTTGCGGTTTAATGCAGACATTTCCTCTGAAAATCATCTGCTCCCCAACATTTAGGGTAATTATGGTTTATATTGCCCTGAGTAATTGGCTGTCTGGCTGTATAGGCATTTGTCTGCACCTGAAAAATGACCCCGATGCCTCTGCCAACAATAGGATAAACCAAGGAAGAATGGAACCGAAAGATTTATTTTGAGGGCGTTTTCTCGGAAGCAGAGCTGCTCTGTATTTCTAACCAAACGAATGTCTGTTTTCAATCAGGTTGTACCATCTGACGGCGTGGGGGGTGCCCCTGGTCATGGCCTCTTTGCCGCTGCTGCGAGGCTACTACGGGCCTGCGGGAGCCTGGTGGTGAGTCCGTCCAAACAGCCCATTTTTCATCCCCCCTCGGCTAATTGCCGCGCCGCTCTCTGACGGGAGCGGCCGACGGCGTCGGCCTCGTCCCAGCCGTCGCCTCTCCACCTCAGCGAGTTTAAAAACGTGGCAATTATCCGCACATGTGACCAGAGCAAATGCCTCCTCACGCTCACATATTGGCGAATCGGAAGGGCATTATTTGTTTGGAGGGGTGAGGAAGAGGGGAAGAGGCCGGGGACTGGAGGCGGCGGAGTGGGAATTGGGACAGAGCCTTAATCTCCGGGCTCGGCTCTCTCTTTCCACTCTCGGCTTATTAATAGCTGCAGCTGCACAGCTTTGCCCCTCCGCAGTCACACAAGTCTCTCTTCCGCTCACGCTCTCCCTCTTTCATTTGTAACCCGCTCATCGCTCTCCCTCTCCCTTTCTCTCTTCCCCCCAGCTGGATCACAGACGGTCACGTAGCCTGGAGATTTGGGATGTAAGTAGACCCTTTCAGCGCCGCCATCAAAGCCTCCCTCAGTGGGGGAGAGGAGAGGCGAGGGGAGGGGGGAGGAGGGCTGTCTCTGCGGGGAAATGTGAAGGGTTACATGTCAGGGGAGCCTGCAGGGTTTTTTTTTTCCTTTTTTTTTCCGGTCCTTTCCCCCCCCCCTCTTGGTACATGGCCAAGGAATTGGTGTTTGCGAGTGTGTGCGCGAGTGTGTGTGCGCATGTGTGGATGTGCTTGTCTGTCTCTGCCTTGTCAGATTTAGGGGGAGTTGCTACGTTGTGTATTTAAGTGTTTAGGACGGCTATGAAGGATTACGCCTGTCTGCTGCTTTCTGCAACTGGTCCTAAGTCTGCAAGTGCCCCGCCAATCCCCTGGCGCACACACTTAAACACACACACACACGCACACACAAACGCACAGCCCTTCTCTATGAGCCAAGGTAATCGCATTGCTGCTCGCAGCATCAGCAGGGAATCAATCTTTTTAAAACAAATAAGCGCGCGCACACACACACAGAGGCAGACTCACACAGGCAAACAGAGAACAACACATAGCTATCAGCTGTGCTAAACGAGCCTGTGTCTCTGTTATCAGTGCTCGTCTGCTCCCCGGCTCTGTCTAGTTTTCCACGCTGTTGTGGCCCAGGGGGACGAGCCGCTCAGAGGATCAGGGAATCTTCATTAGCTCTAATTACATCAAACCAGACGAGAGATTAGAGGCCGAGGCAGCGCCCGTCAAGGAAAGGGAAGGAAGGAAGGGAGGAAGGAAGGAAGAGACGGAAAAAGAAAAAAAAAAGCCACACGCAACCGCTGGAATACACGCGACCCGCCGGCGGCTTGTGGGAGGGCAGCGCTTGTAGGGTTTGAGGTGAAAAGTGGAAAAGGTGGGAGGGCTGACATACGGGATCCACTCAGAAAGACAGGGAATTACTCAGCAGCTGAAGGAAACAGGGGGGGTTTCACAGCCGGGGCTTGAAGGAAGGGAGAGCTGAAGAAATAGATTGTCCTCGTTTCTGCCCACGCTCCGTTGTGCGTCTTCATCAGAGCTCAGCGAAGCGAGCAGGCAGAACAGAGCGGTGGGGGGGGGGGGGGGGGGGGGGGGGGGGGGGGGAGGGGGTGAGAGAGGGGGGGGGGGGGGAGGGGCAAAAAAGAGAAGGGTATGTGTGTGTGTGTGTGTGTGTGTGTGTGTATGTGTGTGTGTGTCTGATGGAGGTGCAGGGTTTCAGGGGCTTGAGTCAGCAAATGAAAGCGCTGGATCTTTTGCTGAGTCACCGTTCTTTAGAAGTCCCCGTTGGTGTGTGTCATCGTTGCCTCTGACTTACGGCTGGGAAAATGACACTCACAAAGGATTACGCCGGACTCTCTGTACCACGTTGCTTTTTTGCGTTATTTTTGCTAAAAACGGCCCCCTTTTTTCTGAACAATCTGTAATCATCTCAGCCAACAGATCTGTACAGTCCCTTTAGGTTTAGACTTTTCCTTAAAACAAACCGTCGATTCAGTCTGATTCACTTGCCGCATTATTAACTAAAGATATTTATTCTTTTCAACGTGAAACAAAGTTGAGGAGTTGTTAACAATTTCCCTTATGATTAAGAGCAAACATTTGAATGAGTGTAAACAATTCCTTTCAGCCTGAGTTGTATTATTGTATTTTAGAATTTGGAAGACATCGTAACTGGGATTGTCAGTAAGAACCTTCGTGGACTGTGGTCCGTTCGCATTAAACAGAAAAGAAAAGCTTCCTCTAACAATCGTTATGCCACTTGGACTCCTTTGGGATGAGAAGTGTTTGATTGTTGTCACATGAAGCAGCCCCGAGTTGAAAGGGAATGTGTAGAGGTAGAACGTATAGTTTTCTGTAAACATGTCGCTGAGTTGGGAAATTGCTATAGAAGTAGTAATCTCTAGGCCTTTTATTAAAAAAACTACCAAATCGCCAGTCACACGATGGTTCTTCCCATGTCAGTTCAAAAGAAATGAGTTATTAAAGCTTGCCCTAAAATGTGCCAGAGCTCGCCGAAGGAATGGACACGACATCGGGCACGCTGAGCATCAGATGAAACACGAGGAAATATCGAAAAGCTAAAAACAGTCGCAAATATAAAAAGGATGGTTATGAAACAAGTAGAACATCTAAAACGGCAAAGCCTCTGAGTGAAGTGAGGCGCCCACAGACCGCCTCTGAGGGCTCAGAGGACGGGACGGGTTACACCGACAGCCTGAGGCTGATCCGCGGCTCAGGAGCCAAGCCTTTCGTCAGAAGGGCAGCGGATCCTCTTCCCGCTTCCCTCCTCTGCTTTTTTTACACAACAGTGCAGCCGCCGGGGCGCAGCCCTCGCCCAGCACTCCCCGCCGCCGCCGCCTCCTGCCCACGCCGCCGCCTCTCCTCCGGGCCGTAAAGCGGTTGAGCCGGTAGATCATGATCTTTCAGTCAGAATTAGGATCTGGCGGGTCACAGTTGACGGCCGCCGTCGAGCGTGGACCTGCCACTCTCCGCCCGGCTCTCATCCTCCTGCCTGGCACTTCAATTAAGGTCTCTTTCATCCGAGCCTCATCCCTCACCGAGCAGCGCCGGGAGGGAAGGCCCGGCCAAGGCCGAGTGATTGAGTCTGCTCACGCTTGTGATGATCTCCCCGCCGCTCTCAGGCCGTCCTAACCCCCCCCCCCCTCTGCTCTGGTTATCTGTATTTCATCCATCCTCCCCTTGTCGATCTGCTGGGAGCGGCATGCTTCCGCTCTCCCTTTGATTCCCCCCCCCC
>JABUIW010000214.1:1314074-1338445 GCA_013363375.1 Menidia beryllina
TTGTGGTTGTTTTTGTTTGTCTCACTCGTGTCTTGCAGTCTGTCTTCCTGAATTCCCCTCAACCTTCTTCCTCTTCCTCTGTCTCCTCTGCTTTTTAGCCTTTTTTTTCCCCTCTCTTAGCCTCGCTCCTTCACCCCTGTGCCCTCCTCCTCCACCATCGCTCACGGCCCTCATTCCCCTTCGCAGCCTCGCTCCTCCTCATTTTCACCTCTTTATCGTGCTCTCCTCTCCTCTTTTCCTCCTTTTCCTGTGCCGTGCTGTTTCTCTGACGCTCGTCTCTTGCCTGCGCCCCCACCCCGGCCCCCCTCCCTCTCCCACCTTCCTGCCTCTCTTTCTCTCCCTCTCGCCGGCTCTCTTTCTTCCTTTCATTTTGCTCGCCGTCTCTCCCTCGATGGAGGGGAAAGGCTCTTCGCCTCTAATTGCGGCTGTTCCGTTGCCATGGCGCGTGTTGCTCAGCGCTGCGAGGTGCTGTCTGAGTGCGCGCGGGTATGTGTGTGTGTGTGTGTGTGCGAGCGTGTGTGTGTGTCTGGGAGCGTGTGTGCGTGGCAGGCAGATGATTGCTTGCTGCCAGCTCTCGTTTCCCGGACGCCGATCGTGTTTCTTTGCGGCAGCAGGGGAAAAAAAATGAGACGCCAGAAATAGCCCCCCTTCACACAGACCCAGTCACTCTCACCGCTGCGCTGTCAGAAACTCACACACACACACGCACGCACCCACACGCGCACACACGCGCACACACACCCACTGCCTTTTCCCTTCTTTCTGACATTCTCGGTGCATGTGACCCAGGTTGCATCCTACTTTGACGCACACACAGGCAGCCGTGTGCGTTTATATCCGCACGTGTCCGACTTCCTCCCTGTGATTGCGCGTGCATGTGCGTGCGTGTGTGCGTGCACGTGCGCTTCCTGCCTTTCTTAGAGGAGGTTGTGTGGGGACTCCTGATTTATTTCACCTTTAATGGGAAGTGAAATGAATGTGAGCAGCAGCTGGTCTGGTCCTAGGAGATACCGCGGTACGCTAACCCAGAAAACAGGCTGCGTTTTTCTCTGAAACGGTCCTTACTCCGACAAGCGCCAGGACGAGCCGCTCTGTGCTCCATTGGCCGCGCTGCCGGTTTTATTTTAAGCCGCGTTTAGACATTTAGTTGACATCCCTACCCAGAATGACAGACGGCCCGCGGCCGGAACAGGTGCGTCTCCAACCTCTGGCCAGCCCAACTTGCGGTTTGCCTCCCCATCCCAACTTTTTAAAAAAGCTTGTTGGAAGGTAAATGGAGACAGATTAATAGCAAATAAACCTTGAAATCTCACGCTGCAAAAGAGGATAAGAGAGGATTATAACCAGATTTGTGGACGAATCTCTATAATCATCTTCTGTGCTGTTCTCCCGCAGTTGTCGCCGGGTTTTTAAGGGAAGATAAAAACAGCTTATTCCTGCAAAGCTTAGTTTTACTAAGTTAAAGTGCTTCTTGTCTGTAATTTAAAATAGGGCATACACTTTTTGGGCTCTCTTCTCTATCAGAATTTGTCCTATGTGGATGTTTTTTAGGCCAAATTACAGGGGCTCAAACCCACATCGACCAATGTATTCTCTTTTCCTTTTCTTCCCTTAGGCCAGGTTGACAGTTTGAGATTTCCACCACTGTGGGCTCAACGCCCCCGCTAAACGGTGTGCGCTTGTGCGTGCGTTTTGGAGCGTGTCAGTAGGGGGGGGGTTTGAAGTCCTGGTGGCAAAGAGGTCACACAACAGCTAGACTTTTTGCCAGGCTTAACACCCAAATCGTATGACTGATCTTTATCGAGCAGTCTTAGCTGTCATGCAGACCAACCTCTCTCTTGTCAGCGCTCTGACGATTCAATCAGCTCCTGCTGACTCAGCCTTTTTTTTCTTTTCTCTTTGCTCTCCAGATTGTTGAACAGGAAGTTTTAGGTTTTTGTCAGGAGTCTCCCGTCGAGTTGATATATGAGCACCAAAGCAGCACGTTAGAGCCGACGCTTTCTGAACGGGGTGGACTTTCCTCGCAGCGCTTTTTGTCACGTTTGTTATCTTTCGCCCGCTCGATTAGCTTAATATTAAGTCAGAGACTGGGATGTGTTTACGACGCTCACGAAAAAGCCTCTTTGTAGCGATCACATATGGGGATTGATGAGTGGCGTTTTATCTCAGATCTCAGCCATTTGTCTGCGAGCGCCGGCGTGCATCTTCAGCGGGCTTAAAACCGAGTGGTGTGAGTTAGGCATCATGATGAGACTCATTTGCATAATGTCTGTTTAGCGCTTAATTTGGGACGCTACAAGAAAAAAAAAATTGCAGCAACTATGCGTGCCTTCACCTTTTCTAACCAAATCAGCTGATGAATGAAAATAATCAGTGGGAGCTTAGCCTGTCAGGTATTTTTGCCTTAAAGAGATGGCATTTAATGTGTTTTTCTGTTGGAGAAGTGCTGCTGTGAACATTGTCAAGCATTTAAGTTACGCTGTGCACCAGTGATTGTCAAATTTCTAAATTTCATCCATCTGATTTTTTTTTTAATTGGAAGAAAAACTCACTGGTTTAAATTGCAACTTTTAGACTTGTTCATCACAAGGGAGACTTAACAGGAATCTGTTAGTAATTCTCAAACAAATGGCATCCTCCAAATTGAATGGAAAACCTGGTAAATGCTGTCCAACCAGGCTATTCAGCTCAGTAGCAGAATGGGGGCTTGTGTGGAAGACGCTTCTGTATTTAATAACCGGGAATATTTGATTCCAGAGGAAGAGTCTCTTTAAGCATTTTCACTTTTAATTTCCAGCTGCACGTCTACATGTGGTAGATATTTTCAAAGGTCACCGTCGGTGGGTTGGACTGTTGTTGTAACTTGGCAACAACAACAGGCCGATGAGCTTTGCCAGGTAACGCAGAGCATACAGTAGACGGCGTTGTCAGAAAATCAAAGCCAACGGTTCAGCATCTGGGGCGCAGAGGCGCTCCTTTTCCAGTTACGTGGACAGAATCCCACCATCTACCGTTAACAAGCAGTTTCCGATCCGCCTGCCGTCCCCGTCTGCCCGTATAATCTTTAAACCAAGTGGAGACGTGCCCCATAAAACAAGTTATATTGTTCTCCTGATATTTCTGCGCTGTCCTCATCAGGAATACAAACTTTTCTACCGTCGCTGCCAGTAATGTCACATTTCCCATGATGATCAGCGGAATGCACATTTTTCTCCATTTTGTCACTGCTCGGCATCCCAGCCGTCTCTTCTTTTCCTGTTCTTGATTTGGGGTTCAGGTAGGCAGTAGGTTTTTCTTTAAGCTCCTTCAGCAGGCGAACAACATTCCTGTTGCCATGGCAATGCATCATAACAGATGTAAAAAAAAATTGCCGAAGTTATCAGCAGGAGTCCTTCCAGCTGCACAGCAACCAAAGCAGCACAGAAATGCCTCAGAAAAATATGTTTTCACCGGAAAAAAAAAAGAAAAGGCTGAGAGGGAAATTTCAATATAATGTTCAAAGCTACTGCTGCTAATTTTTCTAAAGGCCACTGTAATTTCTCCGAGATGTTTGGAAGTGGTGAGTGAGGTTGGGGGCATGTTATTTGTTGCATTTTTATTACATCCCACACTCCAGACCTTTAAAATGTATCTATCCCCTGGGTTTTCAGTGCTTAAACCATCTGCCATTGAATGGACACTCTTAAAGGATAACCCTGCCAATATATTTGATGTTTCTCCTAATGCCAACAAATCCTATTAGAAGATCTAAACCTGCTATGGATTTCTGCTACTCTGGTACTTGTTTCGCCAAAGACTCGATTACATCCAAAGACTTTTCATTTAATTGGAGGCAGGTCTGCAATGCTCAGGTGTCGTAATTACAAATATCTGTCAGTCATCTTCTGAGGGGGGTTTCCCCTACAAACCCAAGTTCCCCCATTTGAAAGATACTTCATGTGCCACTCTGTTTTTGACTTGGGTTTTAACACGTTTGTCTAAACGGGTTTAAGAAAATGCTTGATGTTTAAGCTAAAACATTTAGTGTTAATCTTAACTTTAGCCATTTATTTTTTTAGTATCTGAACCTAACCATGTGTTTTTAGGCCTTATCCTAGCTAACAGCAACGGACAGCAGACAGAAAAGAGACATGTTGTTTGGCAATATTTGGACTTACACTTATTCTTAGGCTGGTAACTTCTTGCTTGATACGTTCGTACCTCATTATAAGCATTTCTAACCAGTACATGATTGTGTATTATCAATTTTATAATATATAACATTTATAACATGAGCCAAATGACAGAGTTTACAGATGTTTGTCTTTTGGTTTCTTTTTTTACTCCAGAAATTATTTAAAGATTTTTTTGCAAATCTCATGTCTGCTTCCTTGTTCCTCCACAATCTAACTCCAACCAAAAGTTCCCAAATCCAGTCTTACCAATGACAGATTATAACACAAAACGAGTTTGTTGAAGCCCCGTAAACGATCGACAACCAGTATGACTGGGTTCCCGAACCAAATTTAGCATTGGGTTGTTCGAAGGCTTGGCCCAGCTCAGGTCCTTTATCAGAACAAATGTTAGCATAATCATTCAGAAGTTTTTGGAGCCTTAAAAATGTTGGTATTTTATTATGATTTAGCATGTCTGAGAGATTTATGTTAAACAGACATTGGCATGTTAAGACTTTGAAAGGCAGACACACACTCCAAATGTATACTTTTTTTTTTTAAACTAATACTTGGAATTCATTGTACGGGTGCTAAGGTAGGCCTGTTTGACCTAACCTAGTCCCCTTTGGCCACTAAACCCATTTGGAAAACATTGGTGGAAATCCTTAGGTGCCTTAGTTTTAGTAGCTTGGCTGATGTAACTATACTTGTTAGGACCTGTTGTTTATTGTCATGTGCAAAGCTCTCCCACCAATAATGCCGCAACATTAGCAGAGATGCTAGTAAGTCGAGAACACCGAAAACGCAACAGAGGTGCTATTGCCGAAGATTTCACAAAGATTATTATCATAAAGAAACAAAACGAAAGAGAAGCAAGTCTCATCTTCGGGCTGTCAGTCGGCAGACGCAAGTGAGTGCGGAGTCTCATGTAACATCGTGTAACCACAGCATGACAGTGGTTCTCAGTAGGAAATATTTGGTTTTGTATCTTCCTCCCTCGCGGGACGGCTCGGGGGGGGATAACTTTTACTGATCCAGAGGTCAACCACTGGGGCCACTTAGATCATGCTGCACACTCAGCCCACGAACACAGCACACGCAGGAAAAACGCCACCAGCCGTGTGCGGTTTGATTCTCCTGCTAATAGATCAATAAAAGACATTAGTGGCGGGCTAACTCAGTGAGCAGCGCTAATACAGGGTTAATCCAGGGTTAATGGCTGAGCAGTGTCGTTGTCGGAGGCAGCCATTAGTTCGTCGCCGCACCGTAAGATATCAGGTTCCCCACCCCTCCCCCGCCCCGCCGGTCGTGCCCCAGGTTTTTCCAGGCTCAGGGGGGCAAAAAACGGCACAGAGGAATGGAAGATTAGCCTCGAGGGGGACCAAAAAAGGGGACGCCCGCAGAGATGAAACCGAAGGCGGAGGTTCAGTGAGGGATATCTGAGGGAGGCCGAGCAGCCGGCGAGGCACGCGCACGCCGAACCAAAGCCAGGGAGGCAGACGGCGGGATGTTAAAACTGCTGTCGAGAGAGAGGCCGGGGAGCTCGAAAAACCGAGCCGAGAGAAAGTGGCGAGAAGGGAGAGGAAGCGAGTTGAGCGCTACACGTCTCCCTGTCCTTGTAAAGTGCTGCGTGCTGTCGAAGCGGCAGCCAAGAATGTGTCAGCCCAGCCGTCTCACGCTGCCTAATGGGCTCTTAAACGCTGATATAAAGCTCGCTCGCTCTTTCGCCCTCCCCTTCCCCTCTGTCGCTCCTTCTTTTTCTGCCTCTGCCACTTGCTCTCATTACCTCTCGTTCTCACCCTGTCCCTCACGCTGTCACTCACTTGTCCTCCGCTTCTCTCTGGCTCTCTGTCGCTCTTGTCCACCTCTCGGTCTTCTCTGTCTTTCCCTCTTTTCCCGCCGCCGTCCTTTCCCCCTCCCTCCGACTTGTGTCCCCTCCGTCTTTACCTCTAAAAAAAGATACTAATAATCCAGCGTAGGTTTCCTGTTTATTTCGAGCTTCTCCATGGAGGAAACTGAGATCCCCTCCGTGTCTGTGTCTCTCCTCCACCAGACTCCATAATGCCCTCTACCCCAAGGACCCTTCGTTTCCGCTCACCCTTTTGCACGTGCTGTCAGCACCCCTCCACGGCTTGGCCAACGCCTTTGTCTTTGGCCTTGATAGGGATTGGTGGAGTCTACTGAGCCCAACTGGCATGCAGGTATAGAAACACACCCACACACTCGCACATACACACACAGATGGTTTAAAATGTTCCCGTGGACACACCTATAAGCGTTTTTTTAGAAATTTTATTTAAATATGAAACACTTTATTATACTTCTCTCCTAAAATTCACAGATGTCTTGAGACACTTTAGAGAAAAGTTCAAAATGCAACCACTCACACACACACACACACACACACTAACAGTGCTCTCTACCTCCCTTACTTGCCAGATTTGGACCTTCCAACCATTACATGTTCCCCCTAATGACAGTCTTATTTTAAGGGTCACAGTTTCCACCCACTGTTAGGGATCCACGCGAGGGGCAAATGAGGTCTGGACAGGACTTTATTCCAGCACTTTTAGCTCACATCCCACACATTAATGTTTTTAGTTTCATGTTTTAATGGTGGTGATTGCAAGGGTTTACTTGGCTGAAGCCATGGAGGGTTGAAGCATTTAAACACATGGACAAAATTATTGGTACCTCTCTGTTGATGAAAGAAAATCCCATAATGGTCACTAAAATAACTTGAAATTGGCTACAACAATACTAAATCAAACCATTCTCGGAAAATGAACCAGTGAAAATTAGACCTTGCTTTGAATTGTGGTTCAACAGAATCATTCGGCAAAACAAACTAATGGAAACAGGCCTGGATGCAAATGGTCAGTTTATGATGGTAATATTAATGTTTTGTCACGCAATCTTTTGAATTCTGCACCTGTCAGCCGGTATTTTGGCGAACTCCTCATGTGCAGACCTCTTCATCTGCCTCAGGTTTGAAGTGTGCCTTTCCCAGACGGCATGTCTCAGCTCCATTCGCAGAATTAGATTTAGATCTGGGCCCTTAGAAAGCTACTTCCTGCCAGTCCAATGTTTGGCCTTTCTTTGGTGTTTTTGGGTCGTCGTCCTGTTGGAAAACCCACGATCTGCTACCAGGAACACGCTCTCTGGCACTAGGCAGCACGTTTCCCTCCAGAAAGCCTCGACAGTCTTGAGGCTTTATTGTTTTTCACACAGATTCTGGACACCAGGTGCCAGATGCAGCGCAGCAACCCCAGAACACAACTGAGCCTCCCGCGGGCCTCGCAGTGAGGAACAGTCTTCTCTGTGCGCTTCGGGGGGGTTTTTTTTGCCTCTGTGCACACGGAGTTGACGTGCCTCCCGTTTTCTCTCATCTATCCAGAGGGCATTCTCCCAGAAGCGTTGTGGCCTGTCGATATGCATTGTGGCGAACTCCAGTCTGCCTTCTTTAATGATTTGCTTTCAACAGCAGTATCCTCCTTGGTCATTTCTCACGAAGCCCGCTTTGGCTCAAACGACGACAGATGGCGAGATCCCACACTGATGTGCCTTGACCTCAGAATCCATCTTTAATTTCTTTGGAGGTTGTTCTTGGCTCTTCTGTTCCCATTTGTATCATACCATTATAATATGATGTAACAATCAGAATGATATAATCATTTTCTTTCCGTCCATGTTTACTGTGGTACACACTGACTACCTGTCAAGCTTTCAATAGGCAGACTGATTATAAGTCTGAAGACACTTACGCTGCCAGTAGAAAGACACGCCTTGGTTTAAAATGTTCCCGTGGACAAACTCTTTTCAATCTTTTCTAGAGATACCATCATTTTTGTCCAGGCCCTTTTCGTTCGTTTGTTTGCTCAAATACTGTAATCTGTTCGACCACTATTCCTATTTTCACTGGTTCTTTTTCAGCCTTTTCTCTTGAATTTGTTGTTGCCTTTTGTCCTGGTTCAAGTCATTCCGGGGACCATCAGGAGTTTTTCTTTCATTATCAAAGGCGTACCGAACAATTTTGCCCACGTGCGTAGAACTTGCATAGCGTGGCAACGTGCAGCAGTATAATGGTTTTTGCAAATAACCCCATTTGCATGTGAAGGTTTCTCAAGAGCAGGATGAGTTCCTTCTTGCTCTGGAGCCCTGTTTATGGCTCAGAGAGGTAACTTAAGGTTTAACCCCGATCTTTCTGTGCCACTGTGTTTTCTGTTCGTTGGCAGGTAATCTATCCTGAGAACCTAACCTGCTCTGAGGCAGGTTATGCTCCAGATAGACAAACCAACAATCCACTCAAGTCAATTAATTGCTTCTACCGAATTAAAGAAAAAAAAAAAAAGAAATACAAGGTGTTTTGATAAGGGCAACTCTTCACTCCCTTGTCTGCCTGAAGTGGTGGGCTGTTTAAACCCCTTTGGTTTTACCTGACGAGCTTACATAAATCTCAGTCGAGGGAAGCAGAGACTTGTTTAAAGCTCTAATGTTGACCCGATAAGGATCGCGAGTAACATTAGCAACGTAATACAAGCAGTGAAGAATTGTTAAAAGCTACTTTTTAATCCAGTTAGAACCTTTATCGGTCATGGAAAAGATCATTTCCCGTCTGATTTAGATAGATTTTCATGTCTGAGGTCTGCCTTTTCCAAATACCATTGAACACTGTTGGGCCATTTGCTTAAGGAAAAAGGCAAAAAATGGTCCTAAAGTACACTTGCGTCACTTATTTTTAAGGAAAATTACACCTGTAATTCCAATGGCTTTATGATGGAGAACTGATATTGATAAGTCTTTGGATTTCTGTTACTTCTGCTCATTTCGCAGCAACACCTGTATTATATTTCTCATATCAGGCATAGAAGTGCGTTCTGGTGAGCAAACAACCCTTTTTAAATGCACATGCTCACAGCCAGAGTCAGAAAGTCTTGTTCAGGCTTTGTTTATTAAGTTAATCAGCGTCAGGGCAGCACTTAATGTTATCGTGATTGATGAGCAGAGCCGGAAAACGGGATACCTGGAGTTTGCTGAACTTACTTGTAGTTTTTCTCACCACTTTTACCGCCAAAGTCACTGCAGTTCATTTTGAGGCCGATACTGAAACGTGAACAAAAAATGAAAGCCATTCATCCTGTATCCTTCAGGATGGCATTGGTCCAAAAGAAAGGAGGCACTGAGGACGCCATAAAATGTTTGCGGCAAAGTTTGTTTCAGTTTTTCGGCATTCGGTTTGTGGCGGATCAGCAAATACGCCAGGTCTGTCATTGCATGAGCTCACGTAGTTTAAAGGCCATTCCGTCAATAGATATAAGCAGTCAGCGCTTTCACGCATTTCCGGTCTTAAAAGGCTTTTTTCTAAACCTCTGAATTCCGTCTCTCATTTACGGTGCACCTTAGCTGTTTCTTTTCAGGGTCACTGGTGGCTGAAGCCTTTCCCAGCATGCTTTTGGATGAAAGACCATATTAGTGTACGACTGAATCGCCTTTGTCCGCAGCTACATGCCTCGATTGCCGTGGCATATTTGGAGTGACTGACTGCGCATGCATGGGGGAGAGTGTTTTTTTTGTGCGCCGAGAAAAATGCCCCGCTCTTGTACGGGCCCTTTTAACCTTGGTGAGGTTCTCCAAAGAGCTATGCAGTGCGTTCCTCACTCGCCCATTCACACACAGTCTCCTGTTTTATTCTCGCAGCACATTTTCTCGATCAGACGCCGTCCTCACGCACCACTGAGGAAAAAGAGGGGAATGCGGTTGGGATCAATGTCTTGCTCAAGGTCCAACCACTTTTTTTTCAATTAAAAAAAATGTATCGGCATTTTTTTACATAGCAACGTCCTTCAAAGTTGCACATTTTCTCATATTCAGGCGGTACTAGTTTGCGCTGTTTTTAGATTCACTCTGTAAAGTTTCCCTAAATCAGATCTGTGTGTCAGGTGGTCAGAAGAATTGCATATATCAGGGGACTTTGCTTCTTCTGGGGTGGGGGCAGCTTAAGCCTACCGCCAGACAAATTCCTATAAGCATCCCTGTTGGATTATTGCCAGCTGGGTTTACTGCTAACCCTTCTTCTATGGAAGTTTTTTTTTAATCTGATTGAAGCATTACCGTCACTGTCAAAGAACTGATACATAAACAGATCTCAGACCGCATGGAAGGACTATTAATCCCAGCAGAGATGGGAGGGCTGACCAATGGGAGCCAACAGACAGCTCAGTCATGGAAAAAAGGAAGCGAATCACGCTGCAGAAAATTAATTTTCACAATCACCGATCTCCGTGCCTGACAAAGCAGTTGTTGAGTTATTCATATTGATTTAACCAGCTTTGTGGAAGTGTCTGCAATGAGAAGTTCTCAACGCTTTTTCCCACCAAGGGGAATTTTAATTGGCGACGTGCGACAGCGGTTGACATGAGCTAAATAAAAAAGTAAAAAGAGAGATGAAAGATCTTGGAAAAGATCTTAGATATGTGGATTTTAAGACATTTTATCATGAAATGCCGAAAGTAAGGCTGAACGGCGTCACTAAAACCACTCAAAGTAATGTGTTGTGACACCTGCCTACAAAGAAGAAGCCTGATAGCTCAGGAAAGAGATAGATTAAGGCGGGTTGGGTTTAAATTTTTGGGGCGTTCGCTTCTTTTTTCCCTTTTTTTTAAGAAATGCAAAATGAACAGTGCGGTGATAAGATCGGTTTCATCCACTTCTGTCAAATGCTTTGCTTTTTCATTAGCCAAAATAATCCAGACTTTTCCGGCACGGCAGCATTTGACTCCAACCTTCTCCACTCAACTGTTTATTTTATCACAGTCCTTGAAAAAAGTCAGAGGGCTCTTTTGTGGCGCCCGGACCATTTGAATGAACTGACGAGACTTTTGCTTTTAAAGCTCAGCGTCAAAGTCAGGCGATATCATCTCCAACCGGTAGTTTTTATCTCGGGGGCAAAAAGCTTTAAAGAATAAATGGATAGATAATAGCCCATTTTTGGGGTGATAGAAAGTAGTTCTCTATATTTGTAAATGGGGATATGATTAATACCTAGAATGGAAACTTAAGACCGTAATACTGTAATTTGTTTAAAAAATTCTCTATAATATGTGAACAGAAATATGATCTGAACAGTCCCATCTGCACCTCATGTAAACGCTATAATCTGAATAATGAAGATGGTCCTTTTTTTTTTCTTTTTTTTGTGTGAGTGCCGAAAATTGGTACCATGTGTCCAACCACAGCCTGTTCTGGAAATAACTCCGGGGTCCAATACCCACATGTCCTTTCCCAAAGCGCGAAACGGCAAATAAAAGACTTCATTTCCATTTTTCATTCTCGAATTGAGCTTTTTTGGAAGAAGGCAATAAAGGCCCGATTACCTGGGAGAGGATATTCCTACGTTTGACCCGCAAACCTAATTGGTCGCATTTCAATAAACACCACGATCGATGGAGCCCTCCGCAGATCCGTCTCAATCTGCAAACATCGACTGCGTCTGTAGATATGAAGCAAGAGCCGATATTGAACCAGGAGCGGGGGAAACTCT
Organism: Menidia beryllina; assembly: GCA_013363375.1. Lineage (NCBI taxonomy): Eukaryota > Metazoa > Chordata > Actinopteri > Atheriniformes > Atherinopsidae > Menidia > Menidia beryllina. The sequence goes on from JABUIW010000214.1 coordinate 1,325,769, forward strand.
CTGTGGTCTCGCGGAGGCATCGCGTGCGCGCCGGCGCACACACACACACACACACACACACACACACACACACACATTGTCACCTCCAGGGTTTCGCCGGCCACGCCGATAACGGGTCGCGAGCACAGTGTGGCGGAGTGGAATGTGCGGTATGACCTTCAACCCAAATGTCAGCGCTGCGCGGCGGTGAGTGCTGAGAGGGAGACAGAGGAGCGAAATTGAATCTCAATGTGTTCGTAAATCACCAAGAAAACGCTGTTTGTGTGTCAGAGCGCGAGGAGGAAGGTGAGAAAGAAGACTGCAGAGAGGCAGAGGGAGAGAGAGAGAGAGAGAGCGAGACGGGCGGCGCGTGTGTTCGTGCACTATCGTGACTAACAGCCGGTTGTTATTCATCTTGGCATGCGGCTCCCAGCAGCCCCCACACATCAGGTGTGAGATTGGCGGAGGAGAGGAGGGGGGGAAGGAGGAGGAGGAGGAGGAGGGGTGGTGATGGGGTGACAGCGTCAAAACATTCCGCTCTCGGAGCGGCGAGTCGCCCGCTTTCGCATCGGAAGCCCCCGCCTCCCGGGCTTTTTAACCTCGACTCATCGTCTCCTCACGCTCGCTCGCATTCTGTCGCCGTTTGCCTGCATTTGTGTACATTTTTTCTCTTTTTTCTTTTCTTTTTTTTCTCACCAGTGCTCTGACACCACTCCGCCGCCTCATGCGTATTTCAGAAAGCTCGTTGGTGCCTTTAGTCCCTTTTTTTTTTAGATTTCCAGATTGATTCAGGAGTTATTTGGTTAAACTAATCACTTTACAGAAGGCGCAGGAATTCCCTCCTATATCATTTGGATAGATTTACACAGCAAAGAATTAAATTGCTAACAGTTTTGTGCCGACTTGAATGGGGAATACCAATTGAGGCATTTTCATTCTATTCACAAATGAAAACGATCCTTCGGCCCATAGTCGATAACTGATAACTGTCATTTATCCTCCCATCAATAGCAGGGAAGCTAAACTCTGATGGATAAAATTCAATCTTCGTACAAATCTATCAAAATTATGTTCCGGCGCATAAATTGATCAAAACTGTGACCGGCTCAGTGATTTGTCACTGCTTTCATGACCCAAGAAAATTAAAGGTAAATAAATCTCCCCAGTTTCAGGGTTTCAAAGTCATTCCCGCACAACCAGGACACGGCAAATAAATATCGACCACTGTTTTATCCTCTTTGCCGGGAGGCTGATCGCTGTCAGAGGGCTGAACATCTGCCGACGCCACCGTTGAGCCGATACATCAGTGCATCTCTGGGCTTAATGACCAAACTGGGGTCGTCCCGGATGTTTCCTCCGGGATTCAAAACGGTATGCCGGCAGTTTCACATGGACAAAATAGGTTCCTCTCAGTCATTCATGCTGTTCAGCTTTGGACACATAGTCATCAGCGTTGCCCTTTTTTTTTCCAGTTTGGTTTCTCTTCATCAGTAATGTCAAATCTGTTCCTCAGTGTGGTTCAAAGTGTTGGCGTGAGGTCAATACAGACATAAGGAGGCTCGAGGACTTCCACAACAGATGCCTCGGGCAAATTTTCAAGTTTTTTTTATTTAATTTTTTGCACAACCAAGGATATTACATTAAGCCACTGACGATGGCCTTTACATGCGTTAAGGATGGAGCAGTACTGGATCACAAGAGTCTCTTTAAGATGGACACCACCTGCTAAATGACCCAAAACGATCTCACTTAGAATTGATGGAGGATGGCCCAATGGAGCTGTATGTATTTGGTACTTAGGAATTTGCCGCTCAAAGGCGCCTTGTCGTCTTAAACATCTCATTCATGAGCAAAGACCATGCAAGTGTTTGCATTTATGCTTGGCCGACTTGTTTCTGTGGGGGTTTGCTGTTTAAACCCTCAGAGGCTCAGTTAACTTTGAGGTTTTCGCTGCCCCGGAGGGTGACACCTAAAAGTTGAAGTTAGTGGATGCAGCTCCAGTTCTGGGGAGCAAAGTGATGTTGGATAGAAGTGCTGAACTGGATGGCATCTTTTAATATGAGCATTTGGTCAAGGTTGTTGTTTTTACCCACATATGGAGGCACAGAGGAAAGGTGGCTCTCAGGGTCCAGTGCATGAGCATTTTGTTGGTCTGCTGCCCTCAAATTCTTACTTTTGAGCGTTTTCCTGCTGAGTTTTCTCTCAACCAAGTTGTTCCTCGGCCTGCCAGTGTATTTTGTTTTCTTTTTTTTATGTGAGAGCGACCCAGGTGCATCTATAGTCAGTCCTCACACTGACTGGTTTAGCAGTGGCTGCAGAGGGACTACGCGGACCCTCAGAGGGGCTGAAATCCACCCCACAAAGGCTGTACATGCAAGCCAACATGACTTCTGCACCGCAGAGGATTCTGACCTGAGCACATACTTGTCGTCCATTATTAATTTACCAGACATGAAAGCGTAACACGTCTCAAAAAAATTGTATCTGTTAACCTTTTCAAGTCGAAAGTGTTTCATACTCCCACACACTTTCCTCCCCGTTTCTTTTTTCCGAAGACAAGTGAGACAAACTGCTGGCTTCTGTCTTTTAAAAAAAAAAAAATGCAGTTCATTTGACGACACTAGCACCCTCTGTAAGAAGATTCGGAAAATGGAGGCCCTCTTGGTCTCTGAGGAGAATCGCTTCATAACACTGGTGATTGAAATCTAACCCGAGTCCTCAGATTTTAAGACATCAACCGGAGCTGAAGCCCGGTTTCAACAAAGCTTCAAAATTCTCACTTAGAAACGTTCACCAGTTGGAGCAGAAGCCTGTATTTAAGTATCCACTTCCTTACAAGATACACAAGCACGCCTGTGTCAAAACTAATTGTTTTTTTATTTTTATCATGAATCTAAACATTCCATGTCTCTCTCTGGCGTCTCTTGCTTTGCCGGTCCCTTGTTTCCCCTCTTTGACTATTTGCCTTCTGCTTCTCTCTGCCTATCTTTGTGTTTGTACTTTCCCACTCTCGTCTCTCTGTTGCAGCATCTCCGGCATTTATCTCTCTCACATTATTTCTCTCTCTGCTCTCCTTTGTGTTGCGCCTTCCTCCCACCTGTGTACTCTCTGTCTCGTTCTCTCTTCCCCTTCTTCCTCCTGATACTTCCCTGATATTGATCTGCATTCTAGCCATACAGCTGAACCGCCTTCAGCTCTGCAATGAGCCCACATCTCACTTTTGCGTGCAGGGGGGCGGGGGGGGGGGGCTGTTCCAAATTCCTGTTTGAGTCAGTGTCGCTGCCATTGTTACACAAAGAGAACTCGTTTAACCAAAAAAAAAAAAGCAGAAGAAAAAACGAAGTTGTTTATTTGTGGAAACATTTGTCCGCAGAAACCCCCCCACCCCCCAAAACGCTCTCTGTCATCACTCACACTATGTTTAGTTCTGGATCCCCTTCTGGCACAATAGAATTTATGGGAAGAATCGGAGCGCCGCAGCACATTTGCGGGTGAACCAGCCAAAGACGGCTTATGCCACTCCACTTGTCTTTACCCTCCCATGACTTCATGTCCCAGTCACTAATGTTTGCCAGGAGTGCAGACACCCACCTTTTGGAATTTTCTAATTCGGTTACATGAGCTGCCTTCTTCATAGCGTCATCTTCACATGAATGACAGGTAGTTCTATTACCACTGCTTTCCTCTTTTTTTTTTACCCACCCCCAGCACTGGATTGGATTCAAACCGGGTTTCAATCAATAAATAATAACGTTTTTTGTGATCAGAAATCATTCATGTGAGGTTATATTCTTGGCCTTACTCCAAAAACACAACACAAAAAAAGGGAAATTGTGATTTGTCGTTTGAAAGGCAGTGGTGTGTTGCTTGTAGCACCCATGGGTCTCTTAAATGGATTCTTGAGGATTTCTTCCCTTTGCTGTGAGTTTGACACCGTTAAAACAATTTTTTCAATGAAAAAAAACAAAAAATAACACTGGAAATCGCACAACCTAAAACCCAGTAGTCCCAGTATTATTTTTAATACTTGGATAAAGGAGTTCACATATTTTAGAGGCTGTTAAAAAAGCCATTAGTTCACTTGTCGTAGTACAAGTTCAAGAATAAATATGCCTGAGTCATTTGCCCAACCAGTTCTATCTTAAAAAATATATATATTTATGTGTGTATTTTGTGGGATTTTTGTCCAGATTTATAAGAAGTCATTCAAAGCGCTCTTATTTTGGAAAGCTGATGGATTCTATTGATAATTGCAACGACACAGAAACCTTTCGACACGTGTCAACCTTTGGGTTTATGGACATTTTGGGTTGAATGTTTCTCCAACTGGTTTTTTTAAGCTTGCTTTGCGTTAGCTGGAACAGAACTGGTGAGCTCCAGGCCCACAAATAACACTGAGGATTTGTCCCCCTTTGAAGCCCAGAGCCCTGCTGGGCGTAGCCCGAACAGGCTACCTTTCAGCCCCTTTCTGTGGACGCGCCATTCCATCATAATGGACGGCTAACGATGTGCCGGATGGCTGTGCGCACAGGCTATATGGACACATTACCTCACCGATGGGGAAGCCACTCCTGGAACTGCAGTTTATGCAGGACATTGTGTGAGATGAGTGACTGCTCTTGATGGGCGTCACAGGTTCTGAATCCGACCTTCCGTGAAGAGGCAGAACTTCATCCCACTCTGTTGGTTCTGCCCCAGCTGTGAGACAGGGGGGAATTTCCAGCCCCTTAAAGGCAGAGAAGGGGGCTGTAACTGTTGTTTCCACTAATGCTCGGAATCACTTTGATGAATATTCCGCCCCTCTTATGGCCTCTTTTCACAAGTGCCCGACTCGGCTCGGGGTCGTGAGAGGCCCATCATCCTGTGATCTCAGTTATATAACTCTTAACGTGACACAACAACAGAGGATATCGTGGTGACTATATAGCTACTGCACTTAAACGTCGGTTTACCCCAGAGACGACCACAGAAAAGCTCAAATCACAAGACTGTGGCTGCTTTTTCAAAGAAGGCCAGGTCTTAGTGAAGGCGTCGTTTTCACGACTCTTCCAGCGGTGTCACTTCCTGGCCAATCGGCAGCCAGCGGTCTGAAGACATTTCGTATAGAGGCCAAAAGAGTGTGTGGATAGGTTGCTGATAGGTTCCCCCCACCTGGGCCCTTATCAGCACTCACCCTGCAGTTACGGAAACCCCGTTGGAGGTTTGAGCCGCCGAGAGGAAAAACACCCCCCAAAAAGAGGGCGATTGTGGAGATCCACTGCTTTAGGACATTGCGTGGGAACGATTACGTCCCCTTGTGGCTTAGAAAACAAAATAGCCGATTGTGGGTTTTAAAGCCAGGCTAAGAATTGAGGGGGAGCTGGCAGAGCACTTCCGGAAAATGGGAGATTATCTGGATAAGAGTGGCGGGACTGGAAATGAAACTCCTAAGGTTCTCTACAAGCATAAACCCGAGCAGACTGTACTAATTAAGGAAATTCGGGTTTGGCATAACTGTGTTTTTGTTGTTGTTTTTTTGGACACCAGAACCAACTAAACAGGTAAATGAAACTCAACCAACTGATTAGGAGAGCTGGCTCCGTGCTGGAGCCGCTCCGGAGCCCCTGGAACTGATTATGCAAAACAAAAATAGAACAGCACAAGTGACTTAGTGTGTTCACTGAAAGGCGTTTTCAGCCCCGGCTGCAACAAAGAACATTGCAGGAGGTCGTTCCTGCCCACTGAAATAAATTCAAGCAAGGATTTTCTTACAATGACGAATGACTTCAAATTTTATTGATTTTTTAGTACTTCTTCTTCTTCGAAAAAAAAAAGGTTTCCTTCCTTGGGATTAGAACATTCCATTGGCTTCGGTCCTCAGTGGAAGAGGTCTTTTCACTCCTCGGAGCACACTTTTAGGCCTGAGCCAGTTGGCCATGCTGGCAGCGCTTTGTCAATCTATCGGTTAAAGCAATAGACGATTAAACAAAGACGGTTCAGCCAAGATCCTGCCCTTTTCCAAACAATGTCAATGTGACACTGTTTGCGCCACAAACCATCTGGTGCGTCTGGTCGCTCGGGCTTCCCGCGAGCCCGGAGCCTGATGACATGTTAAGCATGTCATTTACTAGCTTAGCTGCGAGCGGACGCTGATTATTTGTTTCCTGTTTGGCGTGCGATCAATTAGCCCGTGCGTCTCACACGAGCTGGCTCCTCGGCGCTCGGGTTCGTCTGCTGGGTTTAAAATAGCCGTTTCCGTACGAAGTCGGGGAGTTATTTTCAGTTTTAGGCCACCGTCTCGTGTATGTAAATGCGTGTTAGACACAGCCAGCTTCTTTTTTTTTTTTTTTTTTATGTGAGGAAAGAGGATAGAAAGGAGAGGAAAAATAGGCGTTTTAAACTGTCTGTACCAGAGTAAGCAGCGAGCGCTAATTCTAATCTGTGTGTGCGTGTGTGTGTGTGTGTCTGTTTTCTAGCTGGCTCTGCAGTCACGGCTCTGTGACCGGACTCGGATTGGAGAGTTCCACCCCGGGGCGGTGCGCTACACACAAGCCGATCTGGTCGACCTCAGCGAGGACGAGGACGACGACACCAACGTGCTCTTCTACTCCCCTGACATGACCCTGAAAGACCGAGGCCCCTGAGAGAGCGGGAGAGGGAAGAGCGAGACAAAAGAGCTAGAGGGAAGAGGCACAAAGGAGGGTCACAGCCCCAGAGAAACGCAGCGGATTAGAAACTGAGAGGGGAGGAAAACGAGGTAGGATGTGGAAGGGAAGATTGCGGGGACAGTCAGGCAGATAGAAGCCGGAGATGAGCTGTCAGGTTCCATTATTAATCCCCATCCTTTACTATTTAATATCCTTAAGACACACAGCACACATACAGAGCGCAGGGCCCCGCTCCCTGCAACACCACCGTCAGAGAGCCGTAAAGATCCCCCTAATGTTAAAGGCATCTGCTGCATCCCACAGGTCTTAAAATGATTTACCTCTCCGCACTATTTTCTGCTCGCATTCTGCAGCATTTCGGAGCGCCCCGAAAAAAAAAACAAGAAGGAAAAATAAAAAAGCATAAAGGACTGCTGAAAGATAGTCATAACAAGGTGTTCCTTAAGCACTCACAGCAATCACCTTTTCACTTCTCTGCACGAGATGACTTGGGGTGGGGGGGAGGCCGTTAAAAATCACTGCGTGTCAGCATCTAGATCAGCCACTGGATTGATTCCGGTACTACGTAATTTTCTTGCCAATTGGGGCGAAAAGCAGGTTTACAGAGGAAATACAAAAAAAAAGAAAAAAGGAGGGGGGGGGGGAGGGGGGGGCTTAAAGTCTGAAGTCAGAGGAAGGAAATCAAGACCCAAAGCACAGCTCCTCTTTCCTCAGAAAATACCAGTTAACTGGCTGCCTCTTTGCATAATCCTGGAACTTCTTGCACTAGTTCTCCTTTGAAGGTTGTTTTGTACATTTTTTTTTTTAACGAGATGTTACAGCTGTTTTGCCTCACTGTATTTATAGCGTAAATTTAATGTATATATTTGAGTTTATACTCTATTTTTGTACGTCCCTCGGACTGAAATGTACAGGAAAACACTCCCGGGGCACCGACCCGCTGCTCCTGTATGGGCCGCCTGGTTCAGGACGCACGGCCTCCCGAACAAACTGACGGTTAGTCAGACCCACATGCAGAAATGTGCTCGTTTGGAGGCGGATTGGCCCCAAAAAGGGGGGACGCTTACGCCTTTTTTCTGGACGGGGGAGCTTAAGTGGGACCGGCAGGGCGGCGGTCTCTCTGGTCCTCATTTAGTGGCGTGACCGATGTCCACGCCATTTCATCATCGCCCGTGCGCTCTGAAAACTCTGAAGCAGAGTTTTGGTTTGTGAACTTTTTTCACATCTGACCTCCACTCTGGTGGGCAGCTCACAGACCCACCACCGTATTACACACACTTCCGTTGGCCCCTCTTTTGGCGCTGTTGCTATTTTTCTTTCTTTTTTTTTTTTTTACTTGACTGTGCTCTCAATCAAATAAATGAGCAGAAGAGACATTTCATAACAAAGCTGAGACTGGGTGTGTTTATTTCATTTCCACACGGATGCAATCCGTCACTCCTGCCACAGACCTGGGTCCTGTGAAGTGGTTCCCAATGCGTGCGGACGCACGCGCGCGCGCCTATGTGAATGGGCTTTTAAGACCTGGCAGGGCTGCTTAAATAATGGATATTAATTATTAGTCGGACCCTACTGTCCCTCGCCTGTCTCCATACATGGCTAACAGGATTTTGATTAATGGAATGGTCGCGCCATGTCCTCCAGAAAAAGCCGGGCTTTTACCCCCGCGTGCGCACGGCTCGTCCCTCAGACTCCTGTTTGGAGTCCCGCACCCCCTTCCACATAAAGATCCCGTGAAATAAGCGAATCTCCCTGTCACGGAAGAAGAATAATATCCGCACCCCCCAGCCCCCCCTCCACCCCCTTTTTTCTTCTCGCTCGTAACGTCGCATGCGCCGTAATTGGATACAATTTAACACCCGCGGCCCACGGGCATGTCGGCAGGCGCGCTGCCTACTATTAGCTCGCCTCGCCTCGCCACCCTATCATTTGTCAGATCAGTGTGTTTGTGTGCTCCTGGTGGTGGCTGCGTGTGCGCGCGCGCGCGCGCGGGGCTCGAGAAACCGGAGCCATTGTTGGAGTCCGGCCATGACCTAGCTGTGACGCACAGACACGGAGAGAGTGGAGAAGTAGGGGGGAGGAGGAGGGGGAGGAGGAGGGGGAGGGGGAGGAGGCGACAGCACAGCAACAGCGGCTGAAGTCCAGACGCTGAAAAACAAGCTGGAGCTCAGTCACTCCGGAGCGGGCAGCGACAGCCAGGCGGAGGCAGGCCTGATGAGTGTTTGCGGGGCCCTGCGCGCCGCTTCCACCCAGAGCCCCGTCTGCTGTTTATTAGAGCCCCGCTAGTATTTACAGGCAGGCGCGTGGGGGAGGGTATAACCCTTCCTAAACCCGGCTCACCCGCTGTTTCCACTTGGAAGAAAGAAAAAAAAAGAAAAAGAAAAGAAAAAAACAAGGCTGGGGAAGGTTAATGGGAAGATTACAGCCCTAAGTATAAATAATTGAGTCTGAGTTGTTACTCAGCCATTTACATCAAATGTTTTAATTAACTAGTTTAGCTCTAGGCTGCTGGTATTGAACAGGGTGATTGTGAGTTAAAAATAAAAATGATTTTCATCATTTTCTTTTGTTCAACATTTCAATACTAATTTTAGCTAACTTCAAGCCACCCTGGTATCTTTTAGGGGGGATTTTTGTTTTTGTTTGGTATTGGTGGGATGGGGGGGGGGGGGGGTACGAAGATCTAATGTATAGGCCTACCCCATAAATGACCCTCTATTTCTCTTTGCTCTGTTGCCAAAAGGAAAGGTAAGCAAAAGCGTATGTACGTAACCTGACGAAATGTTGTTTTTACTCCATGGTGACATTTTTTTTCTCCCCTTGACTTTACAGTGACTCTGATCATTTGAGCCAAGCTCCTTGTGCTATTGGACTTTAAAAAAAAACATAAAGGTAGTTGATGCTTTTGCCTAAGCTAAATGTATAAAGCTAGAGGGCAGAGGTCAACCCATGTTTTCAAATTGTTGCGTGATGAGCCAGACTTTACCTTCCCGAGACCCAGCGTGACGTGTGGTATAAAAAAATTAAAAAAATTCTGAGCATTTCGAGACGTGCGTGCAGCGCAGACTGTATGTTTGTAGATATTTCCTAGCAGTCGTGACATGTTTGGGAGTAAATGTCACCCAGTCTCCCTGTTCGCTAAATATTGTAAATATATGCAGATTTCTGTCTTTTCATGTTGTAGCTGAGCCATTACCCTTTACTCGGAGTGGTTGGTGGCCATGATGTGAAGCACTGAAATGAAAAATACCCCCAATCACATCCCCAGTCTGCCTTGGATATATTTTCGAGCAACATGAAAACCCAACTTGTCCTTATATTAATCCCATTTTAGATCCTTTTACTTATGCACAAATGTTTTACTAGATAATTTTACTTATGTACCCAACCGTCCAAAAATACCATCCACACTAAATTAAGGCGCATACCTCAACTAATTGGTTCATTAGTTTTCCCTACGAAGCATTTAACTGTTGTGATTTCCTATTTGAGAGGAACTGGCCAATATGGGCATTCTTACTAATCATTTCCTGCCATCTGATTGAAGCTTAAATGTCCCAGCAGAAGTCCACACTAAGCACCCATAAGGTCTTTATGTCCATACTTTTCTTTTAGCTCGTGTTTTTTTTTTTTTTTAATGTTTCCCCTTTGAAAAAAATCCAGATAATCTGCGCAAAACTACGTGCGTAAACGTGAATCGTGGCCAGGAGCCTCGGTAGCTGCAGCCCTGCCTGTATTTATAGCTGCTACTTTAGAGTCGTGTGTTTAATGTCCCTGTTTCCCGGCGCCCGGGCTGTCTGATAACAGCTCGGCTGTTCTGCTGCTGCCGCCTGAGCAGCGCGCAGGAGCGAGAGGCGCTTTTAGTGCTTCGATCCGGCCCCGAAAGAGTTAAATTAATCTCTTTCTCTACACTCTCTCTCGGCGCGCGCGCACGCACACACACAAACGCGCACGCGCGCACACACATACAGGCTGCCACCGCCCCAGATAACAGAGGGGCGCCTCTCCCCAGCCAGCCAGCCTCCGCTAATCGCAGTGGCAGGAGGGGGGAGTGGAGTGCCGGCGGCCTCTCACAGCGCTGGGCTTTTTATTGACGCTGCCTGCCTGCATGTGTGTGTGTCTGTGTGTGTGTGCGCCTGTGTGTGTGCGTCATCCGAGCCTGTGCGTCTGTGTCTGCGCGCGGGCGCTGCGTATGCACGCTTGTGGGTGCGTGTCAGAGCGAGGGAGCTCTAAAGAGGTGTGTGCGTGTGTGTGTGTGTGTGTGCGTCTCCCTTTCAGCGTGTGAAGTGTGTGTGTGTGTGTGTGTGTGCGCGCTCCCCGCCAGCAGCGGAAAGCAGGGAGAGGCGGGGAACTGGGAGGGTGGGTGGCGAGGTTATGAGCGGAACTCGACAGAGGCCGACAGACGAGAGAGAAGAAGGGGAGGATGAGGGAGGGGAAGGAGAGGGGTGTGGGGGGGATTTTTCTTGTGCAGCGCTGAGAGCCGCCACCGCTTCTCCTTCCTCTCAGATAAGCCCCGTTTGAAGGTTTTCATCTTTATTCTCTAGAAAACGACGCCACTGTTCAGTGTCTCTGCCCGCGCATTTCGGGAACTAAAGTGGCGGTGGGGGGGATTTTTTATTCCCCCCCCACCCCCGTTTTATAATCCCCAAGGTCGGAATAAGACAAGTGAGACCGATTAGGTCGGCTGTTTTATGCCACGGGTTCACTGATTGATCGCATCGATTCATTCCCCGGCTTATCGATTAGGGCTTAATCTATAGGTCCATGCCTCTCAGTGCTCCAATTATCGGAGGCTGCCCATCTCTCTCTCTCTCTCTCTCTCTCTCTCTCTCCCTCTCTCTCTCTCTCTCTCTCTCTCTCTCTCTCCGCGTCTGTCTCGCGAGCGGCAGCGTTTGGCTCGGGGCCAGGCTCGCCCTGCCGCGCCAGGCTGTAATTATCCCCGGTGAGGCCGCGCTAACACAGCGTGGCGCGCCTGTGGGGAACCGGTTAGCCCTACAACACCGGTGGGGGCGCATGACTGCCTGCTGGCGTGCGTGCGGGACGCGCACGCGGGAACAGGGGAGGGCGAGGAGGAGGGGGGAGGAGGAGGAGGAGGGGTGGCGGCGGCGGCGGTGCGCTGTTATTTCAGAAGCTTTTATCAGAGCCATCGCCGCTGCTGTCCTGGTGGAGGTGAACGCCAACAAAAGCAGCCATTTCTTATTCTTTCTTTCTTTCTTTTTTTTTTTTAAATGTACTATTTTTTTCCCGGCCAAGAATATTTAGCGAGCTTTTTATGCCTATTGATCCCTGTGCGTGCATTTCTGAGTGCTCACGCAAGTTGCCGCGCGCGCGTGTGACTTGCAGTAAGCGATCCATAACGATCTGCAGGTGGATTGTGCTGATTAGTACCGGCTGCTGTGGACTGAGCTGCGTGCAAAAAGCTTCCTGCAATCCGAGCCTTCCGACCGAGAGCGTGCGCGCGTGCGTCTGCGCGTGCGCGCGCGCGCGCTCGCACGTGTGCTGGCGGGCGGCCCCCTTTGAAAAAAAATGTGTGTCGTGGCCGTGTGGTTTCGTCTCCGTTTTTAGGCATAACTGACGCAACGTGCTCGGAAGGTGTGCGCGCGCGTGAACTTGGAAAAAAAAAAAGAGAAAAAGGAGTGTGTGCTGCCTCAGTGTCTGATTGCAGCAGCAGATGGCTGGATCGCTGTGACCTCCCAGAGTGCGGCGCTCGGGGCGCGCGCGCGCGCGCGGGTGCGTTCACGCTGTTTTGGTTTTTACAAGGCACACACCTTTCCGCGCGCGGATCCCTGACAAGACATAAAATGACAGCCAGAGGAAGGGATCGCGGCTTTAGGCACGTTCTTCAATCCCCGTTATCCCCTTTCAAAGGCACATGTTGTTCTCAGGCTGGCTCCAAACCACAAAGTTCACACACAGCCATAAAAGCGCAGCCATAAAGGAGGAAAAAAAAAAGGGGGGGGGGGGGGGGGCTGGTTTTTTTTTCCAGCTTTTTTTTTTCTTTCCCTCCCCCGGCTAAGATGGGTTTTTTTTTTCCTCTTCTGAAACTACAAC
>JABUIW010000214.1:1372085-1389733 GCA_013363375.1 Menidia beryllina
TGTAAATTATTAAAAATTTCAGATTTTTAATGCCGACGATCGACCCGGCGGCAGCAGTTCTCCCTCCCGCAGATAAAATGGATTGTAAAACCCTGGATATTTAAATTATACAGCACCCTTGACTGCAGATCATAAAAATGGCAAATGCCGGGGAAAGGAGGTAACAAGGCGAGGAGGCACTCCAGAGAGCAGACCTCAGGGTTAGGGCAGGGTAAACTGCTCAGAAAGACCGGTCACAGACAGGGGAGGGGAGGGGGGGGTGGGGGGTTCCCAAAAGCCTCCATCTTGGCTCGTGCTCTGTTTGCTGTTCTTTCAAAGCTCTGACCTCTGCTCGGGCTCCTGGCTCCAGTCCCGCTCTGTAAATTCTCGTCCTGCTCTTCAGAGCAGCAGCTCGACGTGTCCATCTCTGTCACCCCCCCTTCCCCCCTCCCCTCCCTCCCTCCTCCCCCTTCCCTCCCTCGACCACCTGTTAGACGGGGAGCCCGGCCCGCCGGGGTGTGTGCCGCCGCCGCTGCCTCTGCCTCTCAGCTCCTCTACGCGGTTACTAAGCAACGGTGGCCGTGTTTGCTCGACGTGCGTGCGGAAGAGGGGCTTCGCTCTGGCTGGCTGGTGTGTGTGTGTGTGTGTGTGTGGGAGGGAGGGGAGGAGGGGGCTTTGCTTTGGCGTGTGAGCTCCCGTCGTTTTGCACGGGAGCCACGTCGGAGGCTGACGTGGTCGGCGCCTGAAAGTGCGTGCGTGCGTGTGTGTGTGCGTGGCGGCGATGGCTCGTCTGGATGTTTGTAGTGGGGCTGAGTCAACACGGGCCTGTGTACAGAAGGAGAGGGAAATGAAAGCCCCCCTCGCAGGCGCACGCTTCCTCTCCGTGGCCAGCTGCCTCGCATTACCTGACGCCCCAACCATCGCGTGAGAGAAACCCGGAGGCTCGCGCCGGGTGGCGGGAGGGGGGGGCAAAAGGAAGGGGACCGGTCGGGCGGACGGACGAGGCCGCAAACGAAGGGGGGGGGGGGGGGGGGGGGGCGCTTCCATGCAGAGAGACTGGAAAAGATGGTGCTGAATTTTGAGCGGAGCGTGGCTGGATGGATCGATGTAGAGAGAGGGAGAGGGAGAGAAGGAGCGAGCGTGAGCGATGGCTGCCCTCCCTCCACCTGGTCCCACTCATCTGGAGGCCGTTAATCCCTCCAAACACACGCCAGACGCCCCACGCCTCAGCGCTGGCACAAAGCCCGGCTCTCACTCCGCAAACGGCCTGCGTGCGTGCGTGCGCGCCGGCCCGGTCCACGCTCCCCTCTGGTCGTGTGCGCTCCTGCTGCTCCCCTTGGCTTGTTTGCTCCCAGCTCGCTCTGCCCGTGTGTGTGTGTGTGTGTGTGCCTGTGCGTGCGTGCGTGTGTGTGTGTGTGCTCTCTCTCTCTGGACGGCTGTGTGTGGTTCTTGTTTGATTCCTGGCAGCCGTCTGTGGCCCGGCTCTGAACTGAGCCAGCTCAAACCCAGCGGAGACAGCCGCTCTCCTCCCCCGCTGTACAGCCGCTGGCCTCTGACCATCAGCCTCCCCTGGCCCGACACCCCCGCCCCTCCCCCCTCCCCCCCCCCTCCCTCCCTCCCTCCCTCCCCCCTGAAACATTTGCTCTGTTTGTTTCTCTTTTCTCTCTTGACGCTCCCCTCCTCCTCCTCCTCCTCCTCCTCCTCCTTCTCTCTCTCTTCTCTTTCTCTCTCTTTTTTTTTTTAACTGCTCTTTATCCATTTTTCTGCTGTAGTCTCCAAGGGCAATTGTATTTGCCTCGTTGCCTGTCCCCAGAGCTCTGGCTCTTGAATAACAGGCTTCGCTTCTCTCCCCTCTCCGCAGATTATTTTGCTGACCTTCAGGGCCGCTCGGATGACGACCCAGGGCTTTATTGGGAATTCTATGGCAGCGCTGTGTGCGGTGAGTACTGATCAGCACTCTGTGTGTGTGTGTCCGTCCTCTGGTGCTTACGCAGTCTTTATTTTTAAACCTCGCCAGTGTCGGTGCGTCCCCTCTCCTAACCAGATAATGGCGACTCTCGCTAAAAAAATGCCTCCCCTTTTCTTTTTCCTTACTCAGAGTCTCACGAAGAGGGCGGCTTCTTCGACATCCTGGCAGACCCCCCAGGCCCTGACGACGAGGACGAGGAGGACAAGAGGGAGGTGTTTGAGTTCGAGTTCTCCGACCGACCTCTGCTGCCCTGCTACAACATCCAGGTGTCCCTCTCACAGGGGTGAGCTTTGATGTCTCCAGCCGGCATTTAGTTAGTTTTTTTTTTTTTTTCTGGGGAGGGCGTTCCAGCACGACCTCATTCCTTAACTATTTTTTCTCCCCCCCTGCTCAGACCGAGAAACTGGCTGCTGCTGTCGGACGTGCTCCAGCGGCTGCGCATGTCCGCCCGCGCCTTCCGGCAGGCCTTCCCCCACATGGAGGTGGTGACGGTGGCCGAGGCGGAGTTCTACCGGCAGGCGTCCCTGTCGCAGCTCTTCTCCTGCCCGGAGGAGCTGGAGGGCTTCCACCCGGACAGCAAGGAGCTGCTGGACCTGGTGGAGGACAGCGCGGAGCTGGCCGCGCTGCTGGGCTCAACACTGGAGTGTCTGGACGACCGCTGGGACCACCCAGGGGACAAACTTAAAGACAAGATCAAGGCGGTTTGCAAGTTGGCTTCGTCCTGACCCGCCGAACCCTGACCTCCCCCGCGTCCCCCTCCCCCCCTGCTCTTCACCGACTGGAGTTTGCTTTAGAACCAACCAGAGGTTACGATGACATGCCTTAGCCTGACCCTTAGTCCCTGAGCTTCGGCCCTGCTGTGGACCAGCCCCGGCTCACTGTACAGACGGACAGATGGACGGACGGACGGATGGACGGATGGACAGACCCCCACCGGCTGACGGGGCTGCTGAAGCATTTCCCTCCGTTAACTGAGGAGCAATACACTTGTGACTCGTTTGAGACTTAATAATGGTCTTATTTTTCTAAATTAATATATGTATAAATAAAAAATATATATATACGGTATATATAATATCGAGAGAATTTTTTGTTAGTTTTTTTTTTTTTTTTTTTCTTTTTTTTTTTTTTTCTCGGCGAAATGCGGCTCACAACTCCTCTGGAAGATTTTGTATGGCAACAGAGTGCAGTCGTGTTGTCGGCCATTAGACGGAGTGTGCGCGTACGCAGCACATTGTGCATGTGTGTAGCTGTACAGAATAGTACCCAGGCTGTGCTATTGAATGTGGTATTTGTCTTTATAGGAAGCACATGATGTCCCCCCTCTTTTTTTTTTTTTTCCTCCCTCTCTCCTCAGACTTTAGTGCTCGCTTGAGCCTCAGGGGCTATTTTTGTTGTTCTTTTTGTTGTTTTTTTTTGTTTTGCTTCCTGTCCAGTCTGTAATTTAACATGCAAAACCGCAATGTTGTTTGTATAATAAAGTTTTAAGATGATGTTGATATTTACCCTGCGGCACAGAGCTTGTATATAATGGGAGGCTTCTGCAGTAAAGTAATTTTTTTGGTGTGTTCTTTTTTGTTTTAACTTTGTAATTAAAATATCTCATAATTTGTATTTATATTTTACAAAAGAAGTTGCTTTAAAAATAAATATACAAACTGCAAGATTGACAAAGGGCTACGCTCCTTATTGTGTCTCTAATTAATTCCGAGGCTGAGATCTCCGGTTTCAACGTGTGCCAAACGGCTCTAATTGACTAATTATCCCACACTGAGAGCGTGATCCTGTATTGCCATCTCTTGGAAAAACTTTGTATTGTAGGTGTCAGGCAATTTCTTGGTGCAGCCCTCCGACAACAAGCGGCCGAATCCGCCTCACGCCGAAAAGTCGCTGGTTCGCTGCGCCCTCTCGTGGACCACATGTAAAATTGCATCCAATATCGCTTTGGTTCAAATTCCAAATCCTGTACTGGAGGGCCGCTGTACTGGAGGTTTTAGATGTTTTCCTGCTGCAACCCGCCTGATTTAGAATTAATAAACCATTGGCAGACCCTTGTATATGTTTTGAAGATGTCTGTTAAACCTACACTGTACCTGCACTTTAAGCAGGAAGAAAAATCCTCTTACGGACCAGATTTAAACATTTTAAAACATTCAGAACAGAAAATTTTCTTTTTAGCTGCTGACAGGTGTCAACAAACAAGGCTGTGAAAAAAACAAAATAAAACATCAATGATAGTGAGTTACAGGTATCCCCATACAGGTTATATATACATACAAAAAAAGAATGATTTGCAAAACATTTAAACCCAATAAGGAGTTCTAATTAGTGCATTTGAAATGCTGAAACTGAATCATTTGTACAGACAATGGATGGATGGGTGGTTGTAGCATCCACAATAAATTTAATGTAATTTAGAAAAATGATTGAAAGCTTTGTCAGGAGAATATTGTAGTTTTGATTCAGTATAAAAGTAGCTGTTGGCAAACAGTTAAGTCAGCGCACATAATTTGACTGCCTTGATCAATATCCAAACCATTAAGTTTTTAAAAAAGAAAAAACATGGACACTATAGTAAATGGTCTTTGCTATCTGAAGCATGGTGCTGGTAAAGACAATATCATTCTTTTTCACAAGATATATATTCACTAGAAAGATATGTTTGTGTACATTAAATAGAAAGAAAAGGCCTTACATCTTTATATCTTTTGAGGCATCCTTGTTCTGAAACAGCCACACTGATTCAGAAGGAGAATACAACTCTTAACACATTGCACTCTTTTGTATGAAGGAATTGCCAAACGTTCAGCCTTGCGGCAGCACATGACGTCACACAAACCTACCTATGATGGTCCCCAACAAATACACTGCAGTTGGTGTTGTGCGTCATATTTAAATTATTACATCTCAAGAAGAATCAAATTTATGGCATGGAGACGGGATATCAGCATCACCCCCTTCTTTTTTCATTCATGTGACTTTCCCAACAAGCAGTTCTCACAGAGTCTGCTGCTCCCTTCAAAGTATTGGAACTGGTTGGTATTTAGGGCTTTAGGCAAATTATAATGTGAGCCGTGTGACTGGATGCATTCAGTTTGGTTTGGTGGGGCTCACAGAGCTACCTTAATAACCCACAGTGGATTCATCCAGCGATTATTTGCCACACAAATACTTGAGTATTATTTCTTCTTCTCCCCTATGAATGCCTCCAATCACTCACTAAATATCTGGATTGAAAAGCAGCTGCAGACAAAAGCGTCAGCCTGTGAGGCTGCGGAGAATGTACTGAAAGTCGCTCAAACAAAGCACTTAGAGTTCACTCCAAATCCCCAGTGGGGATTTGTGTTTGCAAAAAAGATCCCTTTCAATCTACAAATGTGAAATTTTTCAGTTTTTTAGTGAGCTACAAGCTAAATATTGAGGTTTTAAAGACTGACACGAGCAATTCAATCTCTTCAGGCCATGAATAAATCTCCTGAGAAATACCGGGCAAAGTAGTTCAGGAGAGCTTTGTGGAATAAAGCCTGAGATTTCACTGCAGCCCACGGGGTGGAGAGGAGGTGTTCCACGGCACGCATCCAGGTAAATGTGTCAGACAGGTGTCAGAGGGTGTCAGACAGCTAATTGAGAGGCTGAGACAGAAGCTGGTTTCGGAGCCCAAACGGCGAGGCCATTTCCCCAGGCAGGGGGTCACACTCAGCGTGGAGAACTCCCCCCTAGCCAAATTCCCTCTCCAGTGAGCAGAAGTATTTAATTACAGATTTAACGACCAGATTCCGAACATAACCAGCTTTTATGGTTTATGAATGGACGTCACCTATGTGAAGAGCTGCAGAAATTACACAGGATTATGGTTTATGGCCATCTACTTCAAAGAAACAGCCCTGTCCTTCTTAAGTATTGAGGAAATCATGGGAAAATGATCACTTTTGCAGAGCTCCAGTTGGCCGTTAGTGTACGATTCACAGAGATTTTTTAAAATGATTTTTAATTGGTTTGGAAAAGATATTGAATCAGTATTGAAATGCCTCAGGGCCAGAAGAGGACATACCAGAAAACTATTTTCAATCACAGAACTGCTTTTTAAAAGGGATTTTCTTTGTAAGGCAACCAGTTTTGACTATTTCAGAACAGTCCTCTCCAATTGTGACAGACCTGTATTCGCCTTTCTTTCTCAAAGCAAATTTGGGGAGCTTCTTGAAATCTTGCTGCATGAGAATGACGGATTGGGAAACATGCCCACTGAAGTCAATCACTGACATCTTTTTTTATTTTTTTTTAGCATTTCTACTCTCAGGTTTGTTCTTTTGTAACCATCAGGTGAATTGAAAATTCCAATTTCTTGCACAATGATTTTCAGCTGTGTTTGAGGTTTTAGCGTTGCCAGGAAATTGTTTTCAATCAATTTCCAACTGAGAGAAATACTAATGGGAACATAAATTCCAGAAAAGTAGTTTCAGAGGAACAAAACGAGTGATGTCTGGTCAGGGATGACAAAGATCACAAGTTTCAGATAGAAAAAAAGATCAGGCCAGTGGAAGTCTGGACAGATTTTAATATGCCATTCCTCTGCCTTCAGCATCATAGGTTACCACCCAACTCATGCCATGCATCTGCACACCTTCCTACGGTCACCCTTCCACCTCAATCACGGACACATCAAGACACAACAAAACCCCTCTGCCTTCTCCTGCATAGCTGTCAGTCTCAGTTGAAGAGGTAGGAAGTAAGACTGAACCCTGCAGGGTTCTGCAGGTATGTGCTATGTGAGGTTCCACTGTGAAGAGAAAATTCCACTGGCTTGGGAAAAAACACACTCTATCAGTATAAAAGCATTTAAGTTGTTAAAAGAACCACTGAGGTGGTTGAGGGAACGATAAGTTGGAGTATGCTGAGAAAGAAAAGGAAACACCTTACTATTCATTCCAAGGACACAAGATTTTTATTGTTTGCACAAAGATTAAGATAAAAAAAAAACACTAACCAGACTTCTACAGCTACAGTGTAGACACACAGGTACAGGAGGTCTGCAGCTATTACAATTCATTTTCAAAGCTTGCAATGCTTGTTCAAATAAATAAAACATGCAGAGGTATGATCTGAGGCAATTATCATTTCTTGTTCTTGCTTTGATATCTTTATAATTATCATCGGATGAGCCAGTAAATCATGAAATATGTTTCTTCTGTGAAGCCTCTAAAAAAGTGTTTCTGATTTGTGATGTGATTCTGTGCTTTTAAACTATAAAGTCAAGACTGGAGGGGTAAAATAGCCTACATAACTTGTTCAATTTCAGTTTCTACGCAGAACCTTTTGAGTAAAAAAACAGAGACCAAAACAAAAAACAAGTTTTCAACTTTTATTGTCCAACCAACGCCTCATGTCAAAGCCCGTTAGCTGCCCTTAGCTCCCCTTTTCCCATCATGCTTTGCTCTATCGGGACTTCTGGTCAGCTGATCGTTGCCGTCGCAAGGAGAAAGATGTCGCTGACGAACCGCTTGAGGATGGAGGCTGTTTTTTCCGTCGCATTGGTCATCTGTTCGTTTGTCAGGCCAGGTAAAGAAAACCATCGACATCAAACAGTCGTTCTTCGCCGCTCGTCACGATTTTCTTTTATTTAATCTCAACGTAAAGGGGCCGCTCGGCAAACCGAATCTGCAGACGACAGGTCCCGAACGAACCCTGGAACATCTTTAGCTTTCCCGTGTAGCTTGCGCTGTTATTTCTCGTTTCGTCCAATGGACGTGAACGAGGGAGAGCAAAAAATGATCTTACTTAAACACAGGAGAGTTGGACAATGAGTTAGCTTCAATGTTAGCACCCTGGTTAGCAGTGGCCGAAGATCCCAATGTTAGCTCGTCGCTAATAGTTTAAGCTATTAGTTATTTTTAAAGCTAGCTAAGAGGAGGGTGAGTGGGACTATTGTTTCTGTGTATGTGTGGTAAATCGAAAGTGTTGGAGAAAAATGTGTAAGGAAAGCATTTCATAGTAGCTGGTTGATAATTAGTCCACAGTGTCATGTGACCGGCTCTGAACTTGTAGTTCCTCTTCAACATCTGCTCACTGTCACGAGTGTGTCGAGAAACGGCGTGAGTGGATTCAGTTTGAGCACACTAAAGAATAGTTCACATTAGAACACTATCGGGGAGCTAATTAGTGAAAATAAATCGTTCAGTTGTTGTTTTATATTGTCGTTTATATTTTAGTTGTAATTTAGGTTGAAACTGAAATGTATACTGTACCTTATCATTTTGTGCTCTAAATTGCACCAAACTAAAGTATAATCAGCCTATATATGTTCACACATTTATCATCATGTGTATTCGTTTATGATAAGAGTTCATTTTGGATTAGTACCCCTCAATTTTAAGTATACTGTATATATTTATTTGTCCTCCAGAAGGCGATGTTGTTCAAAACAAGTAGCAGTTAAACAAAAAAAGGTTTTACTCTTTACTTTTTTCAGTTAAAAACAAATAAGAGGCCTTTAAAGTGTCATATCCCCCACAATATGATTTGTGTGTAAAGTGTTTTTGCAGTTGAAGTAGGTTTAAAAGATTGAGTCATTAAAAATGGCTTAGTTTGAACTTTTTAGACCGTCTCAGAGACAAATGGGGACAATTCAGAAACTTTTATGACAGATGTTTGCTTCAATACAAACACTGTTATTACACGCATTACTGTGAAATTTACATTTAAGTTTAAAATTAATTCTCGTGTTAATTTTTTACCACCAGACCTGCTGCTTCTTGCCATGAAATTGTTTATTTTGAACACATTGGGTGACTGGGCATGTGTGAGGTGAAAAATCATATTTCCTGTATTTTTATTGTTGGTTTGAGCTGATTTCAGGTGCTTTTGCCTCATCTGCCCCACAGGTGTCCATGCAGACAGCCTAACTGTGTTGCAGGCTCCTGAGTTTGTCTCCTTCCAGAAAGGAGACTGGCCAATATCTGGAGAGAGGATTCCTGACCTGGTGGCTCTAACTATGGGCTTCTCTGTCCAGGAGGTACAGTGTGTTTAAAAAAAAAAGTCACTTCTTGTTTGTATTAGTTGTTATTTAAAAGTATGGTTATGCTTGTCTATTATTTTCGTATTTCCAGTATTAGTCTGACTTTCTTTTTTCTCACAGGATCTGTCCTGGCCAGGCCTCCAGGTGGGGGGTTTATTTCAGCGGCCCCGGGCTAATGTGCTAGTGGTGGTGAGGGGAGTTGATAGTCTCACCTTCCCTCAGAGTGTGGCCTCCTACCCCCTAGAAAACGTGAGCCAGACATCTTTGTGCATCTTGAATTCATAAATATAGATATATAAATAGATTCAGAAATAAAAATGTATCGCGTATGGGCTTGCTTAGCTTGTCTCTGGGTTATTCTCTGTCTCCTAGCCGGTGCCCTTCACCCTGGATAGTGTTGCAGAGACTGTGCACTCCTTGTTTTCCGAGTACACTCCTGTCGTGCTGCAGCTGGCCCCCAGTGAGGAGGTATAAAAACTCTGCCCGCTCAGGGCGAACAACAACAAGCACCTGTGACTGCGCTGTGAGGAGTCCCTCCCTGTTACACGGTTAACCTGTTGCTGTGTCCCTCAGCGGCTTTACATGCTTGGCAAGGCCAACGCCGTGTTTGAGGACCTGCCGGTCACCCTGCAGCAAATCCGCGCCCGTCTGTCCCAGGACGGCTCCGTGCTGACATCCCTGCCCCTCAACTCCCTCAGCAGGAATTCAGAGGTCGGCTGGCAACACCATATTTTTGCTTTAATGTGCCTGTTTAGACATTTAGAAAACAAAGCTGTGATATAACTTTAACCCGTGTCTCTGCTTTGGGCTCCTTCTTCTCACAGGCAGATTTGCTCTTCCTGTCTGAGGTCCAAGTGCTGCATGACATCTCAGCTCTGGTAAGCTGCCCCAGAAGTGACAGGGCCAAAAGGCCCTTTTTTGTTTCCGTAAGAAAGTACTAAATCAGGTTGGACTCAAAGGTCTGTGTCATCTCCCCCTCCTTTAGCTGCAAAGGCACAGGCATTTGGCCACGGACTACTCCCCTGACCTGTACTCTTTAGAGCTGTCTGGCCTGGAGGAGCTGAGTCGAATTTACGGCAAAGACTCTCCCCAGTACCGGGATGCCACAGCCATTCTGTCCTCCGTCCTTCAAAAGGTGAGCAAGACACACGGAGGAGCGACACAGCTCTTGATTCAACCTCGTCTTCACCATGCTTTTCTTTTTCTTCTTTTTCTAGTTTGGAGAGGATGTGTACCGTCTCTATGGCAACAGGGCTATAGTGGAGGTCGTAACAGTGAAGACCTTCGAGGCTCCTTTGACAAGGAAGTCTCGCTCCATCCTGGAATCCAAACAGATTGTAAGTCTGGTTCAGATTTAGTTCAGCACTTATACAATAAAGGAGTCCAACAGGAGATTAATAACATGTCCAGCCATCCAAATAATCATCAGAATGATGTGGAGAAATAGACATGGGAATGATTCCCAAACATTTTCATAAAGACCTAAGAGTATATCACTTCCAATGACTTTCCCTAATGTAAGATGAAGATATTATTGGGGTCTTTTTCTTTTTGAGGATTCTGTAAGTCTCTCATGTGGTCAGTGCCCTTTTAATTCATGACCAGAAACATATTTGACTTGATATTGTTTGAACTCCCATGCTTCATTTTCTTTTTCCTGTTGTGAAAATGTTCTCTCAGAGTAACCCAGGCAGCCCCTTCAACCTGGCCTACAAGTACAACTTTGAATACGCTGTGATCTTCAACATCGTGCTGTGGCTGATGATTGTGCTGGCGCTCGCTGTGATCGCCATTGCTTACAACCTGTGGAACATGGATCCAGGATATGATAGCATCATTTATAGGATGACCAATCAGAAGATCAGAATGGACTGAAGTCCGGAGCACCAGCACTCCCTTTTCCTCTTTAGACCCTCTAGTGACTGTTTTGTGTTTTTGTGTAAGTTCTTGTGGTGTGGTGTTGAAAACAAACGAAAAAATGGTGAAAGTGATGGGAGGAAGAGCTCAGTGCTGAATCCCCTCAGCACTGGCACAGTAACAGACAAAAATATGTTAGCATTTCAGCGTTGGTCCTTAAAGGAGACACATGCCAGTTTATTAAAATATGAATGGAATGTCTGTGATATGCTAATGGAGATGCAACAGGAGCTCCTTTTTAGTTTTCTCCTGTGTTCCTCAGATCCGATATGGTAAAGGCCCTACGCCCTCAGACCACACACTAAACAAAGAGGAGAATACTCCTGTCATTCATTCTCAAATACCTAAAGTTCCCTTCATTTCCCTTTAGCTTTCAACAGCTGGTAGACTTCTGAAATGTTCCCAGCTAGTCTGACAATACTGTTGAAATTTTGCATTGTACAGTTTAAGGTTTTAGCAGTTAACTTTGATAATGGTTGACTAAATTGGCAGTATATCAGGAATTGTCTTTTTAACAGTTGGTATAGTGAGACATTAGTTTCACTGCAAATCAGACCAGCTAGGAGACATTTTCAGAGACATTTGGCCCAAAAAAAGCTGCTATGGTTTTACTTTTAGATGAATACAGACATCTAAATGTGTGCTCCTGGGTACAGAATAGTGGAAGATCCATTATATGTCCCCTTTAAGCTCGACGACAGCAAAATCCTTGTGGAGTACGTAATGAACAAATCCAGACTTCCTCCCTTCAACTTCACGGCTCGCATCATTCCTTCCAGCTTTAACTGTTAAATCTTTTCTGGCTTGTTAATTGCAACTGTTTTTTTTTTATTGTCCAACAAGAGACAAAAAATAATGATGTTATGAAAGAATGAGATTTGTATGGGTTCAAAGTAGTACTTGTTCTGCTGTGTGAAAACAATTTTAAGTTAAATAAATCTATGTGTATATATTGAATATGCAAGTGTAACAGAAGCTGTACTGCTGTATTCATGTGACAAGATGTTACCATGTAGGTTTATTCCAAATGATAGGTATTTGTTGGAATACACTGGAAAAGTTTTACCGTAAGTTCTGTTAAGATTGAAGAAAATTTAAGATCGGGCAAGTGAGATGAATGCTTGACAATAAATTATTACATGGATTACACTGTGTACTCATTCTGGTCGAATATAAGAATGTATTTAATTATATAATTTTAAAAAAGTATTATTAAGGATGAAACTAAAAACTTAACCGAAAATTCATGCAATTTGAGGTAAAGAATGGATCGAATGAATACATTCAAAGCTATGGCTGATTACGTGCTTTCTGCTCCTGTTCTATCTGTACCACATATAGAATACAGTGAAAATTTAAACACCCTTCGAGTTATTTCACAGGAAAGTATTCTTAATTTGCCGTGGTATCAGTGGGGGGGGCAAAAGGGGAACTAAAGGACAGTATCGGTAAGTGTTTGTAAAGTTGCAATACAGGTTTTATGATTAAAAGCCTGTTTTGAAGTTGTCACGTCAGGTACTTTCTTGGGCGCGGCTCATCTCTATCCTTTTCAATGTGTTTTTGTTCGCTCCGTCACGTGGGTTTCCATTGCATAACCGACCATCCAATGAAAATACGGGTAGAAACTCTAAGTCCCACCCCTGGGGTTTATGAGGTATGTAAGTGGACGTGCAGGTTTGTGACGTTGTGTGTACAACAAGGAAGACCCAGGAAGCGGCGACGACAGCGACGAACGAGATTTTTAAATCCGAACACGAAAACGGGACAAGATAATGGTGTGATTGCTAATAAAAGGTAAGACTAGTTTTATTGTTATCATTATTTTGCATTGAAAATAATATTAATTCGCCCTCGTCTGAGAAGACAGTGTTGTTGCACATCTTGTTCTCTTCTGTCTGGAGGGCGGTTATGTGAACCGAAACTAAATACGCAAAACATAGAACATATTTTCTCAGTTTCTCCTCTGTAAAATACTGTTTATGAATCAAGTAACTTATTACTATTTTGTCATTATTAATTACCTGCATTTCATTTGTCTAAATTTAAGAGGCATTATCTTATTTGGTCACTCCGCCCAAAATTAAACTTGTACTGATATAAAAAAATCATGAAACTTTTCTAAGTCACGTTTGTGTACATTACTTTAGTTTAGGAATAAATTCAGGATGCCTCTAAAAATGATGACAACCCTTTAAAATAAAACTGTAATCATTATCTTATCTTTATAAGTTTCTATATATTTATAGATATTTCCTCTTCTTTAATTTTTTCTCATTACAAAGCAGGGTTAAATTAAGTAATCAGGCATAAACATATGAAGACTACCTTTATAAGATTCAATCAATTCTTAATTTACATTACAGCTGGTGCCTATGTGGTCAGGAAGATCCAGGCTTCCCTTTCTGAGGGGGAGAAAGTGGAACAGCCCTTCCTAACACCATGTAGTGCTAAAGGTAAGACTTTGATAACAAATACAAATATGTAGTCTGACAAGCGTAGAGATTTGTGTAAGATTTTCCTAATTGTGGGGCGGGTTGTTCACTGTTTGGTCTTCCGTGTGCAAAACATTTGGTTACTGAATTCCTCCAGGTCCTTACTCATGTCAGCAGATTCACGATTTTATTACTTTATTTCTATATTGTCATGATGTAAGCGTTGTTTTGTGTAATATGCTTTTTACATGTCCCCGCTCTTATATCATCGTTCTTCACTTATCTTAACATTACATCATGAAGCATGACCATGAGATTAGGGGTATTAGTGCTAAAGACAAAGACCAAGACTATTTGTGGGTTTTGGTTACAGCATTGATCTGCATTTGTCATATTTAACTTTGGTTTGTCTTGCAGCTGAAATGAAAGCGGGGCAGAAGTCGATAGGATCCGCCTCCGCTGCTGCACCGAGTCCAGAACCTGCGGAAGTTGTAGGTGGAGCAGCAGCCATGAGCACATCCTCAGAGACAGCTGTGCAGAAATGTGGCTCGTGACGTTAAAGATCTGGGTGAACACTGGGACTGCGGTCAACGCCATGGCAAAATATTTATCGAAGTCTCCAATAAGATCAGTTAATTGAAAATTCAATTGTTTAAAAAAAAAAAAACTAACATTTTTAAGCATCCAAAATTGTAACCACTTTCCAGTGTTCAACTCAGGACGACACACGAGATGGCCTTTTTATGTCACAAGTGCAACTAATTACAGATAATGATGGCAGTATTTCACTTATCTGGACTGTTTTTAGACATCCGAATATAATGAAAACATGCATGTTATCAAAATGTTCCCTGTGACAAAGGCCTTAGTTTATGTGCTGCAGTGTTTGAAGGCTGACTCATCAACCTCTTTGTCCAGAGGCTGGGCAGGCCTGATGTTTCTGTTGTTGCATAAATGAATAAATGGATTCAATAAAAATAAAAACTCTGTGTGGGAGATATTATTTGCATAGTCTTCATGTGACGTAGCCTGTACTACTGGTTAAAGTTATTACTGTAATGAAATGTAACAGAATTAAGCCATTAATTAATTCAATATGCAATTGTATTAAGAAAAAAGACTGAAGCTTAAAGAAATGAAATTTGGTTCTTTTTTGGAATAATCAGTATTTATGTGTTGTCATAGCTAGAATTCATACTTTATTGCAAATATTGCTGTAGAGTTTGAATATCTGTGGAAAAACCACAAAAGTCGATCAATCTGAAGAGGCATCAACTAAAGAGTGAATTTTTGTGCCTTCAGATGTATATCCAAGCTGCGTGTTCAGGTTGTGATATTTTGATATTCTATTATTTTACTGGAGTTAACCATTTAACTTGTTGAAACACTTGCTTTCTTGAATAGTTTTTAAAAATCTTTCTAGGTTTTTGTCGTTGATTAAGCAAATGATTTAATGATCAATTAGGCAACTGGCTGAGATATTAAATAATCAATAATATAGTATCGTTTGTATTCATGCATTAATTGCCATGCGTTTATTGTGTTTTTACTGTTAATCACAATTTCGATCTCACTCCTTTGTTCTGAAGGATTTGTATTTCCTGTTTCTCCACTCTGGATATGCTTCCGTTTTTACCGGAAGTTGTTGTGTAAAATTGAAACGCCTGCTGAGTACGAGGTTGGACCGAGGAAAATGAGTCCCTTTGGCACCTGCAAGGTACGGATGTAAACATTAATGGAAAAGCAATGGTCTCCTTTTATCCCGCTATAGCGTGTTGCAATTTAAGGGAGCCTTGGCCTGGGGTAAGCTCTGTTTTGGCTACGTTTTTAGCCGACGCTAGCTGTGTCGGCTAGCGTTGCGCTAATCAGATTTTTTCAAACTTTCAGTTGCTTTCACGAATAGAAAAAACATTTTAAAGATGCGAAGGTAAGTGTGGCATACAGGCTAGGCTCTGTTTTGAATATGAAACCATGCACACAAAATAATTGACACAAACCTCGTACTGTTTGACAAAAGCGAAACACTTGTTTGGTGAACCCAAACAGCGAGTCCCTCTATTGAGCTGCAAGTCGGTATGAAACGTTCGCCATTATTGTTTTTGGTAATCTGTTAAACGCATTCAAGCGAATTTTTTTTATGAGCATAAGGGTGGTAACGACCCTGATGCTCCATCATGTCCCTTTGTCGTGGCCGAGTGGATTTTTGATCGACAGGGGGTCGCACAGTTCAGAGGCATTGTTTTGTTTCGCAGAGAAAATGATAAGATTTAATCAGCTGTTTGATATGTATCTTATACTGGACATATCTTTATTCCACTTATGAAAAGAATAGATAATACACTGTAAAAAATGTAAAATGGTCATATCTAGGTGTGGGAATTGCCTATAAGTTAATATTTGATAATATTCCTCTGTCATCTACTGGTAGCCTTGACCGCTTGTTGGCACAAACGAGGTCAAAACAAGCCGAGTTTTGTTTTCACCAACACTTTCTTTTGTGTCTTTTTTTTTGCAGATTAATTGCTGTGCCTCATAACGCCGTGGACTATTATGGAGCAAAGAAGAGTCTTAACTATTCCATTTTCTGTTGACAAAGATAAAATGGTAAAAAAAAAAAGCTATTGTTACACCCAGTTTTAATGAATAAGCATGTTATCTTGTGACATTGCATCATTATTGCCATTTAATTAAGATATATAGTTGTATCATTGCATGCATTGTTTGCCTGCTAGCTCTTTTTAAAGGCACTTTTTCTTTAATGGAGTTTGTTTAGCACTTATTAATAGTTTTTGGTCTGCTCCCCTTCTTTTGGGGTTCACAGAAGCAAATGAAAAGCGATACAATTTGGCAAATGAAACATTCTCATAAATGGAAGGGAATATATTTGTCAGTGGAAAGAGATACCACTTTGAAACGACTATAATCCAGCAGAGCAATCAAAGTTTATTGTGTCTATAAATGCGCCAAAGATGGAAGAAAACAATTCAAACCATTGGCTGGTTGACATTAAGCCTGGAGTAAACGTACATTCAGCAGAGTCATTAACCCTCTATAAACCATTTCAAAGGTATGGGTTTGAAGTGCCAGGCAATAGTTTTTCCACACTTTTCCATACATTTGGAATGAGTGGATGTGTCCAAATCTGAACTAAGGGGTTAATGTTTAATGCTGCAATTTTGTTTATATCCTCAGAAAGTTGGTGTTCATCAGATGCGGCAGAGAAGTTAAAGGCTCAGATACTACTTCTAAAATATCATCCACATATAATAATACTTTGTGTAAAATGTCTCCTCCCTTAAGTCGTCTTATTCCAGGGTGAGCTCTAACAGACACAGCTAGAGCCTCTAAAAAGATGGTAAACAATAATAGGGTCAATGAACATCCCTGCTGAGTTCCTCAGGTCAAGTTAAAGAAGGGAGAGGTTATTCTATTTGTCATCACTGCTGCTTTGGGTTCTTTATACGGCATCTTTATCCATTTACCAAAGTTAGAGTTGACGCCAAAATGCAGTAGGGTGGAGAACACAAAACTGCTACACCCTATCGAAAAGCTAAACCCCTCAACTTTAAAATTAGCGTTGTTCTGATTGCTAAAGCGGATGGCACTGTGGTGTGGTGGTTAGCACCATTGTCTTGCACCAAAAGTGTTCTGGGTTTGAGTCCCCAGGGGAACCAGCTTGCATGTTCACCCTGTGTCTGATTGGAGTCTCTCTGGCTTCTTTCCACTGTCCAAAAACCTGCATGTTAGGTTGATTGCACATTCCAAATTGCTCTGCGATGGACTGCCGACCATCCAGGGTGTACCCTGCCCAATGGATGCTGAGATAGGCTCTGTGACCCCATTTAGGAATATGCAGTTCAGAAAATGGACAGATGATTGTTTAAGCTATGATGTTTTCTTAACCGTGGGACATTTTAGGGGATACAATTCTGTGGACGCACGCAGTACATTAAGCAGATCACACATCACAAAGGATGTGTGATCAAGCTGTTGTCATGTTTGTGGTCTGTGTTTTTTGCACATGTTCAGCGCAGTAAAAACTGTGAAACAGGCTCCCAGCTGACCCACTAGAGGCATCTGATGCAGATCAGAATGGTGTAGAAATCCGCAATGTAGTGTTCGCTCAAATTGGTATGAAAACTGGCACCTCTTTAAATGGCAAACAAAAATCCACTCTTATCACGGCTAACCTCTCTGGCTTTTAGCTAAGATAGCCCTTTAGATAAACCCATTATCTAAGCTGAGATAATAATAGATAATTCCAACAGCTTCATGTGCGCATTAAAAGAAATGGATAATCTCTTTAATGCCTTTATCTTGGCAAAGGCCCACTCTTGCA
>JABUIW010000214.1:1394733-1445288 GCA_013363375.1 Menidia beryllina
TGTTGATGAAACAGACCAACCATGCATATTAAACAATTGTTTCAACCAAAAAAAACAACCTAAATACACAATGCAGTGAAAGGCATTCTTTGTTTAATATCTAGATGTATTTCTTTTAAAGTATCAGTAAAAAGGCCATACGTGATTTTTCTCTCTTTTTTCATTCTTTAGATCAAGACTCACGAGAAATTCACAACATTTAAAGGAAAAAGTTGATGAAGAAAGCGAAGATATCCAGGAGTTGATACTAGGCAAAGACAGTGATGAAGATGAGCGTTTTGCCGAGGTTGTAGGTGAGTCAACCCCTCTGTTTTATTTAATGTGGTTTGATTTTATGACAGTTATGTAAATGGTGGAAATATGCAAAATTGCATTAAGGGTTTGACATGAATGAATAGTTAATGATTCTCTTTGGAAAGTCTCCATTTTCTTACTTTCTTTTCTCCCTAGAACACTGTGTCTATAGTTAATCTTTATCAAAAATTAATGCTGTTTTTAAAGCTAACTTTTAATTGAATGTTGAATTTTATTTAGTATATACTATGTATACCTAAATTATACTTTAGAAATGCCCCAGAACAAGTCTATGAATTCAACTTCCTAGTAAGAAAATTATATTCCACCATTGTGGTAGATGTATTTACATGCAACCAGTGTGTTAATAAATTAATGTTATACTGGTATTTATTGCTTAGAAATAATAATTGAACTCACTTAATATTTATTTTAGATAAATATTTTAATGTATGCTATGTTGTTTTGAAATATTTGTAATTTTTTTTTTCTTTTCCTTGAAAATTTCCATCAAACTAACTGAAGAAGGCAATTAAGAAATATGCCGTCAGCCCATGTGTATGCACAAGAGCTCCTTTTTTTTAAAAAGGAAATAATGGAGAAACACATGAAAAAAGAAATAGAAAAGCCTCTGAATTTGTCAGACCATTTAATATTAAGTACACTGGATTTTTCAGAATATTTTTCCTAAAGTGAATAAACACAAAAACGGTACTTTGACGGTGTATTGAAAATAGAGAAGAAATTTTTCGTTGCCCCAATGTGCATGCTTGCCTCACCAGTTTAACAATGCTTTTTTACAAACATGATAGAAAGTTGGATTTGTTCATTTTAGCATCACAGATTGTCTGTCTGTCTCCTCCAGACTGTGGATTGTCATTAAGCTGGGAACATACCAAGGATGAAAGTGGCTGTAAAGAATTCTCCCCAGACAGCATCAAGGACAGATTGTCTGATCCCGAGAAAGACGTAAAACACAGCTTAGTGAGTAGCACTTGTTAAACTCGATATTTACTCTAATCACACCCACCCAAGGCGGAATGATTGAATCAGAAGTACAGACCAACATTCTTTCCTCATGTTTCATCGCTCTTTTCACAGGCATTGTCTGAAAACGTTCCAAAGTCTCAAAATATTTGGCATTGTTGTTGCCTAGGTTAAATGACAACGATAATGTTTTTGGGCCTTTTTAGTAAAAACGTAATAAATAAAAGCTCACGAGAGACTTTGCTTCTTACCGTCCTCTTCTAATTTCCAGACAGTCCTCACCATTCTGTGTTTTCTTGTAGCAAAAAGAAAGCTGTAAAAAACATTATTCTGTTCAATGTCTGAAAAGATGTTTCAGTCAAAGACTGTTTGTACTACACGTCCTCATAATGCTACATGTCCTCGTGTCTTCTCGTGAGGACAGAGGGAAACACAAAGCAACCGACATGATTTAGAGCTGGGTTCACTACCTCTGTTGGGTGCGTGTTAATAAAAGGGTTGGATCAGGCAGTTAACCTAGCCACCCTCTTTGAAAGATTAAATAACTGAGAACTCAGATTTGATATAAAACAAAAAACGAACATAAAAGATGAGCTGAAATGAACCCTTATTGATGAACAATGAGGACTAATAATTATATAAAGCAGTTACACTCACAATGAAACTTGAATACTGCTCTTTATTTGTTTTATTTGTAATTCTGACTCTATGTGTTTTAATAAAAAGCAAAAAAGGAAGAGATCGGTGCCCGAGTGCAATGGAAGAAACAGCCCCAAACGCCACCGCGAGAGTGTGCTTCGCTTCACGGTGGACGACAAAGGAGCCGGTGGACTGACTCCCACGTCGGCTCTTCAGGAGGAGCAGGAGGGAGACGTAGACATGGAGAATCTGGACCGTTGCATTGTACAGTTCACAGTTGGAGAAGAGGATCGGTTGGAGACTCAGGCTCCAGTCGTCAGCCCTTCCTTTGAAGCTGGAGATGTTATTGGCAACCAGAGCCAAAGCCTATTATCCAGGGAGGACAGTGCAACGCAAACCAGCCCTGCTGAGCCCAGTGAGTTACCTCGTAGGTTGTTTGTACAGTCTTTTGTCTAAAGGAATACAGACAATATTGAAGCAGGCACACCACATCATTGGTGAAGATTGATACTTAGCCTTCAAGACTAAGAAGGATTAATCTAACACGTAGATTAATTGCCGCATGAGATGTCTTTGATTGGCTATTGTTATACCAGTTAGGCTGAAAGTTGTCAGAACCTCCTGTAGTTACCCCCGGCTTTACAGATCTTTTCAAACAAGCAAGCCTGTTTGTCCACCTACCTCTGGTGCTATGCTGTCATACATGTTAAAATAAATTCAGGGTTATCTTAATCACATGTTATGTCCTTTCTAAAGGATTTCATTCAGAAAAATGTTGATCATAATATATCATGTTTTTCAGTCATGACCCATTTGGTTCTTCAGCTATTGTTGCTGTTGTGTTTTCTCTTTAGAACTGTACCTTGGGTCTTTTCCAGGATTACTACAGGCATGCCACTTCAAAGCTCATTAAATCCTCCTCATGCAGTCTCAGTAAAGGGCATGTGCCCCGAGTGGCCCCTACGTGCAAAGGGAAGAAGTAGCATCATTCCCAGGAAGGTTGGCTTGCTTGATGGTTTCTTCCCGTTTGTGTTGCAGTTGTGCTGTCCAGTGATGATGAGGAAAACGGTGTCAAATCTAGGCACTGCCGAGAGCGGGTCACTGTGGAGGGCCGAGTTAAACAGGAAAACCCCCCCCAGGAAATTGTGCCCACACAGGTTAGTAGAAAGAAACTTCACATAATTTTTATCCAGCCCATCTCACAACACAAGAAACATGTCTTATAATGATCTGGACTGCGCCTCCAAGACTCTTATACAATTGGGGATTTTTATGTATTTATTTGTTTCTAAACTGAGCTGAGTTAAAGCCTGGATTAACACGACATCACAATGTTTTGGAGACATCCTGCTGGGACCTAAGGGTTTACATCACCCCAGGGTGTCCTGCTGACTAATGGAACAAAACAAATCGGAACACTCTTTGTTTAGTACCTGACCCTAATCACACAAGAATATAACATGTTATTCGAATATAAGGCTGTAAATGTTATTTACTTGTTCAAATGTGCTGATCTTAAAGGTATACAAACCTGATAAAGTAATTTACATAATGTTAATAAAAACAAATCGTAGTAGGCTGATGAAAGCTTAAAAAGGCACCATTCGGAGACCATTCAGTTCTTTGTTTTTGATCTGGTCCAGAGGTCTCATCTTAACAGACTACAGCTGGTAAACTTTATCAATCAAAGATTCAAGCACAACCTATCTGAGTAGTTCAGATGGTGATGTTACTAAAGTTCACTAACCATTAAAAAAAAAGCGATTACATATTTAAACTATGTTTAAATGATATGTATTTGAAGCCCCAACATTTATATATAATAAATCTGTATAT
This sequence comes from Menidia beryllina, assembly GCA_013363375.1. Taxonomy (NCBI): domain Eukaryota; kingdom Metazoa; phylum Chordata; class Actinopteri; order Atheriniformes; family Atherinopsidae; genus Menidia; species Menidia beryllina. The sequence goes on from JABUIW010000214.1 coordinate 1,398,490, forward strand.
CTAAGGGAGTGTTTGTGCAGGAACTACATTTTATGTATTATATTATAATTAGCCAGAGGGCTGTGTTCCCCCAGTCATTGTAATGTCTGGATGACTTCATATCAAATATTGTACTTCTGATACCCACCACTAGATGGTGGTATTGATAGGGTTTCAAAGCCCTCTAACAGTGGCTTCAAAGTATCAATTCAAATTTAGTTTATAAAAGGTGCCTTTAGGATGTGCTGTTGCTGTATTTTCTGCAATGTCATCTGTACGCCAACGTTGTGCATATGTGCTTTTGTGTTTCAGTCTTTGAAAGTTGGTGTCACAGGGGCACGTAGCTCAGTGCTGGTTCCTCCAGATGAACCTGTGGACTACTCCTGCATTAGCGTGGCCTTCTGCACCCTGCACTACGGAGGTTATCAGGGCAGAGCAAACGGAGGACTCATGGTAGCCTAAGTGCTAAAGTACCAATACTTCATAAATTTGTTAGAATTTAGGTGTGTAACACTATTTTTTCCATCTTCACAGATAGCAAAAACTCAAATCATCCTCCCAGTGAAAGGTAAGATTGTCAACACCATTCTGGTCATATTGAACTTGGTCATTCATAACAGTTTAAAAGACAGTAAGACTAAATGTTATGATAAACAGGCAAGAGAACAGTCTGAAACCATGTCAAGAGAGCTATCTTATCTGTGACCTTTATACACCATTGACAAAAGGAACCAATGTCGTTTAGTTCCTGTCTGCGTACCATCTTTTCTCAGCTTAGTGGTCTATTTCAGTTTTGTTAAGTGTATTTGTTCACTTGGATTAGAGCTTCCAGACCCCAGACACCTTTCACCTTTGAGCATCTGAATCTCCCCTTCACCTAAGGTTAATGTTCATTATCCTGGATGGTATGTCCATTGTAGACAATTTTTAACAAGCAGAGTATTTATTATTTTTTTATATTATTTCCTTAAGATATTTCCTTAAAAAACATCTATCACAAATCTCCCGAAATGGAAAAAATTCTAAACTGAAAAAAAAAAGACCATTTCTTCTAAACATTCAAGATGAGTCCAAAGCTGCTTTGGCTCAGGATACAGTATGTCCTGTACTGGTCTTGGGGATGGGTTACAAAGTAGAGGTGAAAGGTCACTATGAGCAAGTCTAATACCAGTCACTGCTCTTGGCAGAAGTTAGTTTTTCCAGCCCTGATGCTTTCTGAGGAAAGTCCCGGCATTACTATTTCTGCAGAGGAGTAATTCATTCTATTCTTAAGGCAAGACATGAGTTTGGAGAGTTGGGTTCCGTGCACCTGTACATTACACAAACGTGTTGTGTGTTCTTCCACTGTTATGCTGAAGATAATCAGATTTAAATTTCACTCAAAGAAAGATTTCAACTGTGCTGCCAAAATGCCTCGAAGACCTAAAGGCGTGAATGGCTCTATACTTTTTAAAGTTCAGTGATACTTAGACTGAAGTAAAGGCTGCTTGTGGCATGGCTCAAAGTCCCCCCAGTAACCCTAACGGTTTTTTGGCCGAGTATGACAAACCTTGGGGTGTAGGTGGATGCTGATCTGAAATTTGACAGATTAAAGGAGACGATTTTGTTGTTTAAGGCAGTTGGCAAAAAACAAAAAAGAAAGATTCCCCTCTGAAGCATTTTAATCCATACTTTCACTACAACCTGGCCGGACTACTGTAATGCACTTTATGTGAGCATTGGTGGTTTCAATACTGCTCAGCTGCAGAGATAACAAAAGGCTGTGGCACACAGAAATATAAGCGTATCAAAGAGGCCACATCACTGCCTTTAAATCTCCTCTTAAAACTGGCGTCTTTGCTTTGGCCTCTGACACGACAAGGGGTGTTGATTTGAACTTGTGCTTAATTAATTTTAGTTTAACTCTACAGCTGGTTATATGCATTTGAAAGTATTTTGGATTTTAGTGTTCTGTGTTAATGTAAGGTTTTGGGATTTGTCATTTTAAAACTGTTAAATATTCTGTAGCACTTAGTGCTTTATAAATATAGCTGAACTGGATTGGATTTAGAATTAAAACAGCATTATTGATTGGAGTTAGGTCTCGGTGGGCTCATTTTGCCTACATACATACTTTTACCTTTCTGACTGCTTCTGTTGTTTGTTCATAGGCATATTGATAGTATAAAAACTTTAACCCCAGCTGTTGGAGGCAGGCGAAGGAGGCTAAAAAAGGTGCATGTGTTCCAAAGTTTAACCTAGGCAGGTAGAAAGGGGCTGATGACTGAGTTTATTTTTGAGAGGTTGTTAATCCGGCGTTACATCAACCCAACTTCCCTTTGCCTTCAGACTCGAAAAAACAGCTGAACTCGATACTAAGTTTTGAACGCAAAGACCTGAGGAAGTACAGCGTCTGGGAGCAAGAGGAGCTAGAAGAACGAGGGGTTTGCTTTGAGGACGAGGAGCCCCCTCCCGCTGCTGTCCTGCTGTTCTGTGTGTCGGAAGCTGCAGCAGAAGAGATGCGGCGGGAGGTTCAGCAGCTCTTCAATGACGACGGAGCCGCAAATACAGGTGACAGAACTGGAATAGAATAAACCGCTTTGGTTCTCACAAGGGTTTGATTTTCAATGAAACTTCCTTCTCCTTCTGCGGTGGTGAATTTCTCCACTTTGGTGATTTTAATAGCTCAAATGCAATTCTCCAGAGGTTGTAGTGTTTGATAAGTCTAATTTATTTCCTGTTTGATAATGGAATGTATTCTATTTATGCTCGTAGGAAAAGCCAGCCCCTTTATTCTGCTTACTTTGAGAGATCCTTTGGTAGGAATGGAGGGAGCTTTATTGCGTTCAGTCCTGGAATTGGACTGCATGAACAATCTGACAAGTGAACAGAACTTCGAAGCCAGCGGCGACGACTCCAGCAGCAGTTTGGGGGGCCTCAGTACTCCTTTCCTATCTCTGGATGAAAGTATAGAGCTGATTGAAAGAACTGGGCTGGACCCGCACCTGCTCGCCATGCTGAGCGTGAAAAGCACTGATTCAGAACACTACTTCCGCCAAGACAGCCCACATTCTGAGGTGGACGAAATCCCCACGGCTCACATCTGGGTGGATCAGGAGCTGGAGAAAGAGTCCGACGTGGAGCCGGAAATGGCACCTGAGGAAGACGCAGAGAGCCAACTGGAACCAAAGGAGGACGAGACAGAAGAGCAGCCCGCTAGTCCCTCAGAGGTAAAGGGTTCGCAGCCTCTGCGAAGTGATGATACAGATGTGGTATGTTTGTTTTGATGGTTCAGAAAAGCTTTCCAAAGAAACTTTGGACTTGACTCGTAAGATACCAGACTTTCACGAGCATGAGAGCTTTCTGCTTCTTTTCCATCTCCCCATGTTGAACGCCTAGCTTTTATCTGTTGTTTTTTTGCCTCTAGAATTAAGCAGACTGGTTCTTGAATTTTAAACGGCATGATGTAATTAATTTAGTCTTGGCCTATCATAGTGTTGGTGTTGCCGTGGCAAGAGTTAGGGGACCGAAGCCGTAGTAACTTTTTTTTTCTATTAGTGAGCCTCAAGCTCTGTACTTGCACTGGAACCGCTTTGGTAAAACAAAACAAAAAAAACTTTTTTGTAACAGTTTGGATGCTGCTTTCTGTTTCTCTTGGTTCAGACCCTTAGGGTGACAACATCTGATCAGTTACTCCCAGAGAGCAGAAAGAAGGAAGTCACCCCCGTCTACACACTTTTCCGTCACAGAACCAGAGGATCTTACTCTGTGACGCTGGGCAAACCCGCTTCCAACTGGGTTAAATACAAACACCAGGGTCTGGCTCGCAGGCAAGTTCCCTACGATCTGCACCCTACCTCCCATCGGTTGCTGTGTGTGCTGAGCTTATCCCGCGTAGCTCGGCAGCATCCTCCACGCATGCATCGCTTTTGACATCAGCTGTCTTCAAGATTTATTCATTGGTCTTGCCTGCTTCTTGTAACCCCCTTCATCTCTGCTTAGGTTGATCCAGTTTCCTCCGCCTCCTTTGAAAGGAGGGATAACTGTTACAATGGAGGACCTGCAGTGCCTTGACAGTGGACAGTATCTCAATGATGTCATCATCGATTTTTATCTCAAGTAGGGGACATATTTAGTATCTCAAAGTGTCAAACTGAGGTGCTCCAAATACAGGCTTTACATTAACTTATCATCACTGATACATCTGTGCCCACATGAAATATGTAAAGATGGACAAAGCGTAATTACATTTTGACCTAAAATGCTACAAGGAATGATTTAAGAGAGCTACTTATCTCCCAGTGCATGATAAGATTCAGCAGGGATCTCATCCTCGCCAATGCACCTAGCTTAATACTATACGTTGCATTTGTTTATAGTCACAAATCAAATTGCTATCAGAATGTGGAACTATGTCAGATGAATTGATTTCCCTGATGTCGTTCTTAACCAGATACCTCCTCCAGAATGCTTCTGCCGCCATGGCCGAGCGCTCCCACATCTTCAGCAGCTTCTTCTACAAACAGCTGACACGCAGGGACAATGCAAGCGAGGGCGGCAGCAGCGACACGTAAGCACGTCACACGGTGTTGAGTTGGTCATTTCAAAACATCTGTGTGTGTATCGCTGCGTAAAACCCATCGAAAAACTGTGACCTGTAGAAATTCAAACCGTTAATCTAATTGGAAACCGTAAAACTCCTTATTTGTTGAAACTGAAAAGGGGCTGCGTTCAACAAGCCTCTTCCGCAGCAGAGTTATTTAAACCATTATTGTCTTTTCAGTACACCTACTTGTCAGAGGCAGAGGCGACACCAACGGGTCAAGACGTGGACACGACATGTGGACATCTTCAACAAAGACTTCCTGTTTGTTCCTGTCAATCAGGAGTAAGTTCAATACAGAAGAACATAAAAAAATCCTTTTTTAATGATACACCTGAACATTTTCCCTTTTTGATGTTTTAGAGCTCATTGGTATTTAGTTGTTATCTGTTTTCCTGGACTGGATGTGCCCAAACTCGAGGACTGGATACAAGGGTCGGAGACCGAAGACGAAAAAGTCCCTAATGGTGACGACGGAATGCCTTCGGTGTTAAAACGGAGAGACGGAGCAGACACAGAAACGGGTAAACACATCTTTTTAATCTGGGTCTTTCACACCAACGAGACCCCAGACTGTTTTGACTTCTATTTCTATCCTATCTACAGTAAAAACTAAAGAAGAAACAACCAAAGACTCACCACTTCGTCCAGTTGTAAGGAATATTCTACGCTGCGTTTAACTTTCCTCCAACCTTCTTTTCCTCAAATCTGTTTCCTCTTAAGAGTGCTGTTATGTAATCTTATCTCTGTTTGCAGAGCTGCACAGAGCAGACATGCAAAAGAAAGACGGTATGGAAGAGGTGAGTTTGGCTGCTTTGCCACCACAGAGACAGCTTTATACACAAGGCCCAGTGCCATTTTAAAAGTTTGTTTTTATCAGGTTGTCATGGACAGTTTTGTTGGTGTATGATGAGCTAGTACCAAATGCGTGATATCAGCCTATACGTTTTAGTTACTCACAGAATAGAATTAATCCTAGATTTCTCATTTGTGTTACTAATAAACACTAGAGAACCAGATTACAGATCGATGTTTGTTTGAACTGAGCTTGATGCCACTCAGTCTTTGTCCTTACCAAAATATATTGGACCAATTCTGAACTGAAAAATAGCTAATCCTGCCCACAGTGAGGGGATGCTGTATGTACTGGAAGACCAAGTGGCAATACCAGTTCTTGATTAAAAAATAAAACAAGAAAAATGAAGCTAGCTAACAAACTTGCATTCAAACCAGTTGGATGTTCTAACACATCACAAATGTTCATGTGCCTGACCACGAGCTGTCTACAGTGAAAAATGACAAGATGTGAGGTGAAACCTTGGTAGACTGAGCAGTTGTTTCTCTGTGCAGGCCATGCATTCTCATCATGGATTCCCTCAAGCTTTCGCTTCACGAACGAGTCTTCAAACTCTTACGAGAGTAAGTAAGAGGCTGTGGACCCACTTGTGGGCCGTTGCGTTCAACAGTGTGCTCGTAACAATACATGTTGGTCTCCCAGGTACTTGCAGTCGGAGTGGGAGGTCCGTCGTAGTTCGTCAAGGGACTTTGGTCCTGACCAGATGAAAAGCTCGCACTGTCGAGTCCCCCTTCAGGACAACAGCAGTGACTGCGGCCTTTACCTGCTCCAGTATGTGGAGTGTTTTTTAAAGGTAGATATTTGATCTATATACACAGACATACACAGACGGAATGAGCTTATAGCGAAACGGAATGTTTTTACCGCACATACAAGCATTTTGCTTGTCTTCTCAGGATCCTGTGGTACACTTTGACCTCCCACTACATCTACAACAGTGGTTCCCACGGCAGCAGGTTCGGAGGAAAAGAGACGAGATCCGAAATCTGATTCTCAACCTGTATCGACATCAGAAGCTGGATGATGAATACACGGAGTAAATCCCTTGTCGAGCTATGCTCATTCCTGTAGCCATTGCATATCACTGCTCATACTGAGCAACTGGACACTTCAGCTTGAACTGAGGCTAGTTCTTTAATTTAGGTTTTGGTAAAGCCATCAGTTTCAACGTGACACAGAAACTTTAAAACGTGTGGGTCTTGTGCAGACATCGGCTTACTTCACATAAAGAAGAATGTAACTTGAAACAAAGAGACTTAAAGTACATACCCATATGTTAAAGGTTCGGACACCCCAAGACTTTTAAAAGTTTGTTTTTATGCCGGGTAGATTTTTATTACAAAAATATTTGCATTTAGTTTTCTATCTGTAGTCCAGAAGTCAAAACCATATACTGATCTAAGTTTTGATGACATTTGTTAGACAAGTAATGCTCTGTGTGACTACAAGTTATTGCTCAGTTCAGAGGTTTTAAGTCTCTGCCACTCTAAGAACAGTAGTTCTGATTCAAAGCATCAGTCCATATGAACTAAATGAGAAAAATTAGCTTGAATATTCAGGACTTTTCCTCAGAAAACAAAGCAGCCTTTCCGATGAAGTGAAGCTCCTGTTATGCTACCTGCAAACTCACTACAATCTATCACATATCTAAAGACAATACACACTTCTGTGTGAATAAAACTGTCTTATCATGTTGCTTTGCACCCACTCGGGTATTCCCTAGAGAAAGAGATGTGGCCAACAACTGACCTGTACTTTGTGACAAAAATGGAAACATTTTGTCAAAAACTTGCTGCAACTTGGTAGTAAATCATATGAATGTGCATATTATGAGAGCTCAATCTTTTTCTTTAAAATCTAAATATTCAAGATAGATCAATTTTGTTTGTGTGAGTCTATCCTTCAAAGGGATTCGGGGCCCAGTTACACTGGTATGTGCAGCTTTCATATGGAGGCTTGAGACCCACCATCACCTTAGACACCTCAGTCCTTTAGTCTTGTATTAATTCATTTTGTCAAAGAGAAATCCAGCTGATTCCTTTATTTTTGTTTAGACGTGTTTTATTTGTTTTCTTACATTACAGCATCTCCAATGCTCAGTTTTTTTATTTTTATCCAAATGTATTTGGACTCAATGTAATAAAACTAATTCAATTAATCATTTATTCCTTTTTTTTTACTTTTAAAACACATCACAGAAGACCTGTTTGATGGATTGTTGTCTTGGAATTTGGCAGCTATGCTAGGCTTGGGGTATAGTTTAGATTTTTTGCTCTTTACCTTCACAGTAACATGGTAACATGTGCACACAACTGAATGCTTGAGCATTTTCTGTAGCATCGAAGTGTTCTCTTTTGTCACCAAATCTATCTCTTCAGTCAACACTTTTCCTCTAGGTCAGAAAGTGTAATCTGAAAGCACCTTTAGTTTGCTAGGGCTTGCCACAATAATCTGTCCACAGTGTTACATGGTCATCTTAGGCGCATTTACTGTCCCAGTCAGATCCCTTCACTGTCTGATTCAATAATCCTCACACTGATCTGCGCTGCGTAGTGTCACGGCTATTCAAACAAAACAGCGCTTACATTTTCCAAAACTCCGTGGATAGCTAAGCCCTCCCAACTGTAAGCACGCTGTTTCGCGTATGGTCATGTTTGAGGCAGAGGATGGCAGCTTCGGCGACTCCTCCAATTAATCTGAACCACCAGGACGAAGCCGGTGCCATGCTCTTGGCTCTGTTACTTCAGTTTACAGGATCAATCGCACACAAAGTTAAACAATGTTCAGACACCTGTTGCAAAACAGCAGTGCCTGTGCAGGATATTGGCTTTGTGCCTTTGACAAAAAGGTAATGTGTAACACTACTTTAATTAGCTCACTTGGTCTGGGGAAAATAAATCTTTATGGATGCAATCTTTAAAATGTGTTAGAAAATGTTTGTCATAACAGTCGCTTGACTTAGTGCTGTTGAGCCTTTTCTTTTTTTGGCATCAAACCTTTAATAATAAAAAATATCTTTTTTTTGTAAGATGTAGTGATGTTTTTGTTTTTTCTGATAGAAAATGTCTGCAAGCAGGCAGTCTGAGGTGTTGAAAATGTTAGCCGACAGGTCGCCATTGTCACTGGGAGGGTTTTTGGCTTACTGATGGTTTCACCCTTGAGCATAAAATCACTACATTATAACATGCCAGCAAAAGGGCTTCTGTAAAACTGAAAAAAAACAACAACCATGAGTAGAAAAACCTGAATAAAAGGTTGCAACAAATGCCAAACCCAGAACTATTAGAGGACAATAGAAATCCAGAGTATATTTTAAATTACCAAAAAGACCAGAAAACAAATATTACCAAGGTAAACAAGAGAATAAATATTTTCAGGAGCATATTTGTTTGATAAAAAAAAAAATCTAATTGTCTCATAATATATTATGGCTATGGTTCCTTTATTTTCAGGTATATAATGTGGTTAATAGGAGATACAAAGGAGGTAAAAGACAACTATTTGTGCTCAGAATGTCACTAATGCCTCTACATATCTTGTCAGAGGATTTCAGTGGGTGTGAGTAACAGTTGGTGCCTTTTACTTTTCCCATGTCCCCTATTATCCTTATGCATTTGAACACGTGGGAGGGGATATTAATGGCATGGCGCTTAAAGGGACCACCTTTCAACTGAGTGACGGCAATTCAAACATTTGCTCTGAGAATCAAAAGTTCTCATAGGCCATGAATCCCAACAAAGCTTTATCCCGGTCGTCCCAATGTTTTGATCCATCTCTCAGCATGATGTTTCCGTGCAGTTTTTGGGATCTATTTTAATGTCTCCGCCACAATCAGGGCCCTCCCTTTACACGGTTGCTCCAGTAATTTCTTGGCGAGCTCTACTAACAGGCTTAACGTAAACAAGATTAGAGAGCATTAAAAAATCCCCCTCTCTTTACAAGCCATCTGCCTATTTACCTGAGCCTGGAGCGTTCCTCTCTGCTGTCACATACCTTTGAAATTCCTGTAACTACAGCGGGAGGCAAGAATCCAGCAAGATTGTGTTGTCAAATGTTTTCTATTTTTCATTATTTTGCATCTGGAGAATACTGAACTATGCAAACTAGTAAGAAGTTGTTCACATCGCTGTTACATTTCTTGAGGGGAAATACATATCTTCTTGATCCTTTTCCAAGTCCACGGATTTAAACACGATCACGGATTTACCATGGGCACCCTATCCCGGAAAGGCGCTATCTGTTCTGTTGTAGTTACTCTCTTCTCAATAGTTTTAAACAGATGGACAGGTATGTATCGGTTTTGAACTGATTATCTAACCGTTTTCCTCACAGAATGTTGATGTAAAAACACTAACTTTTCTGTGTTGTTGATGTTGCTGCAGATGCAGCACCTGAAGACCCCTCTTTGGGATATCTAGCTTGGCCTCACGCTCAGAAGCCTGAGGTATTTCCACACGTCATTCGAGTGTCTGATGTGAAGACGTTACCTGAAGGCCAAGAAGTCATTTCTCGCCAGAAGAGAAACATTTTCTATCAGAGCGGGCTCAAACCGTGCGGAGAAGAGACCGCAGAGCAAGTTGTTGCGAACCATCTGAGCTACTTTCATCTCAGAGGTAAGATGGACACACCGGGGAGTGGGGTCAGCAGCAAATAAATGCACTGGAGGCCACAGTGTCAAGGTATTTTGCGTTGTAGGCACAAGTAGGATTAAGACATCATTCTTGTGACTGTGGATAGCTGCTTCGAATTTACAGACCACCACCAACAAAGTAAGCCAAGCAAGGTCAGATAGCCTTCACAGTCTACCCAGAAGCCTGGAGGAACCAGTGCTGAGCCCTTTCTGGGTGGGGCTTGTACTACGTGATGTGAAACAGCAAGATTACACAGACAGGTCAGATGAGAAGTTAAATAATCTTTAGAGGAAAGACAATGAAATTAAAGCTGAGATGTAAGCTGCAACTCATCTTGTGTCTCTCTGGAAGACTTGACATCCGTAGCCACTGGTATGGCTAGGCATGTGTTTTCTTTAATGACGAATTTTGAATAAAACAAACGCGTGTGTGGAGGGTTGATTGTTGCTGGAGGGGCAACTTCTGCAAAAGAATTATTTTATTCAAATCCTTTTCTTTCTTTTTTCCCCTCAACAAACAAAGGGGTCAGACTTTCACCCAGAGCAAAAGATCCAATAAGACAAAGCCTTTAGGCAATGTTAGAAAATGTTCTAGTCAGGAATGTCAACTGATAACAACATTGAATCAGTGCTGGCTAAGTTTCCACACGCAGGAAGAATAACTGTCATGATCAATTAAATGAATGGTTTTACTTCGGAACAGGAAAAATGAAGAAAAATACACACGAATACAAATATAGCGTTGGTAATTGCATCTCTGAATATTCTATATATGCAATTTATTCTCGATTGGGAAGGAAAAATTTAGTCATTCTGCACTGATAGCTTAATTGATACAACATCTACAGAAATGCTAACTAATATGAATATTTTCTTGTTTGTCTTGTCTACTATAGTTTGTACAAATGTATTTCTATGAATTCGGCCATTGGCTTGGGCATCGTGGTCCGTTTTAGATGCTTATGTCAGCACTACTCTTGTGTTCACAAAAGCATTGGGTCAGGCCAGGAGAACACTTAAAATAAGAACTTCCTCCCAAGCCATTTAAACCACAGCATGTGTCGATAGTTAAAGGTCCCTTTTATGCCTTTGGTAAAGCTGATGGAATGCAGGTTAACTGGCTGATTAAACCCATGCTGTTGGTCAGCATCCAAATGGTAATAGGCATCCAATCTCTCAAATCCTGCGAAAGACCGTTCTACTTTACACCACGGAATTGTTTAATTCTGGATAGTATTAGTGTATACATGAAGCATACAATTGTTTGGAGGACTTGGAGAAGACTTAAAAATGCGTCCATGACATGGAGCTCCAGAGTCCCTATTGCCAGTCCCTTTACAACCAAACCAAGAGCTGTGTCTTGTCTTTGCTCAGCATCTTTTGCTAAAAGTTGCGCTTGTTCTGAGACACAGTGAGTCTAAGACTCTGCCGGGGTTTCCAAAACTGAGCCATTTGGGAAATGTAGGCGATTTGGGAACCTCAGGGTTTTAGCTTAGCTTTGTGCAGATGGCATGATCTTCACTGGGAACTTGGGTTGGTTTGTGGGACTGGTGTGAACTGGCCAGGATGAGAGTACTCGGCTACGAATTCAAAGTTATGGTTCTCAACATTGCTGCTTATTGGTCATAGATAAGTGCGCTTCAAAAGGAGAAGCTCAGGCATCTCAGGATCTTGTCCAAAAGGGATGGCAACATCTGGGTTGTGACAAAGACTGAGCAGATATGGTGGAAACTGTTCTCTCTGGGAGGGTGGCTGGGCTTAAAGATAAGGTGAGCAGCTTGATCGTCCACATGGAGCCCACACCAGAGCCGTTGCTCCTCATCCTCATTGACAGGAGTCAGCTGAGGATGTTCGGGATCGGGCAGCTGGTTAAGATTAAGTGACACTTTACCAAACATTTGGAGCGAGTCCTCCACGGCGCAAGAACTTAAAGCCTTTATATGCTTTTCATCTTGAAACTTTAAGATGCCTCTGGACATTGGACTGATGTAGAGTTGACTCAGTTTGACATATTCTATTTCAAATACCCAACCGCACGCAGTCATGACGTTTATATGACAGCATACATCCTTTCAATGAGCATGATTCGAAATCTGTAAAACATTAGCTTTGAAGTTTTGTTAGGAAGTTTTGATTAAGTTTTGTCAGTAAGTGAATATTTTCTCTGTTCTGACCAGTATGTCAGGAGACCATATGGGAGGCTTTTAAGATCTTCTGGGATCGTGTCCCCGAACAAGCAGAGTACCAAAGCTGGATGAGCCTGTGCCAGGAGGGGACAGTCACAGCACGAGACATGGGCACAAACTTCAGCCAATCAGAGGAGCATCGGGCTCATGTTAAACAGGTTGGTGGACGAGTAATTTTTTAGAAAATTCGAAAATTGAACAAATGAGTGTGCGGGACAGGTAAATTTTAGCTCTCCTTTCTGTTTTTCATTTACAGATAATGTCACATTCAGGCTCGAAAAGGTGAGGGCATTTGTTACTTTTGTACCGTTTCAGTGAAACATGTAGTATCACATCATTAGGTTTGTGTCATGTAAATGATCATTCTTCCCACTACTTGCAGTGAGCCAAACAGGTCCTGGCAGCATATGTGCAGGTAAGGTTGTTAAGGCCCCTTAACAACGCCTGCTCAAATTCTCACTTATCACGTATTAAAACGTGACTTCACATCTCTCACGTGTTTGTTTCGGATTCATGTGTTCCATTTTATTAGTGTATCTTGAATATTCATAAGAAGGATAACGTTTTGGGCAATATTCTATTTCATCATAAGTATTTGCGACATACTATTTGAAGAACAAATAGTTAAGGCACTGCAAGTGGCTGAACCTGATTTCATTGATCGATTTAATTGACTTCCTTAAACCAATAAATGTCATTAAATCAACCATTAAATGCCATTTATCATTAATTGAGTTGTGCCCTTGCTCTGCTCACTTGAATCTTTACCTATATATTTTTTACACACATGTAAATGTTACATGGATGAATTCATCAGTGATGATTTGATCCATTTGAGATGATGCTGATTTAGTCTTGGCCTTGACATTAACGATAGTATTTAGTGGATCCAAGGCTACAGTTTGAAAATGTTGACAACTCGTGAATATAGTATTTCATAAAATGAATAATGATAATAAACAAAGGGAACTGCTAAAGAATCGTGCTATAACAAACTAAAAAAGATGATTTAATCTTGCTGCTAAACATTGCCATGGTAGTGTTTGGAATGCGTTACATGGAAGGTGAAACTGTAGTTGTACCTTTAAACAAATCCTCATGTAGTCAAATTTTACCAATCGAAATCTCTAGTTAGTAATTGTGTTTTTTTACATTATAAAACCATTAATGTGCACTACTGAAATGGTTTTTTAAGAAAGCGAGGATCACGTCGGGCTTTGGTCAATGTTTTTATTTTTTATGCAACAATCTCCTCCCATAAGTTTGACCCACTGTGTGCATAGCCTTGTGCAAAATGTCTGTATTTTTTAAACTGATTTTGTAATGCATTAACATTGCTTCAGCAAACCTACTAATGTTTTACAGCACACCAACCCCAGCGACACAAGAAACGATTGAAGCTCCTAAGTTAGGTCAGTCCCACTCACCCATTCACGAGCGTGCTGCTAGCAAAATTCCATGGTTTTAAGATTTGTTTACAGCAACCTGTTATCTGGCGTGTGGTTTCTGAGTCTGTAGTATTCTTAGCTGTGAACTCTGCACGTTATATGTCAAGGAATCCTTCTCTGTGATTGGTGTGCAAGCTTGGCCTTAGGCCAGCCTAGGATCAAGAGAGAATTCAGGGTCAGGACAGTGTAATCCATACATCTATCAGCCATGACCATATTGGGCAGTGGTGCCACTAACCCTAGCCAGCACTCACCTCCTTCTATCACCTTTGCATATCACCTCAACCAGAAGAAGAAAAAGGTGAAGGAAAACCGGGGGTTGATGCAGCTGCCATTTCGGCAGGAGTGGAGGAAAGTCCAGTGAGTTTAAATACAGCTTGTTTTTCTAATTTGAAGCTCTAAACATCCGGCCCTCACCTGCAGTGAGACGTCTTGCTTGTTTCTTATTGCGTAGCTGTTCAATGACATCACCGTGCAGCCTACGGCCACCACTGTGCTGGAGCAGGTGGTGGAGCTGAGCATCCTCCTGACCGGTGAGACGTTCAGCGACGAGCTCAACGACCCAGCCAGCCTTCAGTTCCAGACGCTAAGCAGAGACATCGCTGAAAAGGTTTTTCTCTCGTTGACCTAGTTTGCTGTTTTATCGCACATGTGTTCTGCTGTTTATTGGGTTTTCAGCTTGGGTACATTGTGCTTTCAATTTTAGAGGGACACGGCCCAGTGGTGTGTCCTGAAAATGCAGCTTGATGAGATTCACATGGAATGAATGAATGAATGAATGAATGAATGAATGAATGAACCTGCACTTGTAGTGCAATAGTACACATCTATAAATGACAATGATTTTATACAGAATGCCCCAACCAGCATGTTTTGGATTTTACGCTGAATTGTGTGTGTGTTTGTGATGACTGTTGTCTTGTTTTTCCTGATTTCCTGACCTTCTTTCCATTCTCTGCGGAGATTTCTTGGACACATAAATCTGCAAACACCGTCAAACCCAATCCTGCATACCAACACTCATCCTGCATAGCATGCGAGCTGGAGAAGACAGGGACTAAAAGACTTAGATTAATTGGTACATAGGGGAAGGATTTTAGGCAAGTCAGCAGATTTAAGGCCCTTAAACCCACGCATCCATCTTTTTTTTTTTTAAAAAAAACAAAGCTGAAACTGGGTCAGCACAACAATGTATGCGTTGTTTTTCTTCCTTGTGTGAAGAAATTCTTTTTAAAAAAAGAAGAAAAAGAAAAAAAGATGCACGGGAGTTGACAAAGAAGAATTTGGGATTTTAGAATAATGATGCTATCTAAAGCACAAAAGACCTTTCAACAACTTTGAATCAAATGAGTCCCTTGAAAAAAAAACAATAAGACTTATTTATCCAGGCAAATTCGTGATAACTCTCTCAAATTAAGAAAGAATTGGGATGTAGTTGTAGTCTAACACCTGATAATCTTTGTCTATGCAGATAGAAGATGCTCTTGAGGGGCTTCCTGGATTTAAAAGTGTGTCTGTTATCGACTTCAGGTCAGTTTCTCAATTACATTTCTTTGATCAAACCACAAACTGCAAATTATGCCAAACGCTTCATATATTGTTCAATTTATACCACTTGTGCTCTGATCAGAAGTTTAACAGCTCCTCCATGTCTTGTATAGGCCTCAGAAGGACCCTCAAGGGTGAGTTATTAGTAGTTATTCTTTGACCTAGAATAGTTTCCCCACTTGCTAGGTTGTATTTAATCCCCATCATTCATTAGACCTCCAAACCTGTGAAGAGAGCACGTGTTAAGGTGTATCACTAGTTGGCCGTGTTAATGGTCTTAGTGCAGTCACTCACCTGTTAAGTGGGATCAGGATGGGTTCTGCAAAGTAAGCAGGGGCTTCTCTATGGAGACGATTAGCGGAGCTTTCTGACCTCACCAATTACTATCCAGTTCAAAGATTGAGCGGAAGAGGATTAAAAAGGCATCTGATAGGGTGTGGGTCAAGAGAAAAATTGCTAAATAAACCGTGAACACATATCCACAGAGACGATAGTTGGAGGTAGTAGTATTAGTAGAAATAAAATGGGTTTGAACCAGTTTGTTCTGCATCTTACTGCAATATGTTCAAAAGACTAGATATTTTTATATAGATTATTTTTGTCAGTATTGCTGAAATGTTCAACTGCATCTGTTTGCATGATCAAAAACCATACGAATCAGTTAGGTCCAGGCCTCGTTTTATTCTGTAAGGGGTTTGATATCAGTTTTAATGTGGCTCATTCTCATCATCATAAATTTTGACCCATCCAATCCCAGCAGAGTTCTCTTTATGCTGAAAAAAGAACATCTGAGGATGTCTTTATCTGCTGGAAGAGATACGAGGGCCTGTTTTTGTGGACTTGGCTTGCTTCCCACACATGCCTTCAGATCCCAGGTGGAAATTTGCAAGCTTACTTACAAGTTTGTTGTTTTCTTGGAGTCCATCCTGAAAAGGGGTGACTCATCTGAAAACACATTTAAAATAGGTGGCAAATGTCAAAACAGCATTAAGGCAAATGCCAGTATGCTGGCTTTCCAGGCAGAATATGAATTGCAGCCCAATAAGGAGAGTTGCTCACTTCATCTGCCAGTGATTTTAATGTTGTGACAGTGGGTGTACATAAAACTGCAGACAGCTCCTCATTAGCACGGTAGAAAGACTGGAAACAGAAAGAAACAGATCTTTGTTCTGAAAACAACAGAGGTTGTCCTGTTGCAGATCTAAGCAATGCTAACCTTTATGATGGTTTGCTTAATCAGGATAAAAACAGGGCAGCAGAAATTACAAGTCAACATTTTATTCTCATTGTGTCTTACTGTTTTTGGCTCACCCAACACCTCCTGGAGTCTTTACTGAGCCAAGAAAAAGTCCTGCACATAATATTCCCCATAAAACAGCTGCTTTGAAAACTTTTTTTTAATATGTCAAACACAAGGGCTAATGTTTTTTTATGTACTTCTTCTGTTTCTTTTAGAGAAAAACAGGGTCGGGTGCTTCCCTGTTCCCAGTCTTTGTTTATTCATTTCAATTAGACTACATATTTATAATTAGACTTAGACTGAACTTTATTGATCCCTAAGGAAGACTCCCTCAGGAAATTAAGGAGGAATTATTTTATTTTTACATAAATTATGTTAATAAATCAAAAATCACAATAAGACCGAAATACAATGAATTTACTTTCCATGCATTATTGGGTCATAAATGTAAAGAAATACGTTGATAACTTATATTTGAGTGCTTAATGCAGATAACAGGCCATGGTGAGAAAAGAACGCAATCTGCCTGTCTGTGAGACTAAAATGGGTCACTCTGGATCGCTTTCTTTTTTCTTTTTCTTTTTTTTTTTTTTTTTTTTTTTGGATATCTTTCAAAATGGGGCCAACATTGGGCCTGCACGTGCTCAGCTGTCTGCCAGCAACCCAGCAAACTGGGTCAGAGTGGAGAGCTCCCAGTCGTCAAATGAGGGCTGATGGATAGCTTTTTCCAAGGCCAGGAGGTTTCCATGTTTATTATGATGATAATGATAATTCTCCTGACTCGGCTGCTTTTGCACTATACAGTCCTGTGTTCCAGGTATGAATGAATTACTGGAGTCATCAGTCATGTGTAGGCAACGCTGTTGGGTCTGTGGGACTGATGCTGAATCAAGTTAATACTTGAGCACTTTACTTGGTCTCAGACAATGATTCTGTCTCTCCGCCAATGATACCTTCATACTTGAGTCTCTACATAAAATCAATGTCACTTAATGCAAAAGTGCTTTCACAGTTATGACGGTTACAAGATGAATAAAAGTTGCTCTGACCTCAGAACTGGATAAATAATAAAGTCAAACTGTGACATTGGGTAATGTGAGAACACATTTCCCCAACCAACCTTTCACAGAAGAGTTTTTGTCCACACCTGACCACTGCGCGGCCTCGATGTAACAGCTTGACATTCGTGTCCCCAGGCTGGACGGCATCGTGGTGGACTACGCGGTCACGGTAGTGGTGGATGGGGCCGGCGTGAGCTCCGAACAGCTGAACTACCTCACCCTGCAGTCCAACCTGGTGGAGAACTCCTATCGTGCAAGTGAGGAGCGCCCCACCGCCGTCTACACCATGAAGGAGGCCAAAAGCGTTTTCTCCGAGGCCCCTCGCACCGGCGAGCCGGAGAGTGGTGAGATGAGCAAGCATTTATAGAAAGAACATATTTATTTTGGCGTAAGGCTAAATCCTCGTCATTAAATAGTCTGCAAATCAGATCAGAGCCCATGGGGTAGGCCTTCTTTTAAGGCACGACTTTAATCCACCATTTTGGCTCACGCACTGTAGAACTTGCAGTTAACCTTAAAGAACACCTCACTGACTGACTGAATTGTGACTCTCACGATCATTGACCGTATAAAAGAGGTTAAGTGAACCACCAGATTTTGGGTGTCTCATAAGTGTTTGGCAAATTTTTGTGTTGTCATATTTATTTATTTCGAGACCACAGATGGTCTGCTGGAACAACAGGTAACCACGCTGCTATAACAAATAACAAACGCTTCTGCTGGCTTCCTTGGCAAAACAAGGTTCTGGTACCAACTGTTACCAAATGATGCCTTCCCATTATTGGTTTCACTGGACTCTGTTCAGTGGTTTTGGTTTTCAGTTGCAGGTTGTACCACATACATGCTTCTTTTTTAAAAAGAGGCTCCACATTAACTGGTCTGATATTGACCTTTGACATGAAAACTCTAGAGAACTCTGCTTGATAGATGTGGATCCCTATTCGGTGGCATGTTAATGTTTTTGCCGCAGTGCTCTGGCAGAGTTGTTTGGAAATCTTTTCTGACTAAAGGTGGAATCTGTAGCTCACAGATTCTTCATAACACTGTTCTAACCATCAAACGTGTTGCAGCATGAATGATTTATAATTGAGATGATAAAGTAAATACTAAAATTTAATCTTTATCATCATAATGTTGGAGCTGGAACAAGACTACACAAATAAAACAAGCTTGTTCAAGTACAACTACTGGACTTCTTTAAATGTCCTGTTCCCATATAACAAACACATTTGTGGAATGGGCAGTCAGAAAGTAGGTTAACTTCTTTTCGCAGGAGCGTTTGAGTCATGCGATAATGTCTATACCATATACCATCTCTTTTAGCTCCTGTGAGCTTTCTCCATGCTCTTTTTTTAAAAGAAAGCGTGGAATTAGTTTACTGTTAGTGAACTAAACTGCTCCGAAGATGAATGCCCTGTAATGCTTGCATTAGTTACAGGCTGGGACACCTGAAATGTCGGCTAAACTCTCTCACATGGTCAACATGTGTGGTCAGAGGAGCAGAAAGACACGACTCAGCTTTGCTTTTCTGCTTTGACTGTGCTGCAGAAAAAACCTGACATGACCAAAAGTGGGGGACACTCACACTCTACAACCATATTGTAGTGGTAATCTGGAGATATTAATGACTGAAGAAGAACGGCAGTGTTGAGCCAATTAGCGTTAAAGAGAATTTTATAAATTGAGATTGGCTGGAATTTTCTTTTACTTTAATGAGACTATATGTACTAATATTTGTTTCATCCTCAGTGTCTGAGATTCCTGCGCCCATCAGCATTGATGAAAATCCCACAGTGAGTAACCTCCACAAGTGCACTGACGACAATCCGTCTGCTGGAAATCCAGCTACTTTGAGCTCCCTAAATTTGATATATATCGCTCATGTGTAAGGAATCTGACCTTTGCAGCATGACTGATGTTACGATAACCTGAGTATGGCTTGAGATGCTATCCAGACTTCCCCAGCGCAGGTAGGGGTTGAGCTCACCGGGAAGGATGAGGTGAAGCTTTGAGGATTAGGGTGGCTCTTGCTGTAATAATCCACTGCTATTCTGGGTCAAAGACAACAGACCATGTCCAGAAGATGGACTGCACGCAGGTTTGTTCAGGAAACTGAGACCGTTAAAAGTCTGCTTTTACTCATGGTGCCTTGCGGTTGGCTGTTTAATGCCAACTTGGGTTTGGAATGTGCCAGCTGTTTTACTTTATACAGCAGCCATAGCCGTTTAAGTCAGCAGTTCGATACTTTGTAAGAGATGGATGAGGTCCAAAGTTTTTGAATCTGAGAGTTTACTGAGCTGCACTGTGCCACTTAATAACTTTTCTGTCCTGGTTTGGATTTCAGATGAAGCTAAAACTAGTCAAAGCCTTAATTTCCATAAGAATAATTCCAGACTTTTCCATCGTCCTTTGGAGCTCTGCTGTGTGGAGTTTATGAATTATTCAGCATGAGGGGGCAAAGCAAAATAATTTAAGAATGATGATGAGTATTTCCACTTTTAACCATGTTGCTTCAAGGGCACCATTTTATAAATATTTTTAAAGGACAAGTGCTCTTAAAATCAATCTTGATATCATGCCTTAAAAAAAACTTTCTCTGCATCTGAAGAAACTTTGAATATCAAAATTCAATGTACCTAGTCTCTGGTTTTCATTGGAAATGATAGAGTTTTAGATGTCTGAAAGGGCCTCAGATTGGCCATTCATTTCTATAGCTTTTTTTTACTGGATATGCTGAAGAGAAAATATGATCGTAAATACAGAGGAGCAAAAGTGTTTGTACTAATGGGCAAAGTAAAAATTTCAGAGGATTTGATCTACAATAGTGTGAGTGAATACTCACCAGCAACTTCTCATCTGAGCCAGCTAACAATACTTCTTCCCATACATGATACATTGATCCACCTATTCACAGAGAGTGTTTTTTGTTTGAGATAATAAGACGTGTTTATCATACAGGGCACTGCTGTTGTTGAGCTGCCAAAGATTTTGACCTCAGAAGAGGACATCGGATATGACATCCCCCCCGAACGATCTGAAACTAGCACATCTCCAACAACAGGAGAGGACGTTGTAGTCTTGGAAGAGAGTGAAATTTTATCTTCTACCGTTGCAACCATCATCAATGCACCTGAAGCTGGCAGTAAGTGTTAAACCTTGACACTTTTAACCTTTTTTTTGCTTTTAAATGTTAATTTTCTACTTTAAGTTTATATCTCTAAGTCATCTCTTTGGCATCGTCATACTGTCAAAGTATGTTTAGATGCAGGGAAAATGTAAACTGTTTATTTGAGAGGAGATCCTTGGGTTTTTGCTTTTTTAAGGCATCGAGGAGGAGGGCCTATTGCGAGAAATCACTGTAGAGACTCCTGCCGAGAACCCCCTTCCTGAGGAGCTCCCGCCAGGGGATCCAGCACCTGAACCCCCATCGAGTGCCCCGCTGCCTGAATCACCAGTGGAAATGGAAGCGTCTGGATCAGGCCCCCAGGATCTGGACCATCTAACTGAACCACCTGCAGCTGCAGTGGAAGATGAGGCGGTGCCCCTTGAGGAGATTGCGTCATCAGAGGATGGGTTGATATCACAAGAAATCATCAGAGAAGATTTAACTGAAGATAGAGAAAAGGCTGATGCTGCCAACGAGGATGAAGAACCAAGTATTGCAACAGAGCTGCATCTGGATGAGGTTTTTGTGAATGAGGCAGAGAGTCCAGAGGTTCTTGAGATATCAACAACTGGAACCGATGCTACAGAAGAAGAAGGCCAGGGTGCCTATGTGCCCCCAGCAGAGACTGTAGCTATAGAAACCAAAGCATCAGAGTCAGATGCAGCAGAATCAGCTGTCTTTCCCGATGCTGACCAGCCTGGGGTGATGGCACCAGAAAGCCCTAACCTCACAGACGTGCAGCCTGCCGCTGAGGAGGTTAAACCCAAACAGCCTGAGGAAGAAGTTTTGTTGACCCAGCCTGAGGATCCCTCATTTGAAGAGGAAGATTTGGAGGAAGAGGGGGACACTGACGGAGGAGATGTGAAGGAGGAAACCTCTGCTGAAGCTCCTGTCGGAGACGAAGAGGCGGAACAAGCACCAGAGATCTCACCAAAGACTCTTATGGAGGATGACATTTTAAGTGTGGGCAAAAATGACCCCAAGCTTTTGGTGACAAGTTCTCCAACACCTCCTCAACCGACTGCATTGTCGCCAGTAAGGGAATCGCCTTTCACCCTCATCTCTGAAATCGCCCCCCCGTATTCTGAAGGCCAGCCGGACATAGCTATCCCATCACTTGAAGAGGTAATTAAAAACTTTTTTGAACCATTTACATTTTGCCGTTGCTCCTTTGTCATTGCTCTTCATTTTTCAGCTTTACCTTAAGCAATTTTGAACCAAACAAGAAAAACGGAGATTAAGCATGTGCTGAATCTAAGATAATCTCTAACTATCTTCATGTTGAGTTCTTTGCAAAAGTTACCTCAACAGTCTTTCAAAATGTTAGAGATTTTCAGTGAACTGAAGTATCAGAGGTCACTATGCGCAATTGTTTATTTTTTCTCCCAATCCAGACAATAGATGAGGACTTGGAGGATTCCCTGGCTGGTGACCACGAGTATGATGTGGCTAATTATGGTCATGGTTTGACCAATCAAACAGAGGAGGGCAGCACAGGTTTCCCGTTCAGTGTGGCACGCGGCACTGACAAGGCCAGCGTGGCCATGCCTGTAAACCCGGGACGAGCTCTGATGGTGTTCTTCAGTCTGAGGGTGACCAACATGATATTTTCTGAGGATCTCTTTAACAAGAGTTCAGCAGAGTACAAAGCCCTAGAGCAACGCTTCCTAGAGCTGGTAAACGCACACGTTTCCCATCACTTTCGCTTTTCAGACACACCAGTTTAAGATCATTTCTAACTTTAAACGATTTACTCAAATCCCCTCCCTCCAGCTTGTTCCCTACCTCCAGTCCAACTTAAGTCACTTTGAAAACCTGGAGATCCTGAACTTCCGGAACGGGAGCATTGTGGTCAACAGCCGGATGAAATTCGGGAAGCCTGTGGCTCGTGGCGTCACCACCACTGTTTATCTGATCCTGGAAGACTTCTGTAACACAGCCTACCAGACCATGAACCTGGCCATCGATAAATACTCACTGGACGTGGAGTCAGGTGGGTTTTCACACTATGGTCAGTGGAGGTCAGCGCAGTCCCACCAGCCCTAAAGACTTAAGTGAGGCATTTGTGTTTGGTTTCCTTTTCAACAAGGTCAAACTAATTGGCATTGTTACTTGGAATTAAAATTATATTGGTCTTCGTAGATTCGAATGTACAGCTCTGCTTATTGTTTTCTGTGTAAGATTATGAGACATGACGGTGTTAATGGTATCAGTGACCGCTGAATTCAGCATGAATCATGTTGCCTTAGAGGAATTGGAGAGGACTAGCTGCATGTATGTCTATGTGTTTTAAAAAAAGCAATTATCCAGCCGGATTAGTGTAGATGGTATCGTTTTCACATTTTGTGTGTGTGTGTGTGTGTTTGTGTTACTTTATGGCCATCACGGTGCTCACAAAGACACTTCTTGTAGCATTGATTCCCACAGATGTGGTTTTAAGTATTCTGGCAGGTGCTTCTGTGTCTGTCTGGGTGTAGGGCAGGCAGTAGCAAAAGATTTTGTCAACACCCTGGCTGGGACATATGGTATTGACGCAGGATTCCTGGAAAAGACCTTTGGCCCTCCACTTTACACTCCTATCCCTTTTTTCCCACTTAACAGTGTATTCGTAATGCCCTGTTTCATTTCTTGGTCTACGTACTGAACATTTTCATAGAGGTCTGTATTATATGAGATTTTACCGCATGACTGTACCTTGTCTCAATTTCAGTTTTTTTTTAGTCTATTTCTGAAAAAATGTATACATTTGGGAATTAGTCGTCATCAAAGACCATACACAAAATTGTTAAATTCCATATATTTTCATCTAGACTTATTTTAGTTAGTGAATCTGTGTTTTTAAAATTCTTTTTACTGGTCTGCGAGCTGTTATTCATCACAGGAGTAGGAATGATAAATAGTCAAAATGACAAATTTGTTATGAAAATATAATTAAAAATAAGTCCTAGCTGCACTGGTGTGTTTTGTCAGACATAACTTGTCTGTAAAGTAAAAATACACCCTCACATCCATCTTGGTAGGTGTCCAGAAGTACACATAACTTATTTCATTGTGGGGGGAAAAAAGATTTCCTGTGGGACTCTAAATTAGTTTATGGTGAATGTGACAAATTAAAGCCGATTAAACAATTTCCTTTTGTTTGTTTTGGTTTTGCTCTCTAATTAACAGAAGCACTTTTGTAACTTTCATTTCCAGGTGATCAGGCTGATCCCTGTAAGTTCCAGGCGTGCAACGAGTATGCCGAGTGTAAAGTCAACAAGTGGTCAGGCGAGGCTGAGTGTGTCTGTAATGCCGGCTATTTCAGCGTGGATGGCCTTCCCTGTCAAAGTATCTGTGAGCTGCAGACAGACTTCTGCCTCAACGATGGCAAGTGCGACATCATCCCTGGTCAGGGAGCCATCTGCAGGTTGGTCAGGATTTGGGAGAAGAGCTCTGACTTAGTGTGTGTGTCTATGTACAAAAAGCAAAAAAAAAAGATTTTTGTGATATACCTGCATTAGACTCAGCAGATTTTCTCTTTTTCTCTTAAATGTCCACTTTAACTTGGGTGATCATGAACAGACAGGGGGAAAATGTGTGCCATAAGGAGTGCTAACCTTTGTTTCACACCCACTACCACATCATAAAAAATACTGGCTGCTCCAGATGCTGGATTGTAATCTTCCTCACAGTGTCCAACTAAACGTATCAGGTTGCTCCATGGAAACAGGAAACAAACATAAGATTTTATTCCACAACAAGGTATCAAATATGCAAAAACACGTGCAGGACTGTAGACAATTTGTCAGTCCTTTAAAGGGAAAAGCAAAAAGTGTTTTGTGTGATTTATCATCAGATCATTTGAACTGTTGTTCGGTAATTTACTTTTGGTTCATCCAGTGGTGGAAATCCCTTTCTCACACTGTTTCTCATCGCCAGGTGCCGTGTTGGGGAGAACTGGTGGTACAGAGGAGAACACTGTGAGGAGTACGTGTCTGAGCCACTGGTGGTTGGCATAGCGATAGCCTCTGTAGCAGGCTTCCTGCTGGTAGCGTCTGGAGTTCTTTTCTTCCTGGCCAGGACGTTACGGGATCAGTATGACAAGGATGAGTCAGAGGATCCCATACGGTGAGGATTACCAGTCAAATAAATTCCTCCCAGTCCTCCCTGATTAGAGATGTAAATGAGGAGGTAATCTGCCTCATGTCACTTTGTGCAGCATGAAGCAGGTCGGCTGTTCTAGAAATACAGGATCAGCATGAATGTTCATTTCATTGGGGTTTCGATTGATGTTATAGCGGTCATTGTTTACAATTCTACTTTTATTAATTTGCAGTGAAATGATGCTCCAAACGTGAATGAATTTGATTGTGTTTCAGGTTACATGTATTAGACAAAAAAATGGTTTACTTCTGTGACACTTTTGTGCTCATGGATGCATTATTTCTTTGAAATTTGACATTTATTTGCAGATCCACTGATATTGCTATATTGCTATTGCAGAGCTGCACTAAAGACCCATGTTCTACCACAGAATAGTCTTTTCCTTTTCTGCCAGATATGGTGAAACCCCCAAACTCTTTTTCAAGATGAAACATTATATTGATCAGCTGTTTGCCTACAATATTTGCCAGTGTGATAGATCCCTTCATGTCTTTAACTAAATATTCTGTGGAATGGTACATTTTTAAAAACTGCCTGATATGTTTCTGACCTCTTTTGGATACAGATTTAGAAAAATAACTGAATGGTGTACTGGGAAAAAATCTTACTGATGTTTAAAAAGAAGAAAAAAGTTTAAAGAAAATAGTTTAACCTTTGGTTAACTTGACAGTAAATTCTCAGCATCAATTTGTGTAAACCTAAAGTTTCTTTCAGTGAAAGTGAACAGAAGTTCTTTCATTTAGATGAGGCATGGTTATAAACTGGTAAAATTTTATTTCTAACCATCATAACTTACATCAGGCGGTCCCTTTGTCTGTCTGTTTGGTGTGTGGTGTTTCTTTTGCATTGCTCTGGTTTGTTCCATCCCTTAGTTTGAGTCCAAGAACAGCATTTTCAGAATCATTATGTTAACCTCAGCCAATCAACTGGTCAGACACGGTACAGAACTATTTATAAGAAGCTTTAAACTTCAAGCTGGTTGATCTGTTTCTGATTTCTTTGTTCCTACATCCCTTTTCTTTTTGCAGACGAGTGGAGAGTATCCCATCTTTGGAGAGAGCAACCAAGTACAACCCCATGTATGAGAGTGAGGCTACAACAGGTTACAGCCACTACTACAGACGCTACCCCGAAGCTCCTGTGTACAGCAGTGCCAGCGCCGAGGCCTCCACCGACTTCAGCAGCGAGGAGATACGACACATTTATGAAAACAGTGAACTGACCAAAGAGGTGTGTGGTGGCTGCCTTCCACCCCATAAACGGGAAGGCATGTCGTCAAGGAGATCCTTACTGTTTTTCTACGCAATTGCCTTTACTTTTTAATGATATCTTTTGTCTAATTTATGTACAATGTGGATAAAAACATTGACTTGCTTCCAAATCATCTTAGACAGTGCTTGAAGGCATCAGAATGATGCTCCTAAGTAAGCGAAACACAGCTTACTTTCCATTTATGCATTTCAAATCTGACCTTATCACCAGAGCTAAGGATAGAGAATTTGCTCTGTCCAACGTTCTGCCGATTTCACCCCAAAACGATCATGATTATTATAGTTTTCACTATTGTTTTCTGACTGTAAAATGCTCTCAATTCATCCAATTCCAGTTCAAATGCTGTTTATCTGTCTATGTCTGCGTAATGTTCCTTGACCGCCGATATCTTGTCTTTCTGCAGGAAATCCAAGACAGGATACGTATCATTGAACTGTACGCAAAAGACCGTCAGTTTGCAGACTTCGTGCGGCACCATCAAGCGTGAGTGCTTTGCTTGTCTTCCCCTTTCAGATTTTGATGGGATAAAGAAATAGTTTAAAGAAATCAGGAAACTAAGGGAAAGAGGGAAGTGGGTTTGAGATACCGGTGGGCTGGCAGATAGGAGGTCAAAGGCGAGTACTGTGTTTGTACAGGGCTGGAGGAGACAAGGAGCTGAGTTTATCTTTGCTAAATATCCACCACTCAGACCAGGGTCTGAGCCAGTTAGACAGAAACCACAAAGATGCAGACATTCCCTCCACTGCCAACAGATGTTGATCAGTCTGTTTTTGACATGCCAGAAAAAAAATCTGAATTCAGTTTGTGGTGCTTTTCTTTATGGAGAAAGAAAATTGTAACTGATAATATCTGCATTTGTGCAGAGTCCTGGATACCCGCAGAGAGAGTTCCTCTGTGCAGACCTGAGACTGTCCTGTGGATAACAAGGTATTTTGACTTTAACTAAACTCTTTTCGGCGATCCCCTAAATCAATCCCCTAAATTCCCCTATCACATCATATTTTAAATAATGACTTCAAAAGAGCCTATGGTACAATTTATAAAACAAACTGTAAAACCTGATAAAGACAAACTGAGAAATATGCTAGTTCTTTTTACTGTTTAAAGGTTGCTAGGAAAATAATCTTTAATAACGAACATCAGTACTAAGACATCAATTTCTTTTGGATAATGATCCTCCTTCTTAGAAGCATAAGATTATAAGGTCCTCCATTCTACATATGGTATAAACAAAAAAAAAACATTTTGCTGCCAAAGTCAATCAATTCCTTCAATGTTCGAGATTTTATGGGCACCTATGTATTTAGGAAATGTTCCTACTCACCTGCTTTCTTCTTCTGCTTTGCAGATACATGCATATCTGATACAACGAGAGGGTCTCTGTAAAGAGGGTCTCTGTTTTTGTTTGCCGTGGTCTTTAAATTCTTGTTGACACTGTTTGGAATGTATTGTCCTCCAGCACTTTTATGATCTTGACAGTAAGGCTGCATCTGTCTCCATCTGCTCAGGCAGACAGTTCCTCCATGATCCTCTGTGCCTTTCCTTGAACGGGCGGGCTCGCCTTGACACTATGGCTTCAGTCTGCTCATATGTGTGCTGCTTATCTTCTGGACTTTTCCTTTTGAAGGAGAAGCAGACCGCATCCTTTTACTTGAAATGTTGACAGACACATGGATATACCAAGCTTTCTTTTTCTTTGTTTCATGTTGGATCACTCTTCATTTAAAAGGAAAGAATGTAAAGTGTGAAAAGATATAAAAAGATTTAGCTTAGTTAAACTTAGATTATAACAGTTAATTCTGTCTTTAATGTTCAGATTGACTTTTTAGGTCTCAGGAGGCACTGAGACAGCTGTACTGTTTTAGTCCATGGTGCTATTATAAGTTAAAATACTCTTAAAAAAATATTGATTTTTGATTATTCATAAGTTTGAAATACCAGTTGGTCCAGGCGCCGCCTGATTAATCATTACAATCCAGTCCAGAACAGGAGTTAAACTGTTGCCTGTGGAGAATATGCTTCATTGAATGCGCTGTACAGGAAAACAATTACTTAACCATCACAAAAAAAAACACACAAAAGCACAAAAATATGTCGGGATGATCATCTTTAAAAAATGCCCCGCATGGATTTGCCATCAGAGGTGCTGGATTTTGCAACCACAGCCCGACAGAGCTGTACTATAAATTTCCCTCTTGTTTCCAGGCTTTGCGCTGAGCTAAATGGCTGCTGGCAGCAGCATTATATTTAATGCACAGATGTGAAAGCATATCCGTCTTCCCATTTAGACCTAAACGTCAGAAAGACAATAATTTTTACAAAATGTCCAACTTTTCCTTCAAAGCCGCCAAAGACATGTTTCGGCATGTAATGTGTCATTAATTAAAATCAACGGAGGACTTAGACGGTCCGAAGGTTTAACAGAAGGTTTGCATCAGTTTCTTTTTTTTCTCTCCTGGCAGGTGATTTTTTTCTGTCTTTTCTATCATCGAAAGAAGCTTTTGTGTCTCCAAACGTGTGACAAGGTAGGCAAGGGAGAAAAGAAGCAGTGCTGAGGAAAGAGCAGCTTAGAGCATGAACCCCTCTCTCCAGAAATAAGTGAAAACACATTTCAGTGGAAAAATGCGCTGAGGCATGTGGCCCAGGGATTTGGTCAAATAGTATGCTCTCAGTTGTCACATGTAATGCAACTGAGAGGACAAGAGAAAGACCAAGAAAAGAGAAGCTGATAAACAACACACACTCTCTCTTCTCTGGACAGCCCGTCTCTCGCCGCCTCCAGAGATGAGAACGCAGCGGTCCTGTGTGAGAGGTCGGCCCTGTGGCTACCTTTTTTGGCAGCGGTTCTGCTCCTCAATCTGAAACCCTCTGACAGGCTCTTTCCGGTGTTTTCTTTGGTATCCGTTTGGGTTTCTCTCTGGATTTCTCGTACTTGACCCCTTCTCGTCCGCGGTGGGGACCCTCACAGGTTCGGCTGATTGCAATCAGTTGAGGGACCGCGTGCTCGGTTCTGTCTGGAGGTCACGGTCTCACATGCAGATCACGTTTTCTTGTTCATGTTTCATGCTTCTACTTTTGGATGCCGACATGTGTAAAAAAAAAAAAAACAACAAAAAAAAGAAAAAAAAACTGTGCAGACCCAAATGATGATGTCATACCACTTTCCAATCTGTGTGTCCAGTTTTGTTTTTATAAATATCCTTTTTTGTTGGTTTTTAAAAATGTATTCGTCAATGTCCTTTAAATTGGTCATCTGGACAAACAGCATCATATAGGACTCATAAGACCACGTGTAAGACACTGTGTTCTGTCTTGTACATGACTTAGTAGATATTCGTAGTTGTCGTATACGACGTTAATCATGTGAATCTATTTCAATATGCAAACATATTCCTTTTATACCTATGACTCTTTCACCACCTTGACTCTGTTATCAACTTTGTGCAGCTGTGTATAATAAGAAGTGCAATGTGTATAAAAATAAAATGTTTTATATATAACTGCATAAACCAGGCTGGTGACTAACTGCATATGATGCGCATATATTTCAAATGTGCTGTTTTCTGTTTGGCTCTTTAACATTACAGATTTATTTGATAATTTTGTGCAACATTATAGAAGAAAAAGAGGGTATTTTTTAAAATCACAATGTGGAACATGATTATTTCCAACTGATATGATTACATCATTTTAAGTAGTTGGGCATAGAGCTATGCATCACAGAAAATGTTGTGAGTATATATCTTTTACTTGTAACCAATGCAAAATTTTGGTGTTCATGAGAAGAGAATTAGCTCTTTTTAAAGTCAAGCTGTTGTGGGCTGCTGTCCGTTTAATCTGAAAATGAGATTAACCTTAGAAAGTATGGCTTAGAGGTTTAACTGCCACCATGAAGGTTTCTAAAAGAGTGCAAGCCAGTAATCAGCCTGTGTGACAAACACAAACAGCAAGAACTTGTGTAGTGAGATCAAGCTATATGATTTATCGCCTATTCACAAGCACACAACACTGTATTGTAATGTACCACTTAGGGGTTGAAACAATACGACTGTAAACAGAGTGTCATTGCGCTGCATCCAGAGAATATTGGATCCAGCTGCTCATTCTTCTGCCTCCACGATGGCGCCAGATGTAGCTGGAAGCTTTATGTATTTTTGGGGCAACCGTCCATCTAAATCTTTACCTGCAACATCTTAGGAACCCTTTGGGGAAATAGTTTCAGATTTGTAGCAATGTACGCTTAGACCCTTTTTCAGAGCCTTTTTTATGTTGTGTTGTAGGAGATTTAAATAACTTTAAGAAGACGGTGGTGCTTCAAAAGTGGCCTTTTGAAATACGGCTATAAATATAATCCCGAGGACATTTGTTTTACACAAATCTGCAATTGATTATTTCAAATGCTTGTGGTCGTTTAAAACGTAGTTTGTTCAACTGAGGAGATCTGACTTCATTGTTTACAAGTCACTCCGAGCTGTCTGCCGCACATGGGGCAAAATGCACATCAAAGCTGGGCTGTGGTGCACATCCAGCTGGTGCCTTTGTGGTAGCTAACTTAGATGTGAAAAACTTGGCTGGAATGTTAATGAACAAGGACACTTCAGTTCACCATTACTAATTAACTGCACGCACAGAACTGTGGAGAAATCGTTTCTCTGTATTTTGATTCCAAGCAGCCAGACTTTCATGCAGTATTTCAAACTGTTGAGCAGCAGTTTTCCAAGCTTTTTAAAGTTCCATATAATTTGTTATTTGGATTTTGTCTGCTTTCTCCTTCACTTTCAGGCCAGTCCCCATACAATATCATTTTTAGAGGAATATGTGTATGTTCAGGCAAGGGAACAATGAATAGCGTATAATTCACCTAACTCAAGGGATGAGCCAGTGTTGTCTCTACACACAGCAGACTAAAAACAAGCTCAATATTAAGTTTACTCTGAACACATTTCTGAAAGATGGACTTACTGATCACAAAAGAATAAGTGCCAGGCCTAAAAAACAATCTATTTTCCCCATAAGGAAGAGAAACAGGAAGAAGTGGTTCAGGTAAATCAGGGTAAATCTTGGGGGGAACATTTCACATATGAAAAGTTTCTTTATTGAACTAAAAAGGGAGAACATTGAATTTAAGAAAAAACAAAGACATTTTGGAGCCGCTTTGATCCTTTGCATCCTTGTTAAAAAAAAGGTCGAGGGCTTGAATTTATTAAGTGAGATTATGAACTAATAAGTTATTCTTTGTTATGAAAGCACCAATGATGGTACATTTGGCAATGGATCCAATTAAACCACTGATTGCAAAAGTTATTATGGCTTTCAGGCATTACTCTTCTGTCATTCAACACAACGGATGTCTTTTTGTCCCCCTCAACATCTTGTAATTATGCTGATGAGCCTGTAGGGTTGATACTTGATATGCCAAGTCTTTCCTTATGTTTCATTTTGTGTCTGTGCAGACGCTTGTTAAGTGTCTTATAAAAGTCTACTGATTTATGGGCAGATAAATGACAGACGGAGCAGCAAGCGAACCCTGGCTGTCACCAGCTGGTTATAAAAGTTTATTCGTCTGAATTATCTCTGTTACGCAAAAACGAAAAGTTATTTACTTTGACCAAGCTGGGACTTCTGCGGTAATCCTATTCAAATGATAAGCCTTATATTCATATAGTTGTCACATGTGTTAGGAGTATTTCCTCGTCTAAGATCATTTTAACTTGTTTTTTACATCAGATTTTAGAAAGAGGTTTTGCGGCTCCAAATAAAGCCAGAACATTTTGTATTTGGTAGGCTCTCTGTGACTCTCCACTAAATCTTACGTTAACTGTATACACCCTTTTTTGTTTTCACTCTTGCTTTCGACACTGGCGCCACCTCTCATTGTTTCCCTCTTTAGCCTGTCACAATGTATTTTCTCCATATGTTTGGTGAGGACCTTCTAATGAGTCAAATATGTTGCATGTCAGAAAATGTTTCGGAGATGGGAGTTAAAAAGAGGCACATAGCTGGATTACAGCCCTCCTCTTAGGCCACATGTTACCCAGGAGTGTAGTGAATGTTATGGGTGTTTAAGAAATCACACTATTTTATTATAAATTAAATAAAAAGCATTAAATTGAGAATAATGCATAAGAAATACGTGCCCATTAAATTTAGCTGTGGATGCCTGAACGGACTGTTTGGCCTTTAGGTACGTGTAGTTGTTGCAAACTACTTGCATTTGATTGATTTGTGCGTATTTGTCTCCTAGTCATATTGTTTTATATGTACACACATACCTAGATGGGGTCTGACAGCAGTGATACATTTGCATACTACACACTGAGAAATGACAATATGCATATATATATAGTCATCCGTTCATTCATAAACGGTTGACATGGATACATTGGAAGACCGTGAGGACAAAATACACACGCACTCACACACACGCACACACATACACACATTCAGACAGAAATAATGTTTTGCTGTGGAGAATTCATTCCCCAGAAGTGCAAACAAACATCAAAATACTTTGAATTTTACACAACAGTAGCAGAAGAAAATAGGCGTACAAACGGATTTTGGTGTTAAAGACCTTTTTGTGGCCGTGCCAAGGATGGCTTTGCCTGATAAAGGTCCCATTTTTTATTCTTAATAAAAACCTTCTTACCTCATTTGGCTTTTTAAGTTTCCGTTATTGTTCAACTAGTTCTGACATGGATATACAGGCAACCGATGACCATCTGCCAGCAGCCTGTTAGCCGGATATATGGACTTCCCTTTCTGCCTCTTATTATTCATAGCATGGTGGCATCCAAGGCAGATTTAGCCGATCTCTGGAGATACATTTACCATAATGGGGTGATGATTTTAACTTACTGTCGCACCATCTCATTTTATAGCCTGCTTCTACTTCCCACTCACAAATCCCTCTCTGGTCATCATTTTTGTGTTTTATCAATGAAATTGACATATTGCTGTTTGTGATTGTAAAATTAGTTAAGGCCTCTGTCTTAGTCACCCTGAAGGCTGGTGGTTAGGGAGGTAACCCCTGAGATGTGATTTATTCCACACAGATGTTCTGGGATGAGGCATTTATCCTGCTGGGAAGTCAGTTTGTGGTTGAGTGGTGAGCCTAACACCAGTGGCTCCGAGACAGAGTCAAAAGTAGACTGTTAGGGAATGCGTCAAAATAAAAACAACAACAAAAAAACAACAAACATTTTCTTCCAATATTCCATCTTTTAAATATCTGTTGATATCAGTCATAGTCCATAGATGAACTTCTGAGGGAAGCTGACTCTACTCAGAATGTTACAGATCTTTTTTTCTCCTCCAGTATATTAATTTGTGTTCTTTAATAATTTTACCTTAAATGTGGCAAAAAGAGCTCCTGGCAACAGCTCTGTTTTTTAGCGCTCTTGGTGTTAGTTATCTCTTTGCTTTGGTGACTGTTGTTGTGTTGCACAAACACTCAACAGCATGTCACAGGCTGGGAAAATCCAGCGTCGAAGACATCTAATGATTTGATGAGACATTTGTTCCCATTGACACAAAAGAGCTAATTAAATTTGTGGAAACTAATCTTTTCCAGTCATTTTCACATTGTACTTTGTGTGGTGGAGCATTAGTTCTGGGATATCATTCATAAAATGGACTGGAAATGCTAAATCAAAGTTGTGAAAGACGTGATCTCAGCTGTTTTGCAGACCATCTATCAGCGGAGACCCAAGAGGGGTTGTTTTGGAACAACCATATTGCAGGGAAACCTTCTTTAGCTTGTTTTGCAGATCATTTCTGGATTAGGAGCAAACTGAAGGCACAAAAGTCTTACCTTTTTCAAATTTTGATATGCACTCCATTGAATGTAACAGTCAATTGTTTTTTTTTGGTTCATAAATTGTCTTTGAAATAATGTCAGAATTCTTGAAATAGACTGCAAAATAGAAATATCTGGACAGAATTCAGTGATAAATAATTAAATCCACATTTTCACAATAGTTCATTTTGCTCAAATTGGTGTGATTTTATGTTGTTATATGGATAAATTCTCATTAAAATCGTGATGACAGTATCGGAAGGTCCTGAGTTATCTATTCTGTTATCTTGTGTTATGATGTGATCACAAGTTAATTGATTGAGTTAATTCTGACAAGATAGCGTTTTGAATTCTTGATGTCATGTCGTAAATTAACCTGCCATAAGGAAAAAAATGATCTTTTGTCTTGTTCTGTTGGCTGTACTTAATTTTTTTAGCGTCTCTTCTTGAGGACACCCATCTGACAAACTACAAAAAGCGTCCTAACTGACACAATATATTAATCAATTATTTGGAATAATAACACTTGATATGGTTGTACTATTTCAAGATTGTAATTAATGGCCACATTTGTATTCTATAAAAGGAGCTTTCTAACAGGGTTGATTGGGTTTCATCAAACAAGATATTTAGATGAATAGGCATAGCAAGTCAGAACATGTAAGGGGAATGAAAACAGAGGTCAATATAGGACTAAAACAAGATAAAGTGATAAATTGGTGGACCTTAACCGGACATAAAAAGTTCTATATCCCCAGGCGGCAAAGGGAAAACACTTTTTTTTTTACTGCCAAATAATTCTGTTGTTACCATTTTTTCATGAATTCAAACTGAAGTTTCAAAAACCCAGCAAAATGGCAGACTTACTTATTTCCACTACTATCTGTTATTATTATCTTGTTACTAACTTAATCAAGGTTTTAGTCACTTTCATAATCTTTTGAAGCAAAGACAATATTGAAACTTGAGTTGGCGACTTACTGCAGCTGGTCTTATTTTATCCACGCTCTAGATTAATTTTTATAAATATTCTATATATGAAAGATCTGTTTTCCTTTAACCCATCTGTTTTCTGACATAAATACATATCTTTAAGCAGCTATATACATTCTTAAGCAGTACACATCATAAGATAGGTTCCTCATATTGTCTGTATATTTGGAAGAAGATAAACGATAAACCATCTTCCCTCTGCTCGGGAAAAGTGATCCTTCTGTTACTGCGGGCGAAAAATGAACCACATTTGTTGAACTTGCTAGACAGACTTAGTCACATTTGGACAAGGCCAGGCTACTGTAGCTGTTTCCTCTTTTTCCTGACGGCATTCTTAACGAAGATTACCAACAGCCGACTCCATTGAGAATGAAAGGGAATCCATTTGGTAAGACTTTTGATGTGACTTAAAGGAAAGCTTCAAAAGGATGGAGAGGAAAAACAGATTTGATACAACCTTTTCTGTATCCGCCCTGCTGTGTTTCAGTTCCTCAGAATGTTTTGCTTGGACCTTCCACTGGCATATTTCTCATTATATCTGTGGTCGACAGCGATAATATTTTAGATACACGGTGCTTTGTGGAGGAAACTGTGGCTTACCAACCAATTTAAAGCAGGAATAACAGTCTGGGCTCAGTGGGAGAAGATGTTTTATGTCAGCTGTCATTGTAATACGTTTTAAACAGAATCTTTTGCTTCACGTAGGATTTTCTTCTCAGATGCGTTTACTTCTTGCTCGGACAAACATAACTCCCTCCTTTGCTTTCGTTCTCAGCTTTCGAGCATGTTTGAATCTTTTGATCGTTTCCACAGTCGTTTGAGGGGAAACTTACATCACGTTTCACTCTCTCCCTTTGTTAGAATCCCACACATGAGTTTGTTGATGTATTTCAATGTCATGCTAAATAGATCAGATGCGCTCTGGGATCCGCACAATCTATTGGATTATGAGGATTATTAAAACATAAGCATGGTGGAGGTGGTGTTGACGTTAGCATGCAGCCTTTGATTGAACGTACAAACAGCACCTGCAGGAATCCGTCCTTTTCAGCCAGAAGGATCTCTGTTCTGCTCAGGAGACTACAAACCCTTTGGCCAGCTGCTGATCCTACCAACGCTCAAGGTTTGCAATTGAAATTTCCAGCCAATTGTAAGATCTGTTTGTGACAGATTAATTGAAACCAGCTGGTCATCCGCCCAAACAAATGTTTCAACACTTGAAACAGTGTGTGTCGAATTGTGGCTCGCACACCAACTTGCAGGACGAAAAACTCCAGCCTTGCTTGGAGCATTTTGCTATGCATGATTAAGTCTCACGAGCCCCCTGAGCTCCTTGTTGTCTTTATTTAACGCTAAATTGCTTAGTCCTTATTTTTTGAAGTTGCTCGTTTCTACACACTTCCATGCACTGGCAATGTGATGCCAAGCTGTGGAACAAATGTGAATCTGTGTGCGTTTGCATGTGTCTGGGTATGGTGTGTATACAGTCAGCCAGGTGGATTAGGGAATATTCAGAAAATGAAAAACGCCTGTGAGGAGGAAGGACCAGATGGGGTTACTGTGGCATCTGGAAGAGGGGGCAGTTTTTCCAGTCTGACCACGGTTCACCTGCCAATCACCTGCTCACATTTAGATGTGAACGACTTCACTGTTCACGCCGGTGGCTTCTAAAATCACACACATCACACATTATGGACCAGGAGCCAAGGAGAAAAGAGCAGATATACATTTTCATAGGGTTTTGCTTGCAAACAAACTGGAATGGATGTAAAATTATGAATCGGAACATTCCCCTATTTTTCATGCACTGTGTTTGTATTGGAAATAATATTTACAATTTTACAAGTTAAAGTAAAGTTTAATGCATCATTATGGCCATCACTGATAAGGGTTGATGTTTAGGCCAGAAGTCATTACCTCTGTTTTGGGAATTTGAATCTTGTGCTGTTCAAAATAATTTGATTGCAATCTTGGCTTCCTCGTAAAAAAATATAGTTGATGGTAGTTTTCTGATATGTTGAAAGTCCAATATAGATATAAATGCTATAAATATGTAGCGTTTAATGATAAGATATGCATAGATATAGGTGAAACCACTACAAGTTTTAACATTAGTTACTAGTATGAGCATGAATGCATAGTAAAACTTTACCTCAGACTAATCTCTAAT
This sequence comes from Menidia beryllina, assembly GCA_013363375.1. Classification (NCBI taxonomy): domain Eukaryota; kingdom Metazoa; phylum Chordata; class Actinopteri; order Atheriniformes; family Atherinopsidae; genus Menidia; species Menidia beryllina. Next base: position 1,435,562 of record JABUIW010000214.1, read on the forward strand.
TCTCCCCCCGAATCCTTTAAATGTCAATAACAGTTTGCGACACCAAGCCAAAGGCAGTGCACCCATAGCTCCTACTGCCGTGTGTTGCTTGCATAAAAAAAAGGTGGACCAGGAATAGGATGATGACTTGATTGAAGTTTGTTTTGGAACTTTCCTCAGAATTTCTGATTTGCGCCACATGTGAAGGCCACAATCAAAATGCCACAATCAGAATGCTTTGGCCAAGGCTTCAAGTGAGAGGAGGAGGGGGAGGGGATCAGGCTGATGACATTTCCAAAGAATATGAAGGAAGAGGCAGAAAATGTCCTGGGTAAAGGCAACATAAGCAACAACTGGGTTAAAAGAGATCCTTTTGAGTTTGAGCGCATGATTTAATAAAGCCGATTTCCAAAAGAGTGCGTCAGGTGACCGTCAGGAGTCCAAGCTGAGAAACCCTGTCTATTCAAAAGTCACACATTGAGAGCGTCTCCTGCATTGGAAACAAAGCAGAAAGCTCCCACAAGAGGATTGGATAAGCAGGTGTAGGAAGTGGATGATTGGATAGATACTTGGTCAATAAGACTTTGCATATCTATACGTTTCACTTTTTATTTAATTTCTCAAACATGGCAAAACCAAGTCATACTACAAAAAAGAAAAGAAAATGTTTGACATTCAATTCTATGCTAAATGTTTTTCCTTTACCAGACCAACATCCATATCAATGAGTCAGATGTGCAGAATGGTGCAGTTAAACCCTCACGTGTAGCAGATAGTTTGTTTTTTAGTCTTTTATCAGATATGACCATGCAGTGCTACACCAAACCCAGGATGCAGGGCTGGTGCATGTTTGAAATCTTACTTTAGTGGAAAGAAATACAGAACAATCCCCCAACAGAACCAGGTAGGTCCGTCTCCAAATTCAAATATACACTCTCATCAAAAAGGCCTGGATTAAGATGTTTTTCCTTCGTCAGTGATTGAGGAACTTAAATCTGCCTCAGGGCCGGCCAATCTTCTGGGAAACAATAGAACAGTCTGTCCTCATAACGCTGGTCACAGTGTGGTTGAGATCCACCACAATGGAAAATGGGAACAGACTTCAACGTAAAGCCAGGACAACACAGAAAGTCAGCTTCCCTACTGTGTCGTCTATCTGGACCTCTACACATGCAGAATCCGGACAAAATCACTGCAGACCCATTAGAACCTGGGCACCACATGTCCCAGCTTCTGCCCCCAGGGGGACGCTGCGTAACCTGGTAAACCAGTGATCCTAGAACCTCTCTGTCCAACGGGCAATAATCATTCTGATGGCCCCCTAATTAATTCAGCAACTCATCCCTTAACTTTTAACATCTGTTGACTCTTTACTTTGTGTTCAGATCTGCATTCCTTACTGGACACAGTCCATTAAGACTTGCACATTTGGACCTGTCAGCGTTCGTGCACGGTGATCAATCTGTTCAATTTAGTGAAGCCTTGATTCTGCTTGTACATACATCAGATTATTGTTGTTGATTTCCCATGGGAGTCTTACTTGTTTTCTGTTTTTTACTTTAATGAGAGCAAAGAATGCTGGAGATAAATTTCTTGTTTGTGTGCTCATATGTTGCCCATAAAGATGACTCTGATTGTGATTATTTTATGATCAGAGTCGTCAGAACTTGCCGAAGTACACATGTTCTAACTGAAGTTGAGCTTAAGTGAGTTCTTTTTATTTATGATTCAATAGATTTTTAGTAATAGTAAGATATGGGAAACAGAGGGGAAAATAGTAAAAACACAAGTTTTCCATCTGGATAAAAAAATGATAGAACTACTTTGATGGGCTTTGTTCTTCCTTTTGAAATCTTACGTTTAAAATAGTTTTTTTCATTGAGCTTTTTCGTGAGAGGTTATTTACTATTATTCTCGCTCTGAGCAACAGGTGAGAATAAAATGATCTTACTCCAAAATTGATTGTGACATTTGATGGACAGCACAGAGAAAACAATAATCAACAGTCCTTTTTTCCTCTTTTCAAAGCACAGAGTCAATATGTGCAAAGCGGATTATGTGTTTTGGATCAAAAATGTCTACAACAAAGGCTTTTGCAGATGAAAGAGTTTGGAGTTATCTGTATTGGAAAAGTTAAACATCAGGAGAAGGGTCTAGAGTTCAGTTCCACTGTCTGACGAAAGCTCCAGCAGGTACTACCTGAGGTTGGCTGTTTCAAATCCTCTTCTCAGTGACTGGAAACTATTTTAATGGAAAACACAGGGATGTATAATAATAATAAAAAAGAGTTAAGAGCAAGATCTCCCCCCCTTTTCAGGCCCAATTAGCCGTTGGCCTGTTTCTGTCAGGAATCTTTCAGCAGTATTTCAGGGAATCATGGTTTATTACAGCAGCTCATCTCCTCTCTACAGCACAGCGAGACTGGGAGTAGTAAAAAAGATTTTTATACTGGTATTTGTGTCTGATGTGACTTGCCAGTCAGTAATAAATAGAAGCATTATGTATTTTTTGCTTCTGGTAAATTAAATAAATCCAGTTATACGCAATCAAGCAAAAGTTAGGTGGTTCTGATTGCTGTAAAGCGGAATATCTCCCACATGCTGCGCATGATCTCAGGTTGTCTGCAGTTCATTGCAGCCTCCTCCGCTTCCCTCTGGGCGCCGTCCTGGTGTGTATTTATTCACTTTTTGACTGTTTGTTGGATGCAGTCGTGCACGTTTGGCTGAATTTGGGTTTGTGCCAGAGGTTTCTGATGGGTTTCATTTGTGTTTGTTTATTCTTGCGAGAGAAGGAAGTATGATTGTTGAAAAAAAAGGGTCTGGAAAAATAAAAACTTGCAAGATAAACATCGGCAACCATTACAGATGTGTATGAGCATATGATTTATTGCATATCTGAAGTATCATGTATCATACAGATACTTCATTAGGGGACAATTTTTTTTCTTTTCTTTGTCTTTTTTAACATAAAACTTAGTTGCCATACATTGTTAGATATTTTGTAGTTTCATTAGATTACAAAAATATTCTGCGAAAGTTATCTTCATTTTCTATGTCTTGAATTATAGACGTTGCATTTTTTTAACATACGTGAACAGGGGGTGATGCAGAGCCAAAGGTAATGGACTCTGTAACGGACTGAATTTCTGGCAAATTTAAGTAGGGCTTTAATAGTAAGATGAACCCCTGCTGAAAGTTTGAGAAATCTTTATTCTTAAACCATCTGTGCTATGCAAACATGCAAACCCCACACTTCAGGAGCCCTGTTGCTGTGAGGCCAACAGAGCTAACCACCACACCACCATACAGCACAGGCATGAAAATGCTCTTAGGCTCCCCCTACAACTGTGGGATATAAGGCAACTGTCACATGACTGTGCACATGTGTACATTTACACTTAAAAAACATATGATAGTATGGTGTAGGACTGGAAGCTGAGGTATCTGTGACCTCATGGGCAGTTTCCGGCTTCGGAATGTGTATCCCTAAAATCCTTCTGGAGCCTTTTCCAAATGGGCTGTGTACACCCTGGACAAGCTGCCAGTCCACAACATAGACAAACAGCCACGCACACACAGACACACACTGCTGTCTAAATACATTACTTTTTTTTCTATTGAGATATGGTTATCTATTCAAATGCTATATAGGGGAGAAAAACCGTTTCCCATATTGAGCCCCTTTTAATTAAAACTGAGGACAGTCGTTCTTCAAGACATTCACACATTTTAGTGTATTTTACCACCTTTTTGTGATACAGAAGGAACCATTTTGGAGATTGATTTTTCCAATGAAATAGCTAAACTGAATTGAACTTTAATCCAGACTGAATAGCAACTGTGCCCTCTCAACCTCCACCTCTATAATTCAGCTATTGTACTGCGCTTATCTGATCTGGAAGATCTCCCTTTCAAATACAGCTTCCAACAAGACTTTATATTCAGATTTAATTTCTGACTCCACTGATCTCTGATTACATTTCTTTTAATTGAATGGCATCCATCTCTGTTTCAGCCTTTTTGATCTGTTCCACTAGTCCGTTATAATTTGAACATGAATATCCCATTTCAAAATGAGCATTAATATCTTTTTAATAGATTGCAAATTTGATCAAACTGCTCCCCCTATTTAGTTTGGCTCTGTCTAGTTGTTTTCTATACTCCTTCTGTGGAGTAGTGGCCAGAAGATTCCTGTATGCCCACAAACTTGGCTGACAAACTTCATTTTCATTTTTTGTTTTAAATCGAGCAGACTCCATTTTCTCTACAAACAATGTGTCTCAAACAGTCATACTTTTCCCCCTCTGACTTTCCCCTTTTCTTTCCCATTATCTATCATACAGTGAATAAATCGTAAGGCTAACCCTGCCAGCTCACAATGCAATAGCAGACTCTGCTGCTGCGCCAACGCTCCACCATTTGACATGAAGACAAATAGATTATTCTCCACAGAGACACCTGTTCAGAGTTATATACATATTTATCTCCAGTGAGGTCAAACAAGGTCTGATCTGTATGCATTTACTACCTCTTCATCAACTATTGCATTTTGATGTATTTTGGCTCGTGACCATTTAAATTCTTCATCCTTACATTCACTTTTACTTGTTTTCCAAATACTAATTAAATTACAAAACAATACAACAATCCCATTGGTGTATCAGTTGTTATTAAAGATATGCTTTTGCCAGACGTGGACAACAAAACCTTTAGAAAAGTTAAAAGAATAAGGTGTGGTAGCTATTGTCAAAAGTCCCAATCAGTGGACCAGGGTACTGTTTTGTTACTGAGCAACAACTTGGCTAATGCCTGCACATGCAGTGTTGACTGATAACGTGAGTGAATCCCCTCGGTTGACAACATGGGCAGGAAGTCACGGCCTACAGTTCAACATCTGGGGCGCAGTGATACTGATTACATAATCTGTTTTAAACAAGGTCTGCAAACCTCCTTCCCTGTTACCTTTCTGTCTGCAGTCCCTGTCAGCTAACATAGACTGAAAAAAGCTGAGTGGAGAGGCCTCTGAGAGAGGCCTCCCACTGAGTCTAAGAATAATGGAAAAGAGACAGATAGGTAAGAAAAGACACAGGAAGACCATTGGACCAAAGCGATCACAATTAAGGAAGGTCTGACAGTGCCCGAGCAAAGTGATTGGCAGTGAACAATGGAATGGCTTTTCCATTTTTCTTCCATTTGCAGGAGTCACGAAAGAGAAATTAAACGTATCACATCTCCCACATCAGCTATCATCATCAAGAAGCCAGAGCATTTTAGCTGAGTTTGCATGTTGGAATGTGTTTGGATTTCGTGTCCCGGTTGCTACAAAGTGCAGGCTGAAGAGGTGGAGCTGTTTGAAAGTGTTGCCGAGGCGGGAACGCGTTTTCGTCCAGAAAGTATTCTCAGCTAACCGTGACATCGGGCGAAAGTTGTTTTGTTTGGTCCAGAACCAAACATCTCAGTTTAAAAGAAGATGGGCCGCTGTGTTTAGCTCAGTTGTGCCAATGTAAAGTTTGAATCTATGTCTGTCAAGCCCCAGACGAGAACCATTTAACATCTGCAGCAACAGCAAATACAATAAACAATGAAATTCAGTGTGGAAGTATGCTGTTTGCTGGTGTATGACAATAGTTGATCTGAAGACTTCCAAAGCATTTTTTTTCCTACTGTGTTGACACCTACCCACTCTGAGGGACTCATGTACAGTACAAGACTGCCTTTGTGTCGCTTCTGATGTTTCACTATAAAGCATTATTTTATCATATGTCCAAATGCTAAAACTAAGAGTGGTGCTGGGTTTTTATTGCTCAGAAGAAGAGTTAAATAGATTTCAGTGTGTCTAGGTCTCACAATGGTTTTTGCATGATGTGCGTCTGTTTTGTGCTTTCGGTCATAAATGTGTTACGCAAAGTATTGCTGTTTTAGGAATTGTCAGCTATCATCTGCAACTTGTTTGACTGGACTCTGCTTTAAGTTTGAATTTCAAGCGGGCTTTTGAAACTATGGAGAATGCAGACAGTTGAGTGCTAAGACACCTGACTGACTCTCAGTTTAAAAAATAACTTTTACTGCCTTTTAATTAATAATTTTCCTCTTATTTAGAGTTTATTTTGTCAAACTTAGGGAGTGTTGCTTGCATCTTTTTTTTGCGCAGATTTCTTTGGAAAAAAACATATTTGAGGAAGAAAGTGTTGTGCATGAACAGAGCCAATGATAAAATTATGATTTATTATGCATCTATATGTGGAATTTAAATTTTCTTGAAGATCATTATCCTGCACAGGTCTATCTATAGACCATAAATATACATTTACTTTACAAGAAAATTTCTTAAATTGTCTTCTCATGAATGTAAATATTCAAATAATTATGAGGAACAAAGAAACTGAGTCTGGTCAAATCAAAATGTTTATTTTCTGTAGTGTTTATGTTATGTGGAAATGTTACATATATAAATATTCATATTATTTTTACCATCCTTTGGTTGACAACACTGCTATTTCCATCTGGCTTCAAATTTACAAAAGTAATTCAAAGCAGTCCGCCAACGGCAGATATTTGTGTTTGTTTTTCAATGGCCAGTGCAGCCCAAACATTATTGCTTGTTTTCATAAAAACATGACGTCCAAGTAATTTCTCTTAAAGCACTTACATGTGAAAATGATGAATGGATATTTGTCTTTCCATTCGACATTTCGAGTAATAATATTTTGGGCTTGGTGGGGGTTCTCATTGGCCCACCATGGCACTGCAGTTGCAAGAGAAACACGTGCAGCGGTTTCTATCTATGTATAAGGACCCTGATTTGACCAAATATGGTTTCTTTTTCGTAGAAACCGAAAACAAGCCCCTGACGAAAAGCCACACCACCAACAGACTGGTCGAAGTACAAAGCAGCCAGTCTACTCAGACCACAGAACACTGGGAATCTTCATCAGGTTTTCATCAGTTGGCCTGACAGAACTCAGCCGACGTCGCTCAACATTAGATGCAGGCATTTTGACATACACAGCCAAATTCTTTCACGAGGTGATGTCATCGTCAGGAAATATACCACCGTGGTAGGAAGAGAGAACCCAGGGATGTCTTAATGTCTTAAAGCTGTGGCTTTTGAACAGCTAAACCCAAGCAGGTACATTTGGAGCTTGGTGCTGACCGAACAGGCTCTGAGGAGGAAACAAAACAGATCAAAAACTTGAATTAGGTGCAAAGGCCAGAACCTGGAAGTCAGGCAACTGATAGCATCAAAGCTCGACATTATGTAGTTCTGAATTACGTCCCTGTTGCAAAATGCTGTTCCGTGAAACATGGCACTAAAATATTGGAAGAGAAAGGTCGTTCTAAACAGAATTTTGAGGTTTATTTAGCTTTTTGCAGTCATGGTGTTCATTTGCATGCTGTTAAACACATCGTAAACATAATGATCATATGTTTGTAAAATTCAAGCATCATCGTGACGATTTAGTCGTCAGGTTTTTTTTTCTTTATCAGCTCTTCCTGGGTGTTAAAGAAGCAGCGCAAAAATGTCTGTTAAACGTTTCATGATACTGGAATTTATGTGTTTAAATGTCAGAGCCAGATTCTTGCTCTAACTCTTTGGATTTGTCCAGCATCCATCTGCTGTCAGCCTTAAGCTGCAGGCCTCATCCTCCCATGTAATGTGGTTATTTATCTTTCTGAATACTTGAAAACATAAAGTATGCGGAGGGCTTGCACAGGCGCAGTGATAATACACACACGCACACACACAAACGCATAAACACACACAATCAGGCACACAAAATGAAAACCACATTGAGCTTTTGGTGGCTCTCTGCTGCCCTCTGAGACAAATCTAAAGAGGGTGAATTATGATTGTTTCTTTTCTCTGTGCTATAGTCCTATCAAATCTCCCCCGCTTGATCATCCACATCATTGCTGTCTCCCAAAGCTTTCCAGAGACAAGTCTTCCCAGATTGCCACATGGCAGCTGGCAGCAACGCTCCCCTGTCTCTCAAATGTCTTCACAATGTGGTAGAACGTCTCGTTTCACAGGGACATTACTGTAAACATGGGAAGATTTTGAACATACCGATCAAAGAGAGTCTTCTAGGTCTCTGACGTTTCTGAGGCATCTTCAGCAGATGTGGAAAGATGCACATATGCTGTTCAACTGTTCGGTGCATCGGAGGCAGACAGCAGAGCTGTAACTTTGTGCGGTTTTGGAGTAAGAAGCATGTCAACTGTTACAGCATTCAGCATGAAGTCACACTCAGGGTGGATCCAGGTACTGCTGAGATTTTCAAATTTATGTCCTAATATTGATATCAGCAACAACAGAGCCACGAGCACCAGCATGATATGATATACACATAAAATAGAAAGTGCGTGTTGGAATATTTGGAAAATTCTTCCATACATCACATTTTCCACTTTGCAGCCAAATAAAGAACCCGTTCATCCTGCAGGGAGGCCAAACCTAATGCATTGACACACATTCCAACAGTCGCATAATAAATAATAAAAAAAACTGGATCAATGTCAGAATTTCAATAAATCCATCAGTTTTGAGGTCATATTATGCAGCTGGAATTGACAAGGAAGTCTGATTACTGTGGTGTGGCATGAAGAACTGTCTTTTTATATCTGCAACATTTTCATCCCTGAACTGGACTGACCTGGTATGGAAGTCCATAACTCAATAAGCCATTCACTTTATGGCATCAACAGGTTGGAAAAAGCGAGTGGAAAAAAAGTCAAAATTCTTGTCTTTTTTTCCCTCCTTTACTACTAATCACAACCAGTCCCACTCAGGAAAACTTGCACACACCAGACTGCGCTCTGAAAGACCTTCTGCTTTTGGCCCCGGGTGCAAACATTTTCCAATCATGTGTACTGACTAGAGCCCAAAGAGGATGCAAAAAAAAGAAGTTTTAACATGTCAGTTTCATACTGGGAACGATTTGGTGAGGGCTTGAGTAAGTGCTTTTCCGGCTGAGCATAGTGGGATATGGTGGCCAATATCACCACTATGGAAATTGACATAGCATGCAAAACCTGATATGTACGTCTGTACTGCTGAGTCGTTTCTTTGTATCTAAGGCTAATAATTTTTCGCTGCGTGGCACATGTTGGCAGGTCTGGATGATGATGTGTCACACTGTTATAAAATGAAGAAAAGGAAGAGCAAATATGTGATGACAAAAGCAGAAAGACGACAGCTTGCCTGAAAATTTAAAGCTAGGGGCAATGTCACAAAACATTGGGAAGAGGAAAAATGAATCCATATTCAAACGTCTAGAGTAAGCATTAAGAGGACTCCAGCTAGAGAACACATCAAGCTCAAAACAGCTTAACAACACATCGAGGGGGCCTGAAAAGCGATAAAATAATCTACTTGGCAAATAACTGGACAAGTGTGGTGCTGATGGAAGCCATGAGAAACTGATATGAGCGTTGCTGGATTATGAAACCAGCACAAAGTGAATTGGATTATTTAGAATCACAGGGCTCTTCTAAACCCAGTTGACTCTTTGAATTTCTTTGGCTTTCATCCTGATATTTGAAATGAAATGTTGGCATAAGGCTCGTCTCTGAGACAAATCAATCTGATTAGCCTTTCAGCAATGTTACATTGACGGGATTGTTTTTCTATGTACCAAATTCAAATGACTGTACTGCTCTGTTCTTACAGGTGTCCAGCTCTTGGCTTTGTATACTCCCATGAACAGAAATCTAATTTATCCCTTGCTTTGACAAATTATAAGTTAACT
>JABUIW010000214.1:1445688-1471222 GCA_013363375.1 Menidia beryllina
TATATAATAAATCAAAACCTATCTTGTACTTGTATAATGGAACCAGGTGATGAGTGTGACAGAAGAGGATGAAATACTCTACCATGGAGTTCATTGGGAAACAATGTTTCGATCGGGTCATCAGGCATCAGCTTGATAGTATGTGGGACTTTAATCGTTTTAACAGACAAAAGCAGTCACTTTGTTTATCTGAATGATAGATCATCTGGCTATAGAAGCATGCCAGAAACTTGAAGGTCTGCCAATACGAAGTCTTCAAAGAACATTCCCTCTGATGCCTTGTCCACTTGTACATGCTTACTTTTCAAGATGATGTTTCTGTGTATTTTAGCCTTTCACTCACAGGCCAAATGCAGATTGATTCCACAAAGAATAACATTTTAGAAGATTTAATATGAAAATGAAAAAAACAAGTTTAAATGTAAAACTGCAAAGAGGACAGCATCTTAACTCTACCGTTACTCTTCTTCTTGATTACTTCCTACGGTATTTTTCAAGAGTGTGTTGATATAGGAGAAAGATTTGAGTCAAAAGAAACGTTTCAATGCAGGACATGTAATCTTAAAAAGATTAACAGTTTAAAGTGGGAGTCTGCTTGCCTTATAGTACAAATGATCATATTTTAGCATTGGGGCATACTTTACAAAGAAGAACCCCACAATCCATAACAATTAAATAACCCACATGGCTTCCTTCATCCAATCATCCAGGGTCAGACAACTTGACAACAGGTGATGTCACAGGCTCTGACCAAAACTCCCTCCAGGGTTTGGGTGATATATGTTACGTTTATCCAAGATTTTCAAGGCCTATTGAAAACAGATGTTAAAGTTTCTCATGTTTTTAAAAGAAATCTGTCTATAGGCAAAGAACCACGTGTCATTACTTCTTTAATTTTCCAATAAATCTTTTAGATACATGAATATATTATCTCAAAGTCACAGAGATTCATTCATGTGGTAACACATTCATTTGGGTTAAGCAGCAAAGTGGACTGACGTTAAAATAACAAACATCTTTCCTCGGGAAATTTAAAACCTGCCATGTTTCCCCACGTCCCCGAGAAATTGGGACTTCATCGACCAAACAAATCCAGTCAGAAAAGCACTCAAACAAGTCGCGCAAACCGTTTTTAAAAATAGTTTTCACCACGAGCAGGCTGTGATTCATGGCTTCTGGCATGATGAGGGCCGGAGTTCCACCACGTCTCTCCGTTCAGGGACTTCCTCGGAGGCCACACCTACTTTGGCGAGCGTCATCATTTCCTGTCTCGTGTGATGACATGTGGGGCGCTGCATCGAAGGGTGGAGGTATTAAAATAACACTGGTATACATGCACGTGCAGGCAGACATGTGTGATCCAAAACTTGCACACTTTACATCTGTGAGGCCGGCCTAACCGGGATTCTTGGCAGTCCGGGATTAAAGTTGGCTCCCAGAAACACTCACATATGCGCATAAACAGATGCAAGAGCTGGACACACCGGCTGTAAATGATGATATATTATGATATTTTGATATTTTGAGTTGGACTACAAAGAGGCCCGTTATGTAACACTGTCATCTTGTGCTTGTGATGCACCAGAAAACCCTGTGTGAATGTGAGACACATGGTCACAAAAGGCATTTTCTTTTATCAGCTGGTCTGTGGTGCATGAGATTTTAATTTGCTTTGTGGACATTGGCAAAGAATATATTTATAGATAGCATGATGTGAGACAATGTTTCCATGGAATAATGAGCCAGATGTACTCCGCACACACAGCTTTTTTGGATGTACGCTGCATTTTTAGCAAAATCCAGCATGTTCATTCACTGGTGAACTTCAGTCAGAAACACATTGATATTGTTCATTACTAGTATTTTTTTAAGTTTGTCTTACAGAAGGAAATGGAGGTGAGACAGTGAATTCACAGCTGGGGCATCCTGAAATCTTAAATCACCATCATCCTCACTGTTATTACAAAACTTGCCTTTTAGCTCTTGGAGCACCTACTTACACTATGAAAAGTTTGCAACGTGTTTTAAAATAACCCAAGATGATGTATTATATCCTTACAAAGAAGGATTTATTTTAGTTTGATAAATCCATGGGACTCTGTGATGTGACTGGGCCCATCAATTGAGATTTTCCTAGAAAAGATCACAAGATTAAAAAAAGAAAGGAAAAAATATGATGAAAATATGTATGCATCAAATATGATGAAAAATGTTATTAGTACTACGAGTAAATACATATATAATGACAGCGCTCTTGCACCAGACAAATGAAGGAGGAAGTTCTTACATGCTTTTTCTCCGTGTTGGACAATGCTGCAATCTATTTTCCAAATATGATTACTTAAAAGTAAAAACAACTAAAGTAAACTAAACTAAACTGACAGTTACTTGGCTCCTACCATAAAGAGGAGTTCACAACCCTCACTTCCCCTCTCAAACCTCCAATAATCTTGGCCAGTAAGTTTTAAGCATTCATCTGATTGTATGACTTAGAGTTGAGTTTTTCTCGTTGGACAAAATGATTTTTTTTTCCCGGAAAACAATTTTTGAATGTAAAAAGACTATGATAGGACAGATGGCTGTTTTAAGGACTTTCAATTCTTTTGCCTCTACAAGGAAAAACATTAAATATCCATAACCTTCAAGGAGCAAGGGTCTATGAAATATGTTGGGCAAGTGTTAGCAGTATTGAGTGAAGAAAACCTTGGCCCTATACCCAAACTAAAATAGAAAACAGGATAAAATTACATTTAGAAATGTCAACAGCCATTTCCAGTTAACACAATGCCACACATATTAGCTCTGTCTTTGAGGGCATGGAAACAAACTCAATGTGAAACAAAAAAAATGACATGAGGAGAAACAAAAGCATTGGGAAACGTGAAATGTTTTGGATACACTATAATGAGCACAAAAAGAGGGAAAGACCAAAAAAAGGAGAGAAGAAATCTTGGAAAAAAGCCAGCCCCTCTTTTTCTCAAAATGTATGGCGAGAAGGAGAAAGGGACTGAGAGAAAAGCGGACTTGTTAGGCTTCAGGAAAGTGGGTGTGACCTGCTCCTTCTGTCCCCTCCCTCCGCTATAGAGGTATAGATGGAGCGGGAGCAGCCTCCAGCATCCACAAGTCCAGTCTAGTGAGCTGCAACAGTCCCGAGAGCCAAGAGCTCAGAGAGGTTCAGCCACTCAGGAAGCGTCCAGTCTCACTTCTGCTGCAGCACACAAACACCACGCTCACCTCAGTGACTCGCCGCCCATTCCCAGCTCACCGAGATTCAACAGCAAGTCGACACACCTGACTCTGATGAGGATGCAGCAGCACTCGTGCAGCTATTTGGTGGCTCTCCTCCTGGCTTTCCTCGCTGGGACGGTCGTTTGTGGTCCCCCGACTCTCCACAGGAGCAGAGGTGGGTGAAATGTGCAACTGAGACGTCAACTGGCAGTCAAGAGCGACGTGCTGCATGTGCTCATCTATCATTCATCCCCTCGTTTGTGCACAGTTACTGTGTGTTTGACAGACCGGTGACCTCATGGTCTTGAACTGCCTTCAGGCAAAATCCAAGCTGAGATAGGTTTGGAAAGGCAACGTAACACAGTGAGGGAAGCAAAGAAGAGTAAGGATTTACTGAAGCAACCCCTTTACTGTAAGTGTACTGTTGTGAAAGTGTCATAGACTTTTCTCAGAAGTTAGAAAAGCTCCTGAAAAGTCCCAAATCCCAAAAGAATTAGCCAAATTAAGCTCAACAATCTGAGCTCAGTTTTCTCGCTCAGAGAATTTTCACTACCATGTGACGCCTTCCTTCCAATAGATGCAGACTTATCACACCTCCCCTCTCCAAGAAAAAAAACTGCTAACTACTGAATTGTAAACAAGTGTAGTGACACTGGGGACAGCATGAAAGCAGAGCTGATCCCAACTACTGATCTTATATTGGATCTTACTAAAGTTTCTTTACTAAGAAGCCTAACATGTAGTTGTATTGTAGGTATTAGATATGTGTTAGTGTTTGAGTTCCAGTTGTTAATAAGTTATTCATTCTGCATGAATATTTGCATTTGCTTGCCCCAAACAAAACAACTTAACGTATCAATTAGTTGGATCAACCACTCTTGAGTCCGTAAAATGATACTGAAGGAGATGAACAGCTTCCTGAGGGTCACTAGGCAGTCACTTTGAATATCTAAAACGTTTTTTTTATTTTTTATATGCCTGTGCTTTACGCACGTTTCCTTTAAATGAGGTGAACAGAAAATGAGAAAAAGGTCGGCCATTTCTCGAAGGGTTTAAAGAAAGTTCTTCCAAGTTGGGGGCCAAAGGTTAAACTTGTAAGACAACCTGATTGGGTGGGTTTCCTGGAAGGGTTCCCATCTAGCAGGAGATCTAAAGAATTTGAACAGTTGCTTATTGCTTTTACACACTGCCTCAGGCAAGGGATCTTTTAGAATATGTATATATATGTATATATGTATTTATTTTCTTTTCTTCTCATAACAGCTCACATGTATAGATTCTTAATTAATCGTAGTTAAACACACGTCAGTCATCAGTGAGGAAAAATGGCCAAAAACTCCACATAAACGGTTAAAGTTTCTGCTGTTTCTTTAGATTAACATCTGTGAAGTTAATTGAAGTTGCAGTGTGGATTTGGGCAGTTTGAAGTTGACGGGTACTGGAGGTCCAGAGCTCATTACCCCTGATGCAGTTTTCTTTTCCAACAGAGGAAACCATAAAACACACGCTCTTTAAGAAGTAGTTTACAGCTTATTGAACCTCCTCTGTATGATTATGATGCTTGCAACATTCTTGGAGAGCAGAAAAGTTTCCACAAATGTTTTCCATATTGTCTCATTGTCCCACGACTGTAGTGTGTAATTTCACACAAATGAACACACACTGAGACCTGCTTTCCATTTCTGACTCTTTGCTTCACAGCCATTTTGTAAGTTAAACTCTTGTGCCTTTTTGCAGAGTCCATTGGTCATAAAAGTTATTCTAAGTTATGTGGTGCAAATACCTGCCTCCAGTGGAGGCTGAAGTTGGCTTCCATACAACTCTTGGTGTGCAGCTTTTGCAGTTGCATGATCATCTTTTTTTCTGTGTTTTTGAAGTAGGGTTAAAAATCTGTTCTCTTTGCAGTATTCTGAAAAATGTCTTGTTTCAGTGTACTCCCAAGGCTTTAGTTATTATGTTTGTGCTTTGGACCATAATTGCCATTTGTATGTTAATTAATTGGTTGTAAAACAAGAAACGATGCACCACTTCCTCACCAGATGGAAACATATGGCCCACCGAGTACAGCTGTGTTAGACTAAACATGGCCTCGTGTCATCTACAGATTAATTTGAGAGCAATAAAGCATGAAAACAGATGTTCATGCAATTGAGTCTGACAGGGGGGATGTGATGTGGTGTGAAAGAGGACAGACCTGCACGGACGCGGACAAAGTTTATGGTTTAAAATATGGAAGTGCAATCCAAAGCGCAGGCTTTCTGCTGCCAGGCTGCATGATGAAGCCCGTGGTGAGCCCCAAGGATGTGATTGTTCCAGAGGAGGAATTCATCCGACACTCCAGCTGAGTTACGGGAGATACTATCTAAGCTTTTACACAGATCTGACATTACTCCCCTGATGGCCTGTACAGGTCAATTTGTCCATTGTTAGATCATCAGCTGCAGCATTTCAAGCATTACCTTCTGTGAAGCACTGAGATTTTTACGCTTCGTTGCCTTCAGATGAAGGTAACTGTTATCCCAAATAGCACTATAAAACATCTGTGTCCAGAGTGAGGGAGGCCAAGTATCCGCCCCACCTCCTCACTTCCAGGATTGAAACCTGAGAAGAAAGAAAACTGCACACCAGAGCTGAATTAAATCTCCCAAAGACTTCACCAAAGAGTTACAGTACGGGTGTCCCCTGCAGCTAAAATGCTGCAGCCATATAAATGCTCCTTTGAATTTTGAGTCATTTTTAAATCTTTTGATCAGCAGCACATTTGTTTTAGCTTTGTTAAAAAAAAAGTTTTGTTCAGAAATCAATCTGTGTATTTTTCTAAAGCATCCATTTCAACGCAGCCCCCTTTATATGAACCAGTGGAACAGAGAGACAGAGGAGCATGAGAAAACTGCCACTGGTGGAAACCCGTGTCCGTAAATCAAGGCGCTCCAAAGCCAGAAAGGCTGCTGGGATTTGAAATTAATTTTCAATTGCCAACAAAAAATATATAAATATCATATTTCAATACAGCTGAACATAAACGCAGTTGAACTGACAACCTCGTTAACCTGCAGCTTTTTGAGGAGGACCATTCATCTGCTGATTATTCGAGGTAGCCGCTTCACAAAGCCGGGATCATGTTTTCTGTTAGATGGTATTTCTCTTTTTCTTGCCAGCAGGGTTTCATCCATCTAGTATGAATCCAAATTAGGATGACTACAGTAAATATTTCATGTGGCACTGTTTAGCGCTAACCATGCCAAGTTTGTTGGCTGACTGCCAGTGTTCAGTGAAGAATTAGCCTTACTCTTATATAACAGGCTTATTTAACCAAAGGGGTCCTAACAAAAAGATGTACAGTACTTCATATTACATATTTCCTAGTAAGGAATTGATTTTGTTCATTAGATTATAATCATTATGTAAGACTCAGACAATAACGGAAAGACTTATGTATTATAATTTCCACTCTTTGCTCTCTTCAAGTGTTAACCACAGGGACACGCTCACGCCGAAACTTAGCAGCTTAGCAGTTTTTTTTTTTCCTGGTCATCTAATGTGAGTTATTTTCCTTTGTTTTGTGTAGCATTGACTGCCAGGACTCTGGATCCATTCCTAAAAACTTTATTAATTTTAGTTTGGAAATACTGATAAGGCCAAACGGTCTCTAAGTGGTGTTCGGGCCAAATGGCAATGCTGTGGACAGGTTGTCATGGGGAAGATCCAGTGTTTGCTTGTACTGGATGTGAAACGCGCTGCCAGAAGTTTCCTAATGCTTCATACGCCATGAGCCCATCTCCCTCAGAGCCAGTCTCTCTAGTGTCTTAACGGAAATATTGATGGGAGAATTGAAACAAATGCGGTTTTGATAGGAAACACATAGCTGGAAAAGCACGAGGGTGTTTTTCAAATCCAGGGCTTCCCCCTCTTTCGCTGTCAGTGTCTATTTTGGCGTCTGGCAGCCTCTGGCAATATCGCTTAAGCAAAGTTCCACTATTTCATTTAGCCCTGAAATATGAGCCAAGGACATGTGCTGTGGAGAGCATGGATCAAATCACAATCCAGGAAGAGAGAGCATTGTTATATGGCTTGACTATGGCAGTTTGCAGTTTTAGGCTCTGCAGATTTATATGTGATTTCTGCAACAAATTACAAGACACACAATCAAAGGGAACACAAACAGAATGAACAAAACAGCCTCAGTTTTCCAACCATTAAATCTATTGCTGAGTGTTTGTTTGTTTGTCCCTTTGTGGTACAGCAAAGTCCATTACCCCATAGGAAGGTCACTGTCGTTATAAAGTAATGATCCACCAATGTTTAGGTTAATCCATCTTCTTGGTCTCCTTTATCCCATGTTTATCCCAGTCTCATTGCAAAGAGGAGAGTAATTCCCCAAAACAGAAAGCTTTGCATTCTTGACCGTGGAAATCTGGTTATCTGTTGTGTGATTCAGCATAAGTTTTACATGTAACTTTTTGCTACAGCCAAGACAGTAAGACAAGCAAAATACTGTTACTCTGTTGAGTTATTTTCAGTTCTAGCAGGACCTAAAAACAGCTGAAAGAGCTATTTAATGTCTGTCTGGACATAAATCAACGGATTAAATCTATGTGGCAAGTTTTCATTTTCCCATAAGATTGAGTTGGTAACCACAGGAACATTAAGCCCTCCAAATATACTTGCAAATTGATTCAAGTTGGTAAATTTGAATAATGAAAAGAAAACATTCCCATCACATGTTCAGTCCTTGCTTATACTTTTTTTCCTCATTAATTTTTTCTCTTTTTTGCACAGGAGCAATGCCACTTCTGACACATATAATGACAGCTTTGAATAGAAACACACAAGCTTATAATGGCAAGCTTCAAATAAGGCATTCAATTTAAGATTGTAAAGACCTGAAACGTTAAATTGCAAGACAAGTAGAATATTATTATCTCTTTGTTCTTGTTCTAGGTATGCAATTAATTTATTTTTCCTTTTAGCTTGCTGTTCCTTTTAATACCATTGATTTTTTTATTCTTCCTGTCCATGTATTGCGTTGTGTTGAGTGTTTTTCCAAGTAAAATCTCAGGCCACGTCAGGTTTTCGTGCTGTTGCCTTGACCTGTGAAAACAAGCCAATTTGTAATCTCTCCTGTTTTACTGTGACCCACCCTCTTTTGCATGTTATCATCACACATCTGTCCCAAAGCGCTGCTGATCAGGACATTTTTCAGTGGAAGGATTATGTCATTAAATGTGTGTAAGGGCTATCTCATGCTCTTTTCTTATAATTAACACAAGCTGTATGCTTCTTTGATCAGTTCATGTCTGAAAACAGAAAAAAAGTTGTTTTTTTCATGTCTTACAAAGCTCAAGTGGTAGTGTGGACACAACTGAAATAAAAGTAATGATCTTCTCAAATTTGGTTTTACAACCACTGTTGATAAGTGTTGTTGAGCCAAGGACATTGAAAGTGCCTTTTAATTCTTGTTTCCGGGTCTTTTTCCATGATCTGTTTATTGTCACACATTTTCCCATAAATATTTGCTCATGAAGAAGCTTAGCGGAGGTCTTTTATCTCTCCCTGTAATGAATACTTTTGCAAATGGAAATCTCTGAAGGACATGTGTATTGATGGCGCTCTGTCCTGACTCTTCAGTGAGGCGTCAGAACATGAAAGTCCGCATCAGCGCCACGGGAGACACCATCGTGATGAAGTTTCTGCGTCCCAACTCTGACATAAAGCTGGAGGGCTACATCCTGGGTTATGGCAGCAGCATGTTCTCCAAACAGTTCATACAGCTCCCGGAGAACAACGGACAGCCCTACGAGACTGAGTTTGGTGAGACTGATTAATTAAACTGCTGTGTATTTTGTAGGAATCAGCATTTTCTGAAAAAGATTAGTCCGTTTTTTAGCGCATGGAGGACAATAACCCCCCACCTGTGTTTTCAGATGCCGAGCCCAAATACCTGATAGCCGTCCAACCCATTCCATCCAATGAGGTGAAAAAGCAGTGCACAGGTATATCTGAAATGTCATAGTAAAGCTAAAGTTGAGGAATATGGCTATGTCGGACACCAAAGTAATATTTGTTGGTTTTTAAGGTAAAGTGGAACTGGAGAAGCCGCTGCATTTGGTCATTGGGTCAGTGACTCCTACCTCGGTTCTCCTATCTTGGGGAACATTGCTGAAGACCCCCTATGAAGGCAATATCATGAATGAATGCTTAGAAGATGGGTGAGTCAACGTTTTGTACATGGACTGTTAATGCATAGAAAACGTATTTTCAAAGTTGGAAAAAGTCTAAGAGCACAGCCATCTTCTTGGTCTCTGCTAATGACTGTTGGTTTTTAGTTTAGACTGACCTCAACTGGTCCGTCCACAGTTTGTAAAAACTTTGTATCACAGATTTTTTGAAAGGGTGGCATTTTAGATTCTCACATTAAGGATGTGTTTTTTTTTTTTATTTTCTACACTTAGAATTGTGTTTTCCTCACTTAAACTGTAAAATTATTGTACAGTTCATATCTAACCCTCATTACAACATTTTGACAACCCATGCGAGTTTCCAGCAGTACATTTTTATTTAAAGATGTGCACTCCGTTTGCATATTTTTCGCCAAACAAAACAAGATTAGGTTAATAGCAAGGTGTATAATAGATAATGCGTCTATGCTTTTGGTACATAGGCCTACTATGTGTACACATTCTGCACAAGATGTAACAAAAACTACTTGTATTTCTCACAGCAGTCTTCTTCTCTGCTCTGTCTTGGTCTCAGACACTACATGGTGCGTTATCGTGAGAAGAACAGGAAGTGGAACTACCAGACCTGCCCAACCAGTGATACAGTCATTGACAATCTGAAGCCTAACACAGTCTATGAGTTTGGCGTTCAGCCTAATTCAAAAGATGGCACTGGGGTGTGGAGCAAACCAGTCATTCACAACATCAGCATGCCAAGCGTAGAGGGTATGTTTGATTTATCTTTGATGCCGTATTTCTACTTGAAGCCATAAAATATAAAAGAGACAGTCAATCTGAGATAGTCCATATGCACCTGGTGGCAGATTGTTGGTTTTGGTGTACAAGGACTTAAACTTGCACCAGCTTCTCATTCTTACCTTTTTAAAGCAGAATAACCAAACCATAAGATTAATTGCTCATTTGACCCATAAAAAACTTACAGGCAAAATAACTAATTAAAAGCATTTTAATAAAAGGAAATTGGAAATGGCTGATGAAAGGCCATTAGCACTACAAATAATTTGTGCAAAGCAGGTCTTTAGAGATGATGACATTTGGATGCAGATCCCATTACTTACCTCATATGCACAGGTGGTAATAATAATACTGGAAAGTGTTTGAAATGTGTTTTGATTCTATTGTGATATTTCCAGTTTTTTCCACAGCATTATTTCATAAACTTTTGTTTCCCTTTGTAATTCCAGAGAGGGTCGTCAGGAAAATCTTAAAAAGACCTCACAACCCTGGGGTATGTAATGAATGTATTAACTATTTCAAAAAACAAACTGACAAAGATTTGTTGATTTTCATTCATTCATTCTGTTATGGCACCAGAATGTTGATAAAGAAGCTACTGTTATGAGAGTTTATATACAGTATCTCATTTTAGAATACAGTTCATTCGAAAAGGAGTTCTAAATAAAAGGGATTACACTGTAAAACGTTGAGTAGTTAGACTGTGGGTACGCTTCTTTTGCTGGGTGGGCATGTGGAGCACATACTGTACTGCTGCTTTGGAGTTCTTTTTGCTCATTTAGGTGAACTCATGCTATTCTCAGGGTTGCCTCATTAATTTTCCATCCAACTGCTGAATGGAAACAACATCAGTGCAGCCAGGATTAGCCCAGCCAAAGGGAGCAGTCTGCTGCAAGCTGACTTTTGTAATATCCAAATGACATAGTGGTTGGAAGGACAGAGGATGAGGGGCGACATTAAGTGGCGGAGAAGGTGGCACCCACTTTCTATTACATGATTGAGCTCATAAAAAGAATCCCTCCGAAGCCTGGGGAAACTAGACAACAAGATTCTGACCAGTCTGAAGTAATGACCAGAGCTTTTTCTGTGATTTGACATAGAAAAAGAGGATAAGTATCAGCAATCAAGTTTTTTGTTATAAGACACTAAGAATCATCTCCTCTTGTCTTCTTGATTTTCAACCTTCAGAAACCCTTAACACCAGGTCCTCACTCGTTCCCCTATTCTCCTCAACATGGTAAGCCAATAGAGACACACCACTCTTGTTTTAATCCTCTGAACCAATCTGATACAGTAGAAACCTTTTTTAAACACTGTGCATCTATCACATTATTGCTGCTAGAGTGTCTGTTTTGGATCTGCTCACTGACTCAGCACTGAAAGAATTTGAACTAAGGTGTGATTCATGGTAAAGCAATTGTTAAAAGTTGTTATAACTGTGAACAAGGTGCGGATACAGATGCAATAACACCTTACCCTGAGCAAGTTGCATTTAACTTTAAACTGAAGTAGAAAGTAGCTCATTCACTATTTGATGTCTTGTTCTGCAACTGATACTGAGATACTTAATTGGTCATGCTCAAATTCAAATTTGATGAATGACAATGAGTGGAAAACAATAAGCATTTGACCAATAAAACCAATTTGACCAATAAGGTTAATTTTGTTTGGGTAAGTCAACTTACAAGGGAGGTATATGTGTTTTGCCCATTCTTCTTAGACCTCATGATAAAAAAGTGAACTTGCTAGGTAAAAATAAGTGCTTGTTTCATAGCCAGTGGAAGAGAAGTTGTGGTTTTCCCAATTACCCCAAAGACTATTAAGTAATAAATGAATATTCTGATGTAATTAGGAGGGAGTATGAGTGTGTTTTGTTAATCTCTGTATAAGCCAGTGATGGACCGACACCCTCATCTCCAGGCCAATGACAGCTGCAAAGGGCTGTAGTCATCCCATTACACAAATTGGAATAATTGGGTCTAGAAAACTGATAGATGCACTACATGTAACTGGAGAGGGTGTTCTAACCCTTCTATGCTTTGAAAGTAGACTATTTTTTCCACTAGCGGTAGCAGTTGAATGCAGTGTAGCGTTTATAGGAGAGTGAGCAGTGGCAAAACATGTTCAAAGACCAACTTTGTTATGTTCCCCAATTATGCTTGTATTTTCTCAACGTTACTGGATGTGTTGACTACTGAACTGAAATACATATGACACACTTTCCTATGAAACACTTTTTTCTGTTGTGAAATTGTTCCATGTGATATTGCCAGTGATGACATAACTTCTTTTTCCAGGACTCTTAATTAATCAAAACATTTGACTTCTTTCCTCTTTTTTTGTCCTTGTTAGTACCCCGAAACTGGACCCGGGGCAGATTGCCAATCCCCCGTAATACAGTTCCACAAACAACTCTTGGTAAACATTAATCTGACCAAATACTCAGTTCAGGGATCAGGAAAAAAAAACAAAAAAACTCTGGACTTCATATCTGACAATTCTATCCTGTCAGAAATATTAACATATTGTTTGTTTTTCATACAGGCCTTAAAGGGATACTTTTTTTCTCAGGTCTACTAACTTCCACTCTATTTCTCAGCTCCAAGAACAGCTGCAAAACAGGAATTCCTACCTACCCCCCCACCTAGATTGCCCGGGTTCATCAAAAAGCAGCCAATCGGTAAAAAGACAATCCTGGATCTTTTCTAAAATATGTCATAGCTTTTTAGTTCTGCTGTTTCTAATCATATAGGTGTTTGACTTTCATAGAGTAGTTTGGAGGGTTTCCATTCCTTTTTACTTAATTGCTACTTGATCAAGTATGACATGTTCTGAGAATGTTTTGTAGACCGACCAGACCAACTTTATTGTTATTCAGGCAAATTAGATTTCTTTTGCTGCATGTGTAGTTTGTAGATATTCTCAATTATGCTCTTAAGTCTCAGCTGTTTTTACAGTTCCTTTCGTGTTCAGCTTTATTGAAGGTTATGGCTTGACATAAGGTCATCTAGATGGGTCTGTGGACCAGTTCTTTAGAGGATTGTGGCCTTACAGTGCGATTTTGCAAACATTGGACTGAATTTCAGTCATTGCTGAAATCGCACAGCTTTATTGATATCTGAAATCTTCCACCTGTGTTTTTTAATGGTCTTCTTTTTCTCATTTCTTTTAATCTAGTAATCTCTTTTTCAGGATTTACTGGATGATCATTTTAAAATAAATTTTGATGATTATTGGTCTTTTTTTTAAGTGCAGTGGAAGTAATTGTTTGAATTTGCATAACAAATATGCTTTAAGAAGATATTTCTCTCTCTCTAGCAGGAGCTTGAGCAGAATATTTCTTGTGATATTTTCTTTGTGTCGGTTACATTCTAGTAGTACCATATGTCCTCTTTCCCTGATAAACATATGTATAAATCTAAAAGTTAGGTACTAACATTAGATATTTAGATATTAGATATTTAGATATTTAGATATTTAGATTAGATCGGGTCAGTAGTAATTTTTCTTTGAGGGCCTTTGTCAGTTTAATACCCCTCACCCTAAAGAGTATTGAAAGAGTTGAGTTCAGTTCAAATAGTGATATAGTTATGGTTCAGTTTTCTCATTTTGAAATAAATAATCAAACAACTAGGTATCAATTAAACACCAGCTTTATCATTTATAACACTGACTGTGGTTTCTTTGAGAATCCCACTTATTCTGTATAAATGTGTATGGGGAGCTCCATAAGATATTGCATTTGTACATTTTTGCTATTTGTATGTTCTATTTAGATGATCTTACACATTTTTTTAAGTACAATACCAAGGAGGGTTATTTTACATATTTTGTGGGTCTAAAGTTGACTAAGAATACCAAATTCCTGGAATTCTGTGTTATCTTTAGATTGTTTTACTTTCCTACAGTTTTCTTTCTTCTCTTATCTTCTGACCTCCTTTCTTTTTTCTTTCATCCTCTGAATAAGGTGAACATCTGACCAGATTGAACAACCAATTTATAATGGTCCATTAAAATCTCCCAGCAAGCCATCAGTCAGTAACTATTAAACCCTCATGTGTCATAGCCTCTCAAAGGCATAGCCAATGGATTTGGATGGCCATCAATCACAGGTATTCTGGCCATCGTGGCAGAATCTGTGTGTAGTAACACGGCTATTACACTGCAAAGAACTCCATATGGTCTCACTGCCTTTGAAATTAGACCTGCTAAATCAGATTAATTCCAAATAGAAACTTCTGTGCAGTCGAAGTTTTGCCATGAGGCCAATACCTGCTGGCACTTCTGGTTTAAATGTATACGGTTCCCTTTTTGTTTAAACCATTAGCATAGTAATACAACTTATAAACATTTAGCTTTATTTTATTTTGTAAATCAAATCCCCTGAAAAGATAGATACATTTAAATGACATTTTATAATATTGTGGCTTCATGGCCCTGTTTTGTCTGTCTCAAAAAACTAGGAGGAGAAGAGCTCTCCAGTTCCATTTTTTCTCCTTCCCTGGAGGTTTCTCTGACCACCAAGCTCCATCCTCAAGTAACAGGAACTGCAGCGTCTGTACCAGTACCGCTGACAAAACTAGAAAAGAATAAAGGGCATCCACCCAAAATAACTCAGCCCCATCTTCATGTACAACCTCAACCAAACTCCACTCACCAGCACCAATATCAAGTTACACTTGCAAAACCCCAAAGTCAACAACCTCCACCACAACTCTACGGCAAAAGTATACCACAACCGCACACAACATCCCAGCCAGAATACAACACCAAACCACAAACCAAAGCAACATCCCAACCCACACTACAGACTCAGTCACCATCACAACTTCAGTTGAATCAACACTTTCAATTACATCTTCGAAAGATACCCCTTCTCAAATCTGAACCAAAGCCTCAACCAACACTTCAGGTCACAAACAAAGGCTTGACCTCAACACAACTTCAACAGAAGGCAGTTCAACCAGCTCCACAACCCACACCCATGTTTCATACTCAAACTACCAGTGCAACCCCTCAGTATACATTGTATAGGCAAGGGGCACCACTACGCTTTCCCTCAAGCCCCCAACCTCAACCACATACTCAATCTCCTAATCAGCGACAAACTCAAACACAACATCAGCAAAAGATAACACAAACACAGACCCATTCATCCCAACAAACACATAGGCCAAAGACAGGCTTGGTACACTCTGAGTACACAGTTCAACCTGAGCCCGAGAACCAGGCCAGTCCTAGGATACAGCCTCAACCAAAACAGCCAACAGAGCCAAGAATTAAGACACAGAAACGTCAGCCAAACATTCAGTTACAACCCCGTCCACAACCTCCACCAAAGACGCAGCTCCGACCCGAACTCCTGCCACACCCCGAATCTAGGGCCCATCCTCAACCTCGGCCTAGGCTTCATTTTGTGCCTCAGACCAGGATCCATTCCAAGGGTACCCCAAGGAAGGCAATGCCTACGGGTAAAGACCCTACATTCTGCCACCAGCACTCCTAAATTGAATATATTTTGAATTACATTTTAAAGGGGGCATTTGGATTAATGTTTTTTAATGATCTTTATTCTGTTTTGAAAAACTTAGTTTTCAGTCAATAATTTCCCCATGGATATGACATTTATCCTCTAACATTGCATACATTGTGAGACCAAATATCCTTTAACGTTTAAGCAAGACTAGGCTATGCCCCCTTTAAAAGACAAACAAAATACCCATATCATCCCAGGTAAATTGGTAAATTTTCTCTCATACAGCTCCTAGTGCACTAGAAGAGGGCAAGCCTATACCAAGACCTGCCCTGGCCACAGAGAAGGCCGGTAGTTACAATCATGGTAAACAGTCACTGTAACAAGTTTGTCCCATCACCATCTCTGCTTCTTCTCCGAGCCACATGGAACACAGTGCTTTCCCATTTCCATCACCATCCTGCCAGCCTACACACCCCACCCTGTCATCGTCCCTGTCTCCATGTGTGCGTCCACTGTCAGCACAGCACAGTCACTTCACCTGCCAACTCACAACCACAGCAGTCTGCCTCTCTGTCATTTCATCTATTGTCTACATTCCTTTCATTCTCTTTCATTGGATTTCTTTATCATTTGTTTCATCCAGGAAGAGCGTTCGAGATCAGATGTGGAGCCTCTCTAAAGTTCGATTGCCTTTTTTTATCCATTTAGGTTCTGGCGTTGTCAGATCACCCATTGCTGGAGTTCCTCATTCTCCCAATAGCTCATCTACAGCAGGAAGAAACGTCGCTTTGCCTCGCCCAAGGACTCCTTCTCATTCCACTAATCTTGGTGTCAGACCATTCTC
Organism: Menidia beryllina; assembly: GCA_013363375.1. NCBI lineage: Eukaryota > Metazoa > Chordata > Actinopteri > Atheriniformes > Atherinopsidae > Menidia > Menidia beryllina. The sequence goes on from JABUIW010000214.1 coordinate 1,462,211, forward strand.
TCCATCCAAGGCTGCTACCCCCTCTCAAAGCTCCAACACACCTGGCGGTAATGCTTGATCCTTTTACCAAGCAGCTTCTTCCTTCGCAGCTACGCGTCTCCAGCCATGGGAGACAAAGTCCTGGCTAATTATCTAGCCACTAGCTCTTTGTTAAAATTCTTTATTTTTCCTTGTTTTCTCCGTCTTCGCCATCTCTTACAGTACATATGCTCTCCACACTCGGCCACATGTGCTTGGTGTACATTTTACACCTTCACCACGGGCTGCAGTGAAGTCTCCAGGGTCAGAGTCGTTAACATGATTTATGGTCCCACTTGCAGGCCAGGTGGGAAGTCTGGCCACAGCACAGGGCAGGATACACCACATTTTTACACCAACCTAGTCAAACCAAGCACTGTGCAGACACTGCAGCCTACATGGCCTTTCAGTCTGTCTCTATCCCCTTTTTTTCAAACTTACAAACTCATGGAGGACTTGTGGAAAAGACAACAACACATAATGGCAGTTTCATTAAGCAACTGTAAAACAGAAATAGATACACTGGCTTTTTCCAGCTTTGCTGACACTGGATATATAAGAAAAGAAAGTAACTTGACTTTGATTAACTTTACCCTTGTTTGATGTTGGTACTTTTGCCATAACAGACCTTTCTCTCCCTCCAACAGCCAATGGGGTGCATCATAGGGGCAATGCTCTTCCTAAGCCTGTGGTGTGGTCCAAAGGCAAACCTGGTAAAGATAAGCTAAGATAATAACCTCAGAGGCATTGTGATGTCCTGTTGCTCCTGGCCACACTGATCTGTGCTTTTGTCACAATGCTCTCATGCTCTGTAATTTTGTGTCAAGTCATGGTCTGTGTTGTCTGATTCATTCAGTCGCCATAACTTAAACATGACTGAGACTGAAGCTATATAAAAAGTAAAATAGAATCTTGCCATCAAGCTGTCCTGTCCATATTGCTTAGATTGGAATAGACAAGGACATATAATTGACCTGTTTGGATTGGTCTTAAGTCAAGTTATTGTGCTGGTTAGAAGTGGTGAATGTGGTTTGCTCCTTTTTTGGTCCGTCACATAGTTTCCATTCTGCCAGGCAGGCTCAGCTAATTAGAGTAAACGAATTCATCTTAGCTGTTAACACAAACCACGTCTGGGCCACATGTATTAATGGTGTATCTGCTCAACCTCTTATTGTTTAGAGTTGTGAAGAGAGATTGTGCTTCAGTCTCATGTCACAGCTGGTGTGTGTTACTGCTGGAAACTTGGACAGTTTCAGAGGTCTTCAAGGAGTCGCAAGGCTCCCTGGAAGCAGCTCTATGGAAAATAAATTTGGTTTTGTCTGCCAGCCTGTACACCCAAGCACACATGAACTGTTTGTGTGTTTGTGTGCAATGCCATGTGACTGTTAGTGCCTAAACATTTTTATTTCCAATTTAAGTTGGAATACGCAATGGCAACGACCTGTCTTTGAATTTTGGAAAATATAATGTTCAGAGGCTTCCTCAGGTAGGAAGTAGAAGTAGGTTTTGTTAATTATTTTACTTTTTGTGCTTCTGACAATCATAATCTCATCAATGGAAATTTGAATGATGCCTTGTGGCAGTAGCACAACATATATTAGGTTTGCTGAGATATTTATAGGCCAACAAAATCTTTTCTACAAATAAATAGAAAAGATTTTCTTCTCACCCTTCGCCCTTTAACTTAACTGTAGTCTAGTACCTCTGCAAATGTCACTTCATTCTCTGTTACAAAAGCCATTGGCTATAAGAGAAATTCAAAAAAAGATCTACATTGCACATTATACCCTATATGAACAGAGCTAGAACAAAAGAGTTGGTATAGCAAAGGCTCTCTATGTTTGCTGCAGGTTCTTGGTGTCCAGTTTTTAACATTTGCACTTCTATTGGTTGGAGTCTCAGGTGTGGTGGTTAGCACCATTGCCTCACAGCAAGAGGGTTCTGGGAACCTGGGGGAACCAGGATCTTTATGTGTGGATTTCTACCTGTGTCTGCGTGGGTTCTCTCTGGGTACTTCGGCTTCCTCCCACCGTCCGAAAATTGGACATTCCCAATTGCCCTTAGGAATGAGTGTGTGTGGTTGTTTGTCTCTGTTTGTCTCTGTGTGGCCCTGCGATGGACTGGTGGACCGTCCTTGCCTATTGACTACTGGGATAGGCTCCAGTCCCCCCATGACCCCATTTGGGAATAAGCGGTTCAGAAAATGGATGGATGGATGGTTTGAGTATCTCAAGTATCTGGTTTATATTCTAGTGGGAATTCTATTTCCATGATTATAGTCACATGCTGCAGTCATATGAGTCTCTGACAGTTACAGGTGCTGTTTTCAATCTTACTCTAGCATAAACACACCTGCTGTGGAAACTGTCTACCAGCTCTTATCATATCTTAAACAGGCATATTGTTGATTTTCATCATTTGCATCACATCACATCTGTTCTCGTTTCCTTCCACGCCAGCCACGGCAATGCTCATCTGAGCTGTTGGCCCTTTTTCTTTGTTTATCTTGTGACTGGCATTAAAATCTCTGTATCAACATACAGCAAGACTGTACATGTGCGCATATGTTTTCCATTAGCCGAAAATTTGATCGTAATTATGTGAGTTGGAGGCACTCCTTGATTGTATCCTCTGTGTTAACCAGGAAGATGCTCAGGCAGATCTAGTCTCTTTTTGTCCAGATGACCTGAATCTATTTTGTCTTGGCAGTAAATGTCAGAGATTTCTGATTTAGGATGACAGAGGATGGGCATGTGTGTGTGTGTTTGGGGGAGGCAGCCCCAGGAAAAGAAAAAAGGGGGATTGGGTCAAGGTAAAATGTGTTGTGACCTCGAAGCACAGACAGCTGATATATTTTGTCAACACAAGGACCTTTAATATATATCCATGTAATGAGATGACAATTTGTAAGAGGAGTTTATGCACTGGAAACAAACATGAATTCCCACAGTATGTGGGTTTGAAACATGTAGAGTAAAAATAATGTGTCAAGCCTCCCAGAACCAGAGATACCAGAAGACTAATTTGGGATAATTTTTAATCATTTTAAAGCATTAAGTCATGGTAGAACCCTCGTGTTAATAAATCAGAGCTTGAACAATTGGTAGTCGTGGCTGCTTCAATATAATTCCTTTCACTTCATTTAGATCTGTCATCCACTTTGCTTTTGCCAGTTCATTCCTTGTGTTCATTTGAGCGCTTCAGAGTCATTTGGTCTTTGTCTCACAAGCGTGGTTGTTTTAGCTTTTAAGTTTTCGGTCGAAAATTTTCTAGTTTAATAGCATCAGATCCAGATAAAGCAGAGTCAAAAACCATCAGTCAGACCTGCTTCCTTAGTTGTGTGTCCTGGATTCACATTGGACTTTTAACGTCTCGCTAGAGGGTGGGAGGTTCAATGACTGCTTTATAGTTTCATCAACAGCATTGGTTTTCATTTATCAGAATACATTGTTGTGCTCTGTGGCAGCACTCCACAAAAGGACTTTACAGCATTTCACATACAGTCTGCCTGGCTGCTTCATTTTTGCCTGTAAAATATGTTTGCGCACTTTGTTTGTTTTAAATTTCCCAGCGCACAGTATTTCTGCAGACCTCCAGTCTTCTCTGTCCCTTTGTATCTTCCATCTTGGCATTCCTTCATCCTTTTCATTGCTCTGTTAAATTAATCAACAACACTTGTTTTCAGCTTTGTGTCTTTGCTCCAGTGTTGGCCATCTGTTTCTTTGTTTTGTTTGTGAATTTCACCTGAAAGAGACTCTTGTTTCCCACAATTTACAGCGGTTCTGCGCAACCCTGTTCCAGGCAACAAGAGACCCAACCTGGTGGGGAAACCAAATAATCATGGTGAGACCAACAGTGGTGGATTATCTCAGCACTGATGCCGCAGACTGCATGTACAGCAGACTTGGTTGATAAATTGTCCTAAACAGTTCGAAATTCTGAAACTGTTGTGACTAAATCCATTTACTATCAGGCTGGGAGTCATGAAGTGACTTAAAGTTGGTGGAAAAAGCTCATTTTACCATCCAAATTATGTTGGTGAAACAGAAATAAGTACAGTTAGCATGTCTTTTTCATTTTGGTGTAGTGACATGTCCTAAAATTACAATTATGTAATGTGAAGTTGAGAAAATTGTTACTTCTTTGAGAGCATTCAGTTAATTTAGTTTAGAAAATATATTAACTCAAACATTCCAGGTATCATCCGAAAGGGATTCTACATGCTCTTTAGTTCTCTAAAAGGATTCAATCAGAATAAGTCTTGTGAAAAAAACCTTCATCACTTAATCAACTTCAAATCCATTTTTTTCCCCACAGGATATTGGTCAAAGGGTTTTTTATGGTCAACTGTACTGCAGAAAAAGAAACCTTTGGAGAGTTCCAGATAGCTTTCAAAGAAGTGTGAAGTATTTGCTAATGAAAAAAGTAACATTTATCTAAGTGTCATGGTTTATCTTTGGTCATGGTTTATCTTAGCCATCATTTGGCACTGGGACGCACACAGCAAGTAATGGAGTGTTTGTATTTGACTTAGCACATCTGGCCAACCTTGGTTTAGGAGGGTGAATTCCTGCAGAACTAAATCCTTTTAAAACTGCACAAGAGACATTATTCAACAAGCAATCTCGGATCTCTCGGCAGCCAGGAAGAGGCCACTGAGTTGCTTAGTGAGGATGGCCAGAGCAGATGGATCACAACTGTGTATGACTGCGAATCAAATGACGAGGGAGAAGAACTGATCTCTTCTCCTCCTCCTCCTCCTCCTCTTTATGTCCTCAGATAAACCCATGAACCTCAAACAAGGAGACAAGGAGTCCATCTTGAAGCCATTCACTCTGGTCACAGCCAAACCGAAGCAAGATCGCAGGCAGCAGACGACCACAGCCGTCCCAGCAGTAAACAGTGAGAGCAACGCAACTTTAATGTTTTTTATGTGTGCTCTTTAAACTTACAGTGCCTGGATCCATACCTAGATGTAGACGTCTCATTGTGATTGTCAGGAAATGTTTGGCTGAAGCGGTTTTGCTGCCTTTGTATTTTTACAAGATCATAAATATGGTTTTGTTGGTGGCCATGCCGGCATGTTTAGAGTCGGAGGCTCATGAAAGAGGGGAGAATATTCTGAGTGACAGAAGTACGAGTGCAGGCCAGAGCAGGTGCTGGGCTGGGTGGTTGGTGACACCGGCCAAAGCTGTAAATAAAAAGGACACAGAGAGCTGCCAAGGGACTGCTGGCAACTTCTAGCTAACCCCACCTCTTTCCTATTGTTTCCTTTTTAGGCAGTCGATTTGACATAAACGAAAACTCCTCCATTTTCAGGCCCTTGCCTGCATCAGAGGTAGACATCATGGGAAAGAAGCGCTTTGTGGGTAAGTCCTCAGCAGGGTTTCTTTGTCCTGACTTTATCCCCACCGTACGGTACTCATATGCCGCGTCTGCCTACAGCTCCACACGTCATCTACAAGACGGATAAGAAACCGGACGAGCCCTGCTCCATCACCTCTTCTCTTGCTTACTTTCCGGATGACGAATTCAGTGATCAGAATGTGACGGGCCCCCCTCGCTCAGCCCCGTCCAACCTCACCGTGGTCACAGTGGAGGGCTGCCCATCCTTCGTGATTCTCGACTGGGAGAAAACGGATAACGAAACCACAGGTAAAGAACATGCATCTGAAAGGCTAGTTATGGCACAAAGCCATTTTTTTGTGAAACTCCAGCCCACCGGTTGTTATGTTTCAATAAGCTTTTGCGCCAATTTATGATTCATTATGGTCATTTATGTAAACCTATAAGGAGGGCTGTGACAATATGAGATTTGAGATTACTGATACCAAATTTTTATTTATAACTATGTCAATAGGATATAAATGAACAAAAAACAGTTAAAACTTGGTACCCTATAACTGTGATTTACTCTGTTTCATTTGCCAGAGTATGAAGTTGTCTCAACTACCACTGGACCAAATGGACAGGAGGTCTCCATACTGACCACCAACCAGACACACACAGCTGTGGAGAATCTCACACCAGAGAGCAGGTATGCAAACCCAAACCTGCTGGAGCATCTCACCCATCCCCCGGCCACTCAGATACTTTTGGATGAACCACATACTGTTGAGGCTGTTGATGTTAATTCTTAGCTGGACAAAAACTGGTTGCTTCGATAGCACTGTCGTGGCTCACTGTCGATCTAATCAGGAGAGTGACGTCAGCAGAATAGTCAGCGCTCTACTTTAGTTTGTCTCTGGCAGCTGATGTAATTAATCCCATTGGTTTTGCACACAGAAAAATGGACAGAATTACACGAATGTTGAAGAAATTTGGGTGGAGGTGGAGCGGGTCGCTGAGTTTTTAATTAGATCTCCGCATCTGGAGTCTCAGCAGAACCCCTCCCCTGGGCAGGGTCTGCTAGACGGGCGATTGCCAGCACATCTGAATGCAGCACGTGGAATAACCATCAGCTCTCTGTGTGCATGTTTGTGTGTGCGTATGAGCGCGAGTGTGAACCCATTCTTAGCTGTCAAAGACATTAAATAGCGAGCATTCCCGGGTCTGGCAATTCAGACCAAGAGCTACTCAAAGTTCAGATTATGCCGTTTTATTTCTGTTCTTCTTCACATGTGTAAAATTCACCGCTGTCAACATTCATTTTCATTTCAGTTATGAGTTCAAAGTGACGCCAAAGAATGAGCTCGGAAGTGGACCCTCCAGTGACCCCGTGACCTTTAGTACAGAGTCAGGCAAGTTTCACCCAAGCATTTGCTCTCATCGGTCACCTCTTCTGAGGTGATTGCGCCTGAAAAATAGTCTAACTTGCATGTTGCGGCCACGTTTTTTTAATAGATCATAAGACAGTGATTAGAAGTAATGATTTTCACAGAGTGCTGACTAAGACCTGAGGGTTTTCTGAGTTCAGCAGACGCCCTCAGAGGCTAGTTTCTAACATCTCACACCTGGTAATCAGCCTGCTCAGAAAGCAGCTGAAGTAAGTCCTTATGTGGAGCAGTCCTTGTGTTTTAACTTTAAATCACATTGCTGTAAGGAGACTGCTGTGATTAGAAGGCCCTTGTGCAATCAAAGCCTAGAATTTTGGAGTCGAAACCCCCGACAGCACAAATCCAAATCGGCTCGGACACAAGGAAGGGTTTGTCTGGTGTAGCGTTTCATCACAGTGTGTTTATCCCAAGCTGTTTCGATGATGTTATTCATTGCAACTCTCCTTTGGGCTTGCAGCGGATCCACGTGTGAGCGAGCACGCCTCGGGTGAATATTCTGCACTCGCTATCCGAGCATTCCATGTGTTGAAGATCTTTTCATGTATAGTGTATATACTATGTTAAGGTTTTGTTTCCACCCCAGGTAAAGATGCCATCTGGACTCAGTTCCCCTTTAAATCAGATGCTTACTCTGAATGCAACGGGAAGCAGTACGTGAAGAGGACCTGGTACCGAAAGTTTGTGGGAATCCAGCTCTGCAACTCCCTGAGATACAAGATCTACCTGAGCGATTCGCTCACTGGTATTTACACAGACGTCACCGATCCTACATATATTTGAGAATCCTTTTCATTAAATACTATGAAAAAACTGACGTCTTAGAAAAGCTGATCGTGAAATATGAACCCGGTTGTGACTCATCTGATATCAGTTTGACCTAATGCCATTATTCCAACCTCCTCTTTTCTCTCATTCTAGGGAAGTTTTACAACATAGGAGACCAGACGGGGCACGGTGAGGACCACTGTCAGTTTGTGGACTCTTTCTTGGATGGTCGAACTGGAACCCAGATGTTGGCCGACCAGCTTCCAAGCAGAACGGGTACGTTTGTTGACTCGTCCCCGAGCGTTGTGCGTGCTTTAGAAGAGGGCGCTCATCTCCCCTCTGTCTGCTCCTCAGGGTTCTTCAGAGCCATGAGACAGGAACCAGTCAGCTTCGGAGAGATTGGAGGAAAGTCGCATGCAACATACGTAGGCTGGTATGAGTGTGGCACGCCCATACCCGGGAAGTGGTGAGACCTCACAAGGATGCCTGGGTGGATGAACTTCTCTGTGAGGAAAGAGGTGGGATGCCTGCCATTTTCTTCTGGACTACCGAAGACACCGCAGATGGCGCTATCTGTTTGAACTCTCCCAACCATCCCAGGTGTAAACCTGTAAAGGACCAAAGGGTGTCATTTGCAGCAATCTCATTTCTCTATTTATCAAAAGAAAATGTCCCACCAGATGAAGGGTTGGAACGAAACCAGAGCGAAATAAATATACAGGAATAATCCCAGAGATGATGTTGGGAAGCTGGCTCCCAAAGTGTAATAACTTGTATGATACTATTTATCAAAGGGTCGTTAATGGATAATCTTTGTGTGCACTCAGATGTCGAAGGCGGTGGAAAAACCATTCCGGCTTTCGTTTATCAGTGAGGGCACACAACATTCATGTGTAAAGATAATGATAGCAGTCCTAGTCTCATGTATATGCAACCCCCCCCCCCCCTCAACACAGACAAGCAGAATTGACCTTCTGCCGGCCTTAAGGGATAAATAAACAGTTGCCGTTTGCACAATATTAAACGTTTGCATATGTATATGGTGTAAAAATACAGTTTTCAAAGGATCATGGGGTTGAATATATTTTTCAGCTCAATGAGAAAATGTCTACAAAATCGTAGTGAGGCCACGTGGAAAAATGATTTATACAAAAAAACTAAAAAGGAAGCTTCATTGTAGAAAAGAGATCATTGGAGTTGAAGCGTGCATAATGTACATAGAACCTGTTGTACCCCCCCATCTTTCATGTCTGCACTTGTGTGATGTATCATGTATGTTGTCAGCAATAAATCTTGTTTTTATATTTACTATCAGTTGCCTTTATGTGAAACAATTCCTCCAGATGGTGGTTCGTTTTCTTCAAGGTATTTCCAAATTATGAACTTGTTGATTTCTAATGTCCATATTTCCTTTTTAGGATATGTGACACACACACATACATATACGTATATA
>JABUIW010000214.1:1476222-1514416 GCA_013363375.1 Menidia beryllina
AACAGACATGAACTCAACTGACATAAAAGAGAAAAAATTGTACAAAGAGAAAGACAATAAGAAAAAAAAAAAAAGACTCAAATTCAGTCTCAATCATTTATTAGGTTCAAGAAAAAAAATGTTACAGTTTATACATAAACAACTAATCTCCTTTGAGGGTGGAATTTGATATATTAGTAAAAACCAATGATAAGATAAAGAGAGAAACTAATAGCAAGATGTACTGGAGGTGATAAAGAGAAAGAAGCTAAACGAAAGTGGCCATCTTCACGACACAGAGATCTACGCCTCCCGTCAGCCATCACTTAGCTAGTGTTCCCAGCAGGGGGCGGCTTCATCGACACACTATTAACACAGACATGGTGGTGAAACTTATCCGGTAAAGAAAAAAAACACAAACAAAACACAAACATAAAAAAAAGGGATCTTTGTGATAGTGTCTTAAGGATGCACAGGTGCGGAGTTAACTCACAGCTGTCTGAGAATGGATCTGATCTCATTCGGGGAGATAAAAACCTTACCATGAAAAGGCCGTTAAACGGGTTTGTGCGACAGCCTGTTTTGGTGTTCCAGACTGGTTACATTGTTACAACAGATACGGGTGGGGGAGGGGGGGCAGCCAGATGAAATGGCAGGAGAAGAAGAGGAAGGGACAAAATGAAAAAAAGATATAACACAGGGATTACACACCGGGGCCAGAAAAGAAAAGCGTGCTGGAGACGAGGCGTACAGACACTAACCATCAGACTGGGAGGGGTCGCTTTGTTGCTTATTTGGATTTGACATTTGTACGAGGAGGAGGGGGAGGAGGAGGAGGGTGGCAGAGCAGCAGACCTGATAGCTACTCCCACTCCAAACAGTTGAAGCCACATGTAGGGTTACGGGTGGGGGTTTTAGGGCTGTGTGAGGATCAGTGGCACCAGTCCTCGTTTCTCTTTTTACCGGTACCCGGGCCCTGGCTGGGTGTAGCCCTGCCCGTACGGGGGCCGATTGCGGGCGTAGGGGTTTGCAGCTCCAGGCGGAGGGGTGACGGTGTTGCCTGGGGGCGGCGTGTATCCCGGGCGGGCTTGGTACCCCGAGGCGGGCTGGGAGCTGGGCGGCATGCTGTAGTTGGCAGGCTGGTTGGCCTGGGAGGTATAGTTTTGGGGAGGGAAGGCTCCGGGAGGGTACTGCTGGCCTCCCTGAGAAGGATGGGGCTGCTGCTGCCCTCCCTGGAAGCCGGGAGTGGGTGCCGGGCCGGGAGCTGGGGCCTGGGAGGAGGGGGGAGGGTAGTTCTGAAACTGCTGCGGCTGCTGTGGCTGCGGGGGGCCGGGCTGAGGGGCTCCGGGCTGGGGGCTGTATCCTGCTGAGAGGGGACGGCTGCTTAGTCACTCGTTCAACAAATGAAGCGAAATCCATTTCTTCTCAAATCTCGACTTCTGTTATGCTTACCGGGGTACTGCATCCCGTACTGAGGCTGCGGCGGGCCGCCGGGCTGCTGAGGGGGGTACCCACCGGGGGCCTGGTACTGCTGGTACACCTGGCCTGAAAAAGTAGAAACAAGCATGGTCAGAAACCCAAGTATCAGATGAAGCATTTTGCATCGATTTCAGACGTATTCTGCAACTCCCTGAGATACATTCCTGGGTCGGTCGGATAACAAAAGCGACTGTACTTTTCGGGGAACCATAAAAAAATAAAATAAAACCCCCCTCAGTTCTGCAACAGGCCAAGAGCTAGAGACCAAACCGTGGCATTTAAGACCTTTTAGTCTCAATAATTAAGACTTGGTGAGAACGGCTATCTGGCCAACAACTGACCGTAAAACAACCCAAGCATACTCCATAAATCACATTAATGGACAACAGGCAGGACGCAGGTTTTATTGCCCCACGCTGCCCCCAACCCCGAGGGATCATTCATCGGTTACACCGATCAGGATCGGACACTCGGCTACAACTCTGAGCCTTTTTGGCGAAAATCTAGAGCACTGGACGGTGGATTTAGCTGTGCAACCGCAGCTCATCTACTCAATCTGGGTATTGAAAAAAAGGAGAGTTGGACATGTCTTTAAAGTCTCTCAGTTGATCTGTCTACTTCTTTTAAAAAAAAGTGATAGTATCTGATATGCCCCAGACACAAGCGAGACTAAGCGTAGATGGGTTTCTTCATGGAAACACCTGTCCATCTGGACTGGGTATTACATAACCTCTGCGATGGAAGCAGCTGCAAACGCTTTGATACAACTCTCTGTTGCTGGTAATCGTCAACAGATCCCCTTTTTCTGGCACGTGAAGGACGACAGACATGAAATTCTCCCCGCGGGCCGCACCCGTCTCCGCAGACAGGGGCTTCCCGTGGCCCACGACTGGCCGTGACATCATTGTGCCACAGACGGGAGGGGTGACCGGTCACATCTGCGACTGCACTCAGTTTAAGGAGGACTCTCTGAGCAGAGCTCCACACAGGAATGCGTCACTCTCCGAGGGCAGCAGACGACCATCGGAGGAGGATTTTTCGCTTTTGCTCGACGGCAACACAGTTTCAAACTTTGTGCTTAAAGAAAAGAATAAGAAGGGAAAAAAAAAATTCCTGCAATGATTTGAACCTCTTTGTCAGATTTTCCATTGAATATGTAAGCATATAAATATTATAAATAAATAAATAGTGCTGTCCCTTTTTCAGGGCCATAATCTTGCTCCAAAATTTCTAAACTGGCACAGAACTCTGGTGATAAAGAGAGCAGAATCGAGCCTAGACCTTGAGAGGGGGAAAAAACTGAATGTAAAAAAAAAAAAAAAAAAGGGGGGGTGGGTTTAAAGAAAAAAAGAAGGTTGGCTGTTTTACAGTTTAGAAGAACAATATCAAGTTCTCCAAAATGAAGAAAAATCCAAACAAAAAAGGCTTTAAAAGCTCTGTGAAAACTCTTGGGTCAGAGCTTGGTAGAACGACATCAAGTTCTCCAAAATTAGGAGAACAAAAAAATGGCATGGCTGAGAGCAAACCAGTGAATTTGCCCGTCCTAAAAGAGGCGTTTGCAGACTCTTGGCCTTTTACTCTGGAGTCATCTACGCTGGAATCTGATGTGGCAGTCATCTGCTATCTTCTTTAACATGATTGCTCTGGTCTTTATTGTGAGGGGAGGCATGTGTGTGAAATTGGTTTCCTCTCCTATTTTTCTCCACCTGTGATCAATCACCAGCGTTGCGCAATAGTGACGGAAGGACGGCAGTTGGACGTCAGGTCCTGGAGTTCATTTCACTCTGATGTAGTCAAAAGGTCAACATTCGGGGACCAAAAGAAAAGAAGAAAAAAAAACGACTTGGGGTTCATGAAGAGCAGTCAGTAGTGGGCGGAGAGTCCTTTACTAACATGAACATTTTCACACCAAGCATCTGTTACTCTGAAAGAGATCCCCAAGGGTTTTACAGTTTCTTTCTGGTGCAGATGTAAATGATTGCCACGGGTCAATCAGCCTCCGACAACATGGTGAAATCTTTACCATCCGCTTATGGCTCTTGTTAGCTGCATTCTCATGCAAACATACTAGAACTGACCTAAGGGCTACCCTTAAAAAGTCACATATGCTTAAGCTGGCACCCCACCGCGCACATTTACCCTTTTAGAAAACATTGTGCGTGGAGAGGCTGGTTTGATTTGCCCCACAGGATGACAGTTAAACAGTTAACAGCCCCGCAGAGTAACACATGTGAAGAAGCCGCAGAGTGAAAAAAGGGGATCGTGCAGAGCCTGCTTACTTTCTTTGCGTGCCAACCGTCTGCAGCCTTGAAAATGAGAGCAATACCAGGGAACAGATAAGGAGACAAACTACATGTTGCCAAGCTGGGCACGAAATATATCTGAAAACGAGATTCGGAGGATTTATCCGACCACGGCTGCCAACGGACCATGTGTAACACTTGCTCTTGACTCGCCTGCTTTAGTAAATAATCATTTTGTTCTACATTTACCAGGAGGTCAGAGAGCAGCTCAGTACAGAACGAGGGAAGTCTTACTTAGCTTTTAGTGGGTGCAGTTAAATCCCTGTCAAACATCACGAGGTTTTCAGACAACTTAAGAAAAGATCTAAGCCTGAAAGCTAAATCTGGGTTTTTTATTTGTTTTTTTTTTTTTGAAGAGCACTGACCACCTCGTCCAACCACATCCTGATAACCGGACACACATAAGCCGAGTATGAACTGGTTACTTGGCAAATCCCCTGCCAAGTTCTTCCAACACACAGCTCTGTGTGTTGGCCATGTCTGTGAAACAGAGTGTTACTGGCTGACCCCACGGCTGCAAAAGCCCTCCTTCTGGACCTGCTATGTTAGGCCAAGTGGACAGGCCAAACCACAAACCACCAGTTAAAAGGAAGTCGTCATAGGACACGTGTGCTGGTCCTGCAGGGCTGCAGGTGTGGTGGGCTGTGGTCAGCCTGGAGTGGACATTACAACCCTCAGAGGGAGCGGCAGGAGAATGAAGTTGAAACGACCAGAACAAACAAATATAAAAGGATTGGGACGGGTTCCCCTCTGTTGCTGCACCTGCTTGGGCTTTTCTCCAAAAGAGAAAGAGTCTAGCAAAACAGCATTAAGTGATGAGCTTTTAATTAGGATTTAGGAGAAGAAAAAAAAAAGCAGCATATGAGAACACCCGCTGAGATGGATCCTGCAGCTGTGCTGAGACAGTTGTTTTTATAAACCCTGCCCCCCTACCTCACCACCCCATATTTCCTTCATCCATGTTTAGGCCTCCAGGTCTTAATTTTGGACCAAACTTTGGAGTTTAAGACAGAGAAGTGATAAAAACATTTACTGAGCCAGATAAATGTTACCTTTTATGGGTACTCTTGTTTACACTGAGTTTTGTGGTAATTCCTCATTCAACCCCCCCATACCCCTCAGGATTACAATACATGTGGTTATGTTTGAATAATGAGATGGAACACATGTCAGCAAAACTGGAATTAAGACACAGTGCGCTATTATCTGTAAAACAACCTCAATTTGTTATTTTCCTCTCTATTACTCACAGATTATTTGTCTTGGTTGTTCTCCATTTAGTCCGTTCAGGTCCAAACAATATCCTCTCAGTTCATTAATACGTCACAAGCCTGATCTATAATGGATCATTAGCAGGAATCACGAATGGGGGGAGCTCAGCGAGTAACAAACGGCAAATAATTCAATCAAATCCAATGAATAATAGAACCCAGGAACGCTCTGTTTTGCTAGTTCACACGCAAATACTGTGTGTGCAACTAATTTAGATGTACGCACAGTGAACGATGGCAGCAAATAATTAGGAAAGCGAGAAAGCAAATATAAAAAAAAACAAACACACTTTCTGAGGAAATCACTTGGTCTTTTTCCACTGTACTATAATAAAACCAATCCAGACCACCGGCACCACTCAAACCGACTGCAAAGCTTAACAAAGGCCTAATTTTAGCTGATAGTGCCAAACCAGCTGGATGCAGTATTGGTGAGGCTTCTTTGGCAGCAAAAATCTAAATTTTTCCCCAAATTAAGCCACAGAAACGGAGCCTTCCACCCCTTTGGAGAAGCGTCTTACCGTCCATTCCAGCTGCAGGTGCCTGCTGTACTCCGTAGGCAGCCTGTGTCTGGGGGGGCACTCCTGGCTGTGGTGCTGCAGAGGAAGAGGAGGCAATGCTGTCGGGGGTTCCGGAGCGTTCCTCTGGAGCGACGGCTGGAGCGGCTCCTTTAGAAGGAAGCAGGAGAAAAGGGGGTAACCCTAATCGTTTATCTGACAGATGAACAATTACATTTTTGGAAAAAATGCTAAAGGCAGCCATCCTTATTTGAATTCCCTAGAGTCATTTTGGGGGTGGGGGCGGACAGTACCTGGGCCCTGGTCCTCGCTCAGGCCGAAGGCCGAGATGACATTCTTGTTGACCTCGTCTTGGTTTTTTAAGGGGTCAAAGGCTGACATGCTGGCGGCACTGACTGGGGTGACCTGTTTGACTGTGGGGTCAACTGCCATAACTTTGCCTTCACGTCCATCCACTGTTTCTGGGAAAGAAAGAATTCCAGAAAGAAAGAAAGAAAGAAAAAGATGTCCAGGAATGAGGTCAAAGCGTCTCCGCAAAAAGGGCAAGGGAAATATGAAAAGAACGTCCAAGTTTTTGGGTAGATTTCTATCAGTCTTGTTATTGTACCACATCACGGGCCATATAAGGGCATGAGGGTCTAAACGATTCTAGCAAACCATTTTCATTACCAAAGCCTCCAAACATGCTTTTTCTCTGAAATTTGATTTAGAAATCCACCTTTTTTCCCCCTTTTGATTGATTCTAATTTACTCATGGAAGAATGGCAATCTCCCGAGCGCATGTTTAGCAAGAGACCACCAGGAATTCAGAAGGCGCCTGAAGCACCGTGCAGCTGACAGCTTGCGACAACAGAACAGCTCTGCTCGCTGCTGTGATGAAGAGGGAGGGCCGATTTCTGCCTGCCATGCACGCATGTGGGCGACTGCAACCGCAACCGGACCGGGCTGAACGAGTTTGTTACAAATTTAGGGGTTTAAGTGCAGACAAATCTTCTATTAAAATGCGTTAAACGATTCCAACGGTGACGGCCTCTTACAAACTGTCTCAGTCTGCTGCCAGCATCTGTGTGGGACCGGCTGTAATAATGCTGGCTGCAAGATATGTGGAATATGAACAAAATGATTTGTTATGGAGATCATGTGCTTCTACTTTGGTAAGAGCCATAACCTACATAGCTAAATAGAAGCAAAACCACATAAACAACAAGACATATCATACCACTGACAATCACGTCTTCCTCTGGGCTTTTTGTGTGGGTCTAAGTCACGGGTATGGAGATGCTTACCGCTTTCTGGTGCTGTAGCAGCCAGGCCGGGCTCTGTGGGGGGCTCCAGGCTGTCCAGGAGGTTGTTGACTTTGTTCCTGAGCTCGATGAGCTCCCGGCGCAGGTACTTCACCTGACTGGATTCCAAAGGCCGCGGCTGGCCATTCACTGCGTGGCGACATGACAGAGAGGAGGTTGGCTGGTGCGAATTCTCTACAGAGAAGTTGGCTGTTCGACTCAAAGAAGAAATAACACGACGTGAGAATCTCAGAAAAGCCTGAAAAATGTTTGGATAGGTGATATTTAGCTGTTCTCAAGCTTGTTTCCCTTCTTTTAATGGTAATTGTAGCCTCTGTTGCTCAATCCCAGAGAGTGGAGCTCATACTGAAAGAGTGGTGCAGATAACAAACAAGAACACTGGCCTCCTACAAAAACGTTCCTGTGGTCCAAAAATCACTTTTGGATTCTTCACAGTGATCTAATCTACACATCCGAGCTTGGAATAGTGTTTTACCAACTCTGTACGCAGTAACAATGAATGATGAGCAGGCCCAGCTCAATGATCTCTGTATACCGCGTATGTGGGATTACTGGGATTATTTGTCGGGCGGTTGATTGCACAAAGCCGCTCACAACAATACCCAGACCGGCAGTGGAAGGGGAAATTCTGTCATCATCAGCACACTCAGCCAGCTCAGTATTTTACTAACAATGGATATGAGAAACCCATCAATAAGCAGGGGACACAGGATAGTTGTATCCCTAAAACCTCCTTTAACCCTCATCTTTTCCATGTAAACTGACTGACTGACTAAAAAAAAAGAAAAAGAACAAAAAGAAGAGTAAAACAATGGAGGTCAGTGTCTGAGAGGATGATGTAGGCTGTCAGAATTTTTCTTTTTTAAAGATTAATGCATTTATACACTGAAAAAATATCTATTTTGAGTCTGTCAGCTGTCAGCCTATGAACACAACTGGCTTGAAAACAGACCACAGACATTATGATTGGGCAAATTGCGAGGAAACAAACTCAATATTAACAATTTTGGAAAACCCTTATGTGAAACACAAACAGCAAAAGATTGGGGAACATATAACTGTTAGATTTGTGCTTTTAAAGGATTTCTTTTGGGCCAGTGATGACGACCATATTCTATTAATGTACTGTAGGCAATGAGCCACGTTAAATCCCCTAAATTTCAGCACTGTAACTTGCAGACCAAACCAAAAAAGACCTGGACTGCCACGGTAGGGAGAGGCCCACTGGTTATTTGAGGATATTAATTCTTCCATGAGGAGCATTCCTAACTCAACTGGGCTGGCACATGCTTAAAATTACCATTAGTGACCAGTGTAACTGGTACAAAAGGCTTTTGTGAGAATATCCATTTACAACCTGTCATTATTTGTTTTCTCAACCAATGCTAGGAGACCCAGAAATTCCACCCCGAAACAGTCAGAAGGGAGTGCGGACCACTTCCATTTTGGCAGTGAGGAGCTAAGCTTTGGGCTGTGAAGTATGAGCGGGACTGCCCTCCAGTGACTGCCTACAGCAACGGCTGAAGAAAACAAACCTTCTAGGAGGTTTGTTATCCAGCTGAGAGGAAAAGTGTGAAAAAGATGTGGTCTTACCAAACAAAGTCAGCTTGAGAATTCTACTGCACTGTATTGCAAAGGAGAGGTCGGAGCTGTCGAAGATGGTGATGAGATCATCATCTGAAAGAGGCCACACAGTTGAAAAACCAGTCATGGCCAAAGACGAAATGCTGACATTAGAAGAAATCCGGAGCTAAACGGTTCATGCGGAGTAAACCGGGACAAGGGGCCAGCTTCTGAACTCACCTTCATCCTTGTATTTAATGGTCACCTCGTCGTTGCTCTGCAGCTTTCCCCTGAAGACGCGCTGCATCATCAGCACCAGCTCATCGTAGGTGATGTCCTCATTGTGGATGGGAATGCGTCTGATGTCGTCACCCAGCTGGGCTTTAATGATCAGCTTCCCGCTCAGGTCCAGCTGGCCGTTCATGGTGCCGTCTGACCTCTTCTGCTCCCACCACCTGAGGGAGGCAGAGATCAGTTTGCAAAGAAGCACAGCAATTAAAAAAAAACTTGCCCTTTAGTCAGGTTTTGTTCTCCTCTTTCTACATGTCCAAAATGTCATCTTCAAAAAAAAAGTAACAAAATGTAAAAACGCAATGTATTGCAACAAATGCCTTCTTTTTTCCTAAGACATCAGAGACACAATCTGAGACACATTTGTCATCTATTCATAAGAGGAAAATCTATCTACGTTGATTAGATAAGAGTATAAAATATACACAACAGTTTGATGGTTAGATGGAAAACTGTTTTTATATCACTATTCTATCTCTATTGACTGAGAGCTGATTGGATTCTTTGCAAACTACAGAAATAATTGAAGCAATGACTGTTCATTTTTAGGAAAGAAGAACAATATAGACCAACCACAAATTTTTAGCTTTTAAATTGATGTTTCATATGAAAAAAGAAAGATTAAAAAAATAAAACATAGTCATCCAGCTGCGCTAGTGCATCACAGTGCAAAGGGACAATGGCCATAATAATAATGTCTGAACAGTTTAAATGTACCAATAATTAGCTTTTTGTCATATATACAGCAAAATGCGAGCTAATAGATGTAACTTTATACCATCATTTGACTGCCTGTTAGAATGAGGACTCCACCAAGACACTGGCTCTGTGTATTTTAAGTAGGTTAATAGGTCGGGAGGGGGGGCTGGTCAGCTGTAAGAATCCTTTATGATGAAAATTTAGTTGTGACAGTGAGGGCGCTCTGGCGAGATTATCACCACTTCTCTCCCCCTATCTGAGCATTCTTGTGCTGATGGAAGCACAGCGCAAAGTTCGGTGGGACTTTCGTTCTTGCTGCTCACATCAGAGCTCTCACTGGACTGCAGAGTCTAAGGGTCAAACACAACCCAGTGAAGTGGCAGCATGTTATAAAGCAGTTACAGACTGTCATGTAGATTAGGACCAGGGGAAGAAAGCCACATGCCAAATGTTTCTTTGAACACGTACATAGACTTATCAACCCTCTGAGGAGGCCCAGCTCGGGAAGAGCGTCAAGTTGACACTTGATGAGACTGTTGATCACGACTGATTATGTTTCCTGAAAACCTATGTGTGATCTAAAAATAGAAAAAAACATTCTAAAAACAGGTGCATAGCTCAAAGCTCACTAGAATGTACTACTATGATTCAGGAGTATACAAATCAACTTTATCTAAAAAAGAACCACAAAAAACAAAACCACTTCCTGGAAACACTGTATAAAAAGGATGACACTAGAATGTGTCTGAATAATCATTTCGACTGCCCAGTTATCCTTACTAGAGTACGTTTTAAAATGTGTGTACTGTGCAGAGCAATGTCCGCATTGTAGCAGCAAATATCTTCCGTCTGTGACGCAGATTGTCCGTGTCTGGTCCCCAGTTGGATTAACTATGACGTGACTAGCTGATGTTGTAAAGCTAAACAATATACTACTGTGGGTTTAATTCCAGAAATGCTAATGCTCTGGCTGTCCACGCCAGATGAATAATTGGCTGGATGTTAGGGATTGTGTAGTTGCTAAGGTTTATCATATAGTTTATACAACAGGGACGACGGCGGAACTCGTTTTCCACCTGGATCGATCCTCTCGGGTGAATCTGTCCTGAACTGGAATCAAACGTTTTAAATGACACTGAGCTGGAACATTGGGTGTGTAGATTGTACAAGGGACTCGTCTGTTTGATAGGCCGTACCCCCTCTGTTATGTCAGTGGTGAAAATATAAATTTTAAAAGGCTAAGTGGCAACAGCAACATTAAAAATTCCAATTGTACGATTTGAAACATTTTACTAAAGGAAGGCCCTATCTAATTTGACTTAGCGACTCAACAAGAAGCGGTGTCATGTGCATTAGCGCATGTTTATCTTGAATTTTAGAATACGTCAGTATGTCTACTGAAAATAAATAAGTAATTCAGTATCTGCGAGTAATTTCTAATGTTACATTAGACGAATTAGTCCAAACACCTGTTTGGAAGAACCAATATAGCTTAGCTCTTTACGTAGCACTATCACATTAGAAAGCTAGCGCTAAATGCTTAGCATGCTAACCAGCCACCTATCTGACATACATTGATGACAAACACAGCGCTTTGTAATAACATCTAAATAATATAAGAAAACAGCTCAAAGCACAACATAGTATTTCACCTGATTCAGACGACTTGACCACGTAGTGTTTCACTGGTCTCCCCCAAACCGTGAAAAAGTGGTAAACTAGCCTAGCTCAACCCGGGGACCAGCACCAGGAAGTGTCCTCCAAATTGTCAACGTCAACCAGTACGTGGCATTCTTTCCGCGCAGTCGCAGATCGCAAGAAACAAAGTGCACTGTTATTGACTGTTAATTATGGCGTTTATCAGGCATTAGGGTTGGGTTTAGATTACTTCAGTTTAGTATACATATAGAATAGATAGTATGTATAGTTTATATATGCATATATATTCCCCATAACCCATTTGTTACACCTCCAAACTGTCAAACATTAAATTGAAACAGGGCCTTTTTATTTAGCTAATAATGCATATTGTTATCCTTGTGTTTTTCTTAAATATCAATATCTAAAAAGTAACTGTGCAGACATGAATTGTAATTATCATTTTTATTTTCTAAACAGCTCTTATGCATTTACAAGATAACATGGTAGGAGGAAGAGGTAGATTTAACAATGAGACATCATAAGAAAATGTGATACAATGTCAAACAGAAATGGGGTTTTGTTGGGCAAAATATTAATGCTGGAACAGTAAATGCTTTCATTGCTATGAAAGCCAACTCTTTAGTGTCTAGACTGGATAAATCATGGTACTATATGGAACCTCTATGAACATATATATAAATGGCCTAATTTTCTCTTTTGGGAACAGCAGAAGCCAAACTAAAAAATATGAGCAGAGTGAAAAGTCATTTTCAAATGAGAAAACTTCTGGTTTGGTGCACAGGAATCTAATGATATATTTTGATGTTAAAAGTCTATGTTGGCAAGAATTGGATTAAACGATATTATGTTATTCCATACTATATTATGTTATGCAATGTTTGTTGTTTGTGTTGATGAATGAATAAGTTAACCTATAGAAGACAAGTTACATGTAAAAATTGATAGAAAAAAATCTGCTTGTAATTTTTTTTCAACCCCTTACTTTTTCTTCTTTTCCTGAGTGGCATTGAACCACGAGTCTAATAGTTTCTTCATGTAATATAATTGCCAGGCGTGCACTTGAACAGCAACCACCATGATAAGGTACATAACAGTAACTGCTGAGAAGCCGAAAATGAAGCGGTAGGCTTTTCCATGGCGGTATAGCTGCTGTGCTACAGGAAACATCTCCATTCCTCCATAAATAAGAGGCGCCACAGAGAACAGTCCCGCACTGATCATGGATATGACCAGGTAACTGATATTGTTCTTTGGGAGTGAGAAACTGCTCAGGAGTAGAGGGATGATGCTGAGCAGGTAGGGATATTCCCATTGGTAGGGCATGGACACAGTGTCATGTGACAGCAGCTTGAAGTGACTGACAGCCACTTGAGCAGCTACCAGCAGCCAAATCAGAAGGTGGACCAAGTTTAGCTTCCGCACCTCTGACTTCAGAGGGGCACTGCAAAACAAAAAGCAGACCCTCAGGTTTCCAATTAAGTGATAGAGAACATATCACACATCCGATGTCAGACATAGATGTAGCTACTTGCCTCATCTGGTAATGCGGGGCCGCCCTCTCTCTTGGTTTAAACTCACTTCCATTGGCACCGGCAGCTTTTAGACTAACACGTGACGTCATGGTGAAACAATCCTTAAAACAACTGAAGCAAATGACACAACATAACGAGAGCTGCGACTTTTATTTTTCATCATCTCATCAAGTACTTTTTTAAATATCTAAGATAAACAGTGACAACATGCATATTCTAATTTGATTTGACAATTACGTCTCACAATTACCATCATATCCAAACAGCTAGATTTGTGTTATTTTTTTTTCTTCTTTTTTGGAAAAAATCCAGTTAACCAGTCATGAAAAATAGATAGCATTCACGTTTCCTTCATATGAAAAAAGTAACGGCAGAGCCATTTTTTTATTTAAGCATCATCACACCACATTTGGCTTACTAAAGCTGCCCATATCTTAATATTAAACATGGGTATGAGAGGCAGGTGTAACTAAATTAGAACACAAAGTGATGATTATATAACTGTACAACACTATTTAAATCTGGATTGACGATTTTCTTACAGATCAACTGGGCTATGATATGAAGCAAGCACGGGTATTAGCCGCTGTATTTCCTTCGAGCAAAAGCATAATGAACGCTTAGCTAACGTCTCTCTGACATCACCTTTGATAAAAAAAAATCTGAAAACATCGAGAATTAAGCTTACCGTAAAACTCCACTGCTGTGATATTTATTACTTCAGGCCGGGCGAATCGTAATAAAGGTTGCATAAGGGTTAACAATATGTGATGAACACGGCAAGCGGCTATGCGCATGCGCACCACTTCTCCTGGCGCAGCATCAGCATCTCTCCTCGGCTCATGAACACACCCAGTCCACGACACGATCTGGATCTCTGGAAGCGCTGTATTTATAAACAAATCACTTCTGAAATCAGTTTTATTTCACGTTTTACTGTTAACATTTTTACATAATATGGCCAAAAGACACATCCAGTTCCACCAGGTCTGAAAGCATGAGACACTTAATGTTGACATGCGTTACATACCAGAATATGAATGACCCAAATATCTTAGCACTACTTGGAATAAGCAGGTGCAGAAACTAGATGAATTGATGGACCCTTTCTGTTGAGAAAAAAACTAATTTACAAATGAATAAATTCATCTGTAAATCTCATGTGTGAGCTTCAGATGTGTGGCTTTGACAGGCTGTTGCAAGACGATATCCAAGACAGTCTTTTTTAAATAAACACATTTTATTTAAAAAAACAGACAATCATTACAAACTTGGAACATTAATACACAGATTATTTGATTACAATGACAATATTAGCACCATGACTCTTCTCCTTAAAGGTATTCATACTTTATGTTTACATCATTGTACGTAGGTGATCTGCTTAAAAATGACTGACATATCAGTGTTTTGGGAAAGATGGCAATGCTCAGTACTGGTCTTGAACCCACTGACAGCATTGTAGCAAATAAAGCACATCAAGGTCACAGTGAAACCTCTGTTCTTATCTCACTTGTAAATGGACTGGGTAATCCTTTTTCACTTCAATAAATGCATAGCCCATTTCAGATAAAATGGATATTGTCTGACATACTTCCAATTTGATTCATGTCCTAATTCAGTTTGTGACCTAATTTATGACCTACAGCACAACATTTTGCATCAAACTAGTAAACAAGGAGATTAGAGTTAACCATTTGTTTTAAACATTCGTTTAACTTGAAATTAAGTCAGCCAAGCACTAGCATAACTTTTCCTTGTGCTCGTTTCATGTTAACATGTAAGGTGTGTGTCTATGTTCCTACTGTGCTGCATTGTGTATAAGTGGTTTTATTGGTTCAGAGTAGATTCTGTACATTGTTCTAGAATATGTAGTTCCTTTGCACAAAATTGTTTACAGTAGTACTCCCACAAAACTCTCTGCAAACACCAAAACATAAAAATTAATGATAAATTCTCTTTTAATAGCACTCAAATGCTGTAGTCAGTCATTGACATACTTACGCAGCTTGTTGATCATTTTGGAGTTTTAACATTCACACTCCAAAGTACATACAGGTAAGTAAATGGAACAGTCAATCACTTGTCACTCGTGTCCCCAATATGTGCGATTAATTCAGGTATTCTATGGATTTAGAATGTTTAATTTTGTTTATGTAATTCAAAGTCATTTAGGTTGCACCCATACAGTCCATTCAGTCCACTAAAAATTGGAATCTGATAAACCTTCCTCATAACTCAGTCATCTGCTAGTTACACGACAAGAATTATGTTTGCCATAAAGAAACACAAAAAAACATGTACAAACTGCATTGGCGCAGACATCATAGTGATCTGCATTGTCTTTCTGAAGAGGTAATTCTTTAAACAACTGCTTTAATATGTAGAGAGACAAATTCTGTACTCATTTAAGGCTATGCATGCATATATAGACAACAGTTTCCTTCCAAAACAAACTTGTTAGCATGTTTTGCACATCATGTTTTCTTTCACATTTCTGCTGCAAGAGTTAGCTGCCAATTATGAAGTTGTGCAGGGTCTAAATGTGACACTGTAGCAACAGTCTAGTAAGTATTGTACGGTTTGCTTTGTCATCTTTTACATTTACTGCACATGCTCTCTTCATGTGTTTATACACAGTGACACATTGCACTCTTAAGGATTTCTTGCACTTTTATGTATGAAAAATACATTTGAAGCCATTTCCAGGTGTACTATATAAGTCGTTTGAACATTCTTCTGTATTTTTCAAAAGAATGAAGACCCCGTTTCAAACGGCTACAAGTTTTTACAATATAAATTGTGTTATCTCATCTGTGTTAATGAGATCAACATTTTGTTTACATCAGATGATATATCAGTCTAAGATAATGTATGATCATATCTTATACTATACAAAATAAGCTCCTTATTCTTTCTCATTTGGGCCTATGTCTCCCAGAAATGCTGGTTATTACATTGGATACAACAAGTATCCAGAAAAAGAGGAATGCACATACTGCCCAGCATAATGTCCTGAGGCTTGATCTGAAGGTAACTGAATATAAACTGTATCCCCAGATTGTAGAGGTAATACTGCACTCCCCGATGCTTGGTCTAAGAAACCCTTTTTGTATTCATCATAAGTATACATCACGGGCTCATTGTTTCTCATCAAAGCCACCCACACATTAGCTCCTTTGCAATGAATGTGGTAGGCAAAATAATAAATGCCAGGCATGTCACAGGTAAAAATTCCTGTCTGAGGATCATAATTTTGGCGACCATTGTATAAGAGCTTCTCAAATACAATTGGAGACCCCACAGGTGGAAAAGGAGTTGTCGCCACAGCAGTAAATGCTGGCATTTCTAGACCACTACTTGGACCCATTATTTCTGACCCACTGCCGCCATACTTGCCCTTCTTACCATAACCTCCAGCTTTAACACCATCTAGCCCTGGGCCCATTTCAGAGAGAACTCCAGCCATTTCAGGAGAGAAACCAGGTACTCCTGGTGGTCCTGGTAGACCGGGAGGACCAGGCTGACCAGACTGTCCAGGGGGTCCAGATGGTCCCTCTTTTCCTGGAGGTCCTGTTGGACCAGGTTGACCTGGATTCCCATTAGCTGCTATCCCTGGTGCACCAGGAGGACCATTATCTCCTTTAGGCCCAGGAAGACCAGGGGGTCCAATTGGTCCTGCTGCCCCATCCAGTCCTGGAATTCCTTTAGGACCTTGTGGCCCCAAATTGCCAGGTAGTCCACCTTGTCCTTTTGGACCAGGAGCCCCTGGAGGACCAGGCATGCCAGGTAGACCTTTGTGGCCCTCATCTCCTTTGGGACCACTTGGCCCTGGAAGACCTCTTAAACCTGGTTCTCCGCGGTCTCCTGGCAGACCATTCTTACCAGGCAGTCCTGGATGACCAGGATCCCCTTTGGCCCCATCAAACCCTTTAGGGCCCCCATCTCCACAGTCTCCTTTAGGGCCAGGTACACCCATACCTCCTGGGGGTCCCATAGGTCCAGGAAGACCAGGTTGACCATTTGGTCCAGGGGGTCCAAGCATTCCAGGTAATCCACCATGACCCTTATCCCCTTTAGGTCCTGGAGGTCCTGGTGGCCCACCCATACCCTTATCACCCTTTGGTCCTGGGAGTCCTGGTTTACCAAATCCAGGTAGTCCTGGTTTTCCTGGCAAACCTGGTGGGCCTGGATGACCTTTTCCTCCTGGCATGCCTGGTTGTCCTGGGGGGCCATTTTGACCTGGTTTTCCTTGACCAGCTTGACCTGGTGGACCAGGCGTCCCTCCCTCCCCAGCTGGCCCAGGAGGTCCTGGTTCACCAGGATGTCCTTTACCTCCTGGTGGCCCCTGTGGTCCTGGTAGCCCATTTAATCCTGGTTTCCCAAAACCAGGGAGCCCTCTTGGGCCCGCAGGTCCAGGGAGCCCTGGGAGCCCTTTATGACCAGGTAGTCCCGGAAGTCCCATGCCTTTGTCTCCTTTGGGTCCTGGTAATCCTGGTAAACCGGGCAAGCCCTTGTGGCCTGGCTCTCCTTTAGACCCTGGTTGGCCTGGTAATCCCTGAACCCCTGGTTTACCTATTCCTGGAAGTCCAGGTGGACCCGGGGGACCCTGAGGACCTGGCTGACCAGGTGGCCCATCTTCACCCCTGGCACCCATTTCTCCTTGAGGTCCAGCTTCACCATTTCCCCCTGGTTTTCCTGGCAATCCTGGCAAACCTGGTTTTCCTACTCCAAGTATTCCAGGCGGACCTGGGGGTCCAGGTCGTCCTGCAGGACCTGGCTGTCCATTCCCTGGAGGTCCAGGAGGTCCTGGAGGCCCATCAGGTCCAGGGGGCCCAGCTGGACCTGGTTCTCCTTGGGGAATTCCCTCTACACCTTGAGTGATTGTCTGACCTGTTAGTAATATATGGATATTTACATATAAATCAAAAGCATTATTAAATATAAGGAAATATTGTGGCCTGTTCATGCTTATTAACATTGTCCATTCAGGAAACTGGTTAGCCAATACATAAAATTGTGTGGCAACAATCATCTAATTTTGAACTTCAAGTAAGTAAAGGAGCGATTTCAGGAAGATTATGAACAACCTGAACACTATTTCCATCCTGGGAAAGATATAAAGCCACAGAGGAGTCCTTGAGTGCTTACCAGGTTCGACAGGAAAACAATACTTAGGTTAACTACTCAAATGAACAGAGCACATACATATTTTTTGAGGAAGTTGTAATTTCTAGAGCTATGGAGTCTACTTGAAATATTGGACAAAGTAGACTGGCTCTCTTTTAGTGCTGTTCTGTGGGTAGTGTAGCAGATTTTGAAAAGAAGAAGGCTGCGCAAATTTCACAACATATACATATATTCTACAATGCATGTAAACAGTATATTTGTAACATAAAAAGCATATGTCAAGCTGGTAATTAGTAGATGAATAGGGTTAATCTTATCTCTAGCAACCATGAGGCACAATGATCTGCAATTACTTTTTAAAAATATTTTTGGTCAGCAAAACAAACCACAAAACTATTTCATACGGATTGTTAGTATATTGATTAAGATGAATTCA
Organism: Menidia beryllina; assembly: GCA_013363375.1. Taxonomy (NCBI): domain Eukaryota; kingdom Metazoa; phylum Chordata; class Actinopteri; order Atheriniformes; family Atherinopsidae; genus Menidia; species Menidia beryllina. The sequence goes on from JABUIW010000214.1 coordinate 1,494,390, forward strand.
TTTAAATTATTTCGGTACATGCTGGGCCATGTTTAAATATTTCATTGTTGTAATATAGTCTTACCTTTGTCATGGCCACCATTAAAGTTGCCCCCTTTACGAGTGTTTTCTTTTCCTTTTAGCATGGGCATCTGGGGGAGCTCTTTCCTATAGTGGGGATACTGCATATACGGAACCTCTTTGCCGTGGTACTGTTGCTGAGGAAAGCCTCCTTTTCCCATTCCCATGTGCTGGAGGTGCTGCATTTGCTGGTATGGTTGGGGATGTTGTTTGTGTCCATAGTATGCCCCACCACTTACGTATGTAAAGACTAGAAGGTGTAGCAGAGTTGGGAAGAGGGGGACTGGGAGGGAATACATGGCCAAAGCCTGTATGGGAAGAAGATCAGAGTATATGAGAAAAACCATTTTGCCAGTCAACTTCACTGAGACAAGGGGACAACTCCCAAGTATAGAGCACCACTCTGTCTCCCTCTGCTGGATTTTGTTTTAAGAACCCAATAGCTATGGTGTTTCCATTTTAAACCGCAATTGCACTCGCACTGTGCGTCCTTACACTGGTGTACTTTCTATATAATGTGCGTGTTCCTAAATAGTATAGGTTTTATGTACTTATACGAGATTATGAAAAATCTTTGCAGGATTATTTTCTGTCCCTCTGTGAGTATCCTAAATTATTCAGCCTTTTCCTTGCAAAAAACAAAGATTATTGTAAGGATGTTTCATCATTAAGTGACATTGTACTGGTGTCTCTAATCGCATTGTTTTAAACACTCATATGCTGAAAAAGTGATGTGCCGGTATTTGTGCCAGGCAATAACAAACCACGTCTTCAGCAAATTATGTGGTATTTTTTTACATACAATAATAATCCTGACTGAAAATATATATTTTTTAAATGCAGTGTTGATTAATTCAAACTTGAAGGCTCATCATTTCAAGGACTTTCAACAGTAGGGAAGAATAAAGAACTGAGCCCTTTCTTCATTCTTATGATGATAATCAACGTCCTCATTTGATACTCAAGTAATTTTCATCATCATTATGTAGAAGCCTAAAAATTTCCAAGGACACAAATCTCACTCTTGGTGTATAATAAAATGCCTTTGGATTGGCGGTCAATGCTGTGACCGACAATCTAAAGGCATTTTCAGAAAATAGGATGTCGGGTCTACTGGAAATTTTGATGGATTTCTTTCCTATAAGTGTTTGCACACTAAAGTATGTCTGGATATTTGAACCTGATAAACTCAGGATGGTGTTTATCTTTTCACTTAATCCCAGTTTACAGGTCGGATTTATGTTTTTAGTCACTGGTACACTTGTATTAGTTAGAGCCTCATTGATTTCAAAGACGTGCGCTCTGTGCGAGTGATATATTCTAAAAAAAAAATTTGAGTATTATGATTGTTTTAGTATTATACGTGTCTTCTTTGGCCAAAAACACTACATTGCCCATTTAATTGATCTGTTTTATTCTTTTTCCCCCCGCTGGGAAATTCCAAGACCTCTCAGATTCACGCTGTTGACAAAGATATAGAAAGACATCACAACTTCTAACCAGCAGGTAGAAATGGCTCCGGTTCTTGTTAAAAAAGTTATTGGCATTCCTCTGTACTCTTTGACATGTCTGGCCTCTGTCACGGTGGAAACTCCGTGGATTTCCTTCAAAGACCAGCTCTCATTGGACGAGACAGTGGCACAGCCATGTCAAAATTACCAGAAACCTGAGAAAAGGTCAAAGGGTGGAAAAGATCCAAATAGTCACTAAAGGAGGGGACACTAAGGATGTCATACAGGATGTGAGTTGCAATAGTCGACAGATGATCTGGCAATAGCAAAAGTTTACATCTGAGCATGAAAAATACAAGTGAAGGAGCAGCCAAAAGCCTTATTTTTGATCAGAGGATCACAGAATATATTTGTCTTGCTCCTTAACACAGAAAAATTACAGCTTTAATGAGAGATAGTGTTATTGTTTAAGACATATAGACAAAATTTTGCTGCTGGACTTAATTTTTTGTGTTTTTTGCCAAAGAACACAAGCCCTATTTATACAGGTACTTGTATTGGATTTTCAATATTTCTCTGCAAATAGGGCAGCTTGACATGTAGTCATTTTTACAGCAAAAACCTGTTTTATGTCAGAGCCTTTAAGAAATCATAAGCTTGTTTTAACAGTGACAACAGCTAACAACGCATAAGCTCACCACTGCCATAGGTTGAAAGTGTGAGAAATATTTGACGCTTTCATAAAGAGAACATTAAACTCAAGCATTCACTTAAATGCTACAATTCTCTTGTCACTCATCGTGTTCATACAAGCCTCAACATCATTTAAATTGACACAGCTTTATGACCCTATGGACAGTCTGGGTATGTGTCTGTGTGTGCAGAACTGTTTATATGGAGGTGGAAATATTCTGGACAAAAACCAAACTACCCTGCAGCTGTCAATCAGTGTGTCCGTACAAGGGTCTGTTCAGTGTCACACAGCAGAACACGCTGTCTTAACCTTGGGTGTTTTTCCTCCGACAAATCGTTCTATACAAGTGTTGCATCCCTGTGGGCTTATTCATTCACAATTACCACACTCAGTATTCAAATGAACTGCCAGTTTTCAGGATTTTAGATGTTTTTAAAAAAATGTAAACAAGTTTTAAACAGGTTATTAAAGGTAAGTGTAACATCTATTATGTTGATTTAAGCTTTGCTTATCTATGCTTTACTGAGTCTCATGTCCTCTGGTTCTTACAGAATGCACTCACATGTGTGCGTGGAGCAGCTGTGAGGAGGAAAAATGTCTCGAGTTGTGAGTTATCATTTGCATTTGTAAAATTTCCAGGTAAGTGTTTGATGAACTTGCTAAAACAAGTTTAACTCCCTCATTTAATCTTTATCTTTGTGGGACTTTTCGAGCAGAATGCAGCTGCAAATTTACACAGAAAGATAAAAACTGTTATTCTCAACTTCTAGACAAGCTATTATTTTTAACTAAACATCATAAACGGCTTATATTTTCATTCTATATTTTACTTAGTGAAAACAGAGCTAACATACATTTAAAATTTAATGAAGCAATATATCAGTTACAAAAAAACATAATGAAGATGTTGCTTTTTATTGCTGAAGAAAATATGTAGTGCAATCTTTTTTCTGATACATTGACAATTGGACTAACGTACGATTTCCCCTCCAAGTCAAGCTTTCAGCCTTGTTAAACTGCCAATTTGGTTATTAGATGCATCACAATACTTAACACAATAACATGAACCTAACTGGCCATGAACTGACTGAGAAGGAAATATAATCTAACAAAACTATAGCAAAACCAGTAATATCGTCACCACAGAGAATAAGTGAATGAATTTTAAAATGAATGTTGTGTCAGATGCTGCTGGCACCCACAAACAAGAAAAACTTGATGGCACACCCAAAACCTCTGTATAGTCTACTTCTCTTTTTCATTTGTTTGTTAACTTGCCGTTAAATGGCATTAAAACATGTTTTAATTTTCACAGAAAACCAAGCAAAGAATCAGGCAAGAATGAATCCCGAATGAAAGACATAGTTTTGGTCCTTAATACTGCTAATAGAACACCATATATGGCTCAGAGTTTCCATTTAAACAATAATAAATAGTTTTCTGAGTGATAATTTGGTATTATAAACGTAAAAATTGGAATTCTTCTCATGGAACAGCTCAGATTGTCAATAAAAGCACAAACACACTCCGGAATAAAACCTCTATAGTCAACTCACAGGTCCAACCAGGAGGAGCAATGCTCAACCAGAAAGCCGCATGAGTCCAGCTCTGATAATGAAGAAATTTTGTCTGCAAAATGGGGGTTTGATCCCCTTATAACTATAATTATTTCTTCGTTAAATTATCTAATTAAGAAGAGTAGATTTTCATTTAGTTTTGGGGCATACAAACTTTTCAATTACAATTATGCATCCAAATTGCACTCTGAAATTCCCCAAGTTGGGGGCTTTAGGATGAAATCTAGAAACAGAATGGGGAACTCAAAGAAGATATGTTATTCTTCAAGCTTTCCCTATTTGTAGTTGCAATACAAGTGGATTTTCTGCACCCACTAAAATATCTCTTTATTTGGGATTCTGTCAAGATTATAGCTACATCTTCCTATTCATTTAGCTCACACCAGTTTGACATTAACTGACATTCACGGATTGGTGATTCGTGATGTGATATTGAGCCATTGAACTCATTTCCGGGCCTCAACAAAAGCTTAAGCCTAAAACTGACCAGGGATAACCATATGATGCCTCCACTGACACCAGTAAGAATTGTTGCAGTGGAGCACACCCACCAGACCACGTGAATTTTGGCATTTCACCAAAAAGTTCACCTTTGTTGTCATCTATATTCAATTTTTTGATGGAAAAGTATCGATTAGTTATCAGGAACATATTGATTCTATTGCAACGGAATAAACTACCCAGTTGATATGCTACCATGAAGCATATCACCAACTATGTTAAGAAATTTTGCAGCTTGTAAGTAAAGGGAGAGAATAAGTATTAGTTTACATCACAAGATGGCATAGTTTTACTGTTTAGTGGGACTTAACTTGAACTTCTATGAAACACATAATGATACTACTTGCTTAATAAGACAAAAAGCTCACTACAGAGATGTTTCCAGCACCGCACAGACATTATTTGGAGGTTATAGGTTCACTCCTTAAACCTCTGAGAGTGATGAATCTTCAGGCCGTGATGGAGGCCGTGGATTTTACATCTAGAGAGATTTGTTAACCTCAACTGACACCACGTAGAAGTGCTCTCACTGTCCAGCACCCAGAAAAGACACCATGTAAGACATCAGCACAAGGAGACCAGGAGGAGGCAAGAATGTCTGCGTTCAGAACATACATTGTTAAACAAATGTTGCCTGAATTGTTTGTGGTTGGTCATAAGTCACTGGGCTCTCTACATCTGCCACTACAGACCCACAGTTAAAAAAAAAAAAGTTAAAACTCCTATTGGGATCCCCTGTACAAATGTTTGCGAGTCTACAGTATGTATCAAACATGTGCCTCTGCTTCTTTGACAACTTCCAGATGGTGAACCTTTTGGTATTTTTCTATAACATAGTGGAACTATTTGTTCATCGGGTGAGAAGACTCCAGGGTAATGTTTAGCTGTTAATTGTCATTTGATACTGAGTGGCCCTTCACTCCGCAGAACTCAGGTGTCAGACATGTTTATACGAGCTGCGATCTCTCATTAGAAGTGCAAGAGTTCTTTAACACACGGAACAAAAGGTGGGGGGAAAGAATACTATTGGCCAACAACCAGCCAAAGTACCTTTTACAAAATCAATTTAAGAACTTTGCTTCGGAACCATTCTGACAAGGAAATGTCTATCTTACAGCAATAGTGTCAGCACCACAGAAAAAAAAACCAGAAGAACAGTTGGGGAAATGGGACCAAAGTGTAGCTTTGTTCTGTTTGCAAAATAATGTCAGGTATACAGATTCTAGGCAAAAGAGCTGGAGAAAGATTGTGTAATTGTGTTGGGTCTTGAGGAAGAGTCGCAGCTGGCAGATTCCTCATTCGTGGAAACACCTGTGTTTGGCGTTCAGCTTTCTATTGATCATGCACACACACACACACACACACACCAGTGCACAAAAGCATGAGCCTATAGACACACAGTGACAGATCCCAGCTGATGGATGTGACAGCCAAGCACACAGAGCTGTGTGACGTGCCACGTTTTCCCTCAAAAGCATCTCTCTTGCATTCACTGCAATAGAAATATTGCCGGCCTCCTTGTGTCTCCACAATTCTCTTCTCTTTCATATAGACTTTTCTCACCGTCTCCCTGTCTCTCTGTGTTTCCGCAGTGTACAGAGCTGTAACTGTCCCGCGCCATCAGTCTTATTTCTATCCTTTTCTGTCTCCGTCTTGTGTAGCTGCCCTCGCTGGCCCTGGAAACGTGCTGGTTCAGTGACCCGCAGCCATTTGCGGACAGCAGTGGAGGTCAGGGGTCGAGACAGTGCGTTCCTTCAAACCCCCGTGCTAACAGATCAGCAAAAAAGAAGGAACAGTCTGGTGGTGATTTGCAGATGAGAAGTACTCTCACGGCAACACTTTGTCCATGCTGAATGTTTGTTTGTTTAAAGAAAGAAGACATATAGAGGGGAATCTATCAACCAGAACATTCAGAGGAATTAAATCTAAATCACTTAATGGGCAGCTTAGGGCAAACTTAGTCCCTAAATCCTGCTCAAGATTTTTGTAGAACCACTCTTGCTCCCTCTCTGCACCGCAAAGCACCCGCAAATTTATACCTAAGCCAGCAGGGCACTTTCACTCAATCTCGGACGCCCTTTCGCTGTGGTTTCTCAGTAAAAGGGGAAAACATTTGCGGCTCCTCGCCTCCCTAAATGCAGCTTTTATCACAGAGCACACCTTGTAAAATTAACACCTCTTCAAGTCACGCTACAAACGGTTTCAGCCAAACAAACCCTGCACACATACCAGACGAACGTAGCTACTCCACACACAAGCACACACACACGCACACACACACACACACACACACACACCGACACACACACACTGCCACAGCTGTGCAGCTAAATGACCAAGTGTTTACCTCTCTTTCCTTCTCCTTTACCCAACCATCATTCTCGGTTTTCATAGCATTCTTTGCCCTTTTGTCCCATGCATTCCTGAAGTTTGCTGAATAATGCATTCAAGGGGTGCAATGTTGTATGAGCACACACTCCTTTTCAAAGGTTACTTTTTGTGCAGAGAACCTGCAAAATTTGAGGTCCTCCACAGCACCTTTTACACGCAAAGGTCAAAACCCATAGGCTGCCCACTGATCCTTTATTATGATGCTGTACATTACAAGAAAAGTCCAAGACACCCTCCAAAAAGCAAGAAAAAAAGACAAACCTACTAACTACGTCAAAGAAGAGCAGAAGAACCCAAATCTACTTGTAATAAAACACATATAGTGCCAGGACCAAAACAATGCTTGCGTCCTGCTTTCCTAACCAGAGGTTACTTATTATAAGGATAATTACAAAATAATGCAGCGACTTTTACATTTCCTTGGACTTTTTTATGGTGGAATTTATTTGGTTTATTTATTTGAACATTTCTATCTTATTTTAGGAAAACTTCAAATTCTGAAGGTAGCTGTAAAATGAGAGGAAAGTAGCAAGTCAAAGACATAATTATAATCATTTGGTTCGAAAAGCGCTATCCATAAAAGGAAAAGTAATTTAGAAGCAAAGATGGGCGGAAGATCCGCCATTCGTCAACAAATTAGAGAGAATATGAGTAAAATTTTTAAAAAATTCTAAAGGAAAAAGCTTGTTATTATCAACAATCAATGTAATGACTCCAAATGAATTTTAGCAAAAGGGTAAGGGAGAACTAAATACAGCAAAGTTGGACTTCTTGACCCTTACACTTCAACAAGACCCAATACTCATCAATAGTGGAAAACATTAGCCAAGAACCTGTTCCTGTTCACCAATAACACTCAAAACTATACCATTAAAAAGTAGTCCTGTAGTGACAGTTTCCAGATGAGGTTCTGACTTTGCATAGTTTGAAGACATCTGTGAAGGACCGCCACAGGGTGGGATCACGTTCTGTCTTTAGACCAGTTCAAGATCTTTGTCGGAAGACAGGTACAACATGTGACTGACTTGTAAGGACTTATATTGGCGTTTTTGCTAAATCTCATTTACACCTCAGCATTTAAGCCAAGATATTTAACAAGCTGCCTTCAAGGCCACATCTTTTTCAGGAACATCTGTGTATTTTTCAGCAACCGCAACAAATTCTGAGCATGTTAAAGGCATCGTGGCAGAAGACGATGGTTAATGTCGTTCCACTATGTGAGAAAACTTTAAAAAACAACAACTTCCACCCAGCACTGTTCCTTGACACAGCTCAAGAGTGTTGTGAGAAGACATTTTCAGACTTTTGCAGCTTTACTGTCCTAACTTAACTATGATTGCATATCTTATGTGCAGTTTCCAGGCCTTTCCAAATTGATTCATGACACAGGGTGTCTATAGGATGTCTTCATTATGACTTCTTAGCAGCAATGCTGACAAATGAGTATTTTGAAAATGCCTCGGAACATGTCCATCTATGTCACTGACACAAAATTCATACAGCAGCCTGAAGACAGTCACGACGGAGTCGCGTAGCTGTGACCGGCAAAGAACTGAGCAGCGTCAGAGAAAGGAAGCATTATAAAGCATATCGGACCGACGAGACGGGGCTGTTTGTTCTGCAGTCTCTTCTCACCAAACTGCTGCTCTTGCCCCCATCACATTAATCTGTCAGTTTGGCTTCAGCTTTCCGCACACACGCATGCACACACTGCCTTTGAATGGATATTTGCCTTGAGCACAGTCTCCGTCTGTCTCCCTCACGTGCACACACACACACACACACACACACACACACACACACAGAAGCATGCGGGGTGTGCACTGCCAGAGATGCTGTGCATGCAGCAGCTTGGAAAGACGTGGAGGGGCTCTGGCTGTTTGTCTGCATGAAAATGGACTGGAAGAATGATGCTCCTGAGGTAAAGTCTTGAAAGTCCCAGAGGTAGTTCAGGCAAAAACATTCGCAAACACTTCAGAACTTGACAGGAAGGATGGTAGCTGCATTTCAAATGAGTCTTTAGTTTATTTTTTTTTTACGATTGCAGTGAAGACATCAGTGATGAACTTTCACAACAGTTTGTTTTAAATCATTCCAGAAAACTGTAGCAGCCTCACTTTAACCAGTTAGTAAATTTAGAATTGAAAAAATTGAACTAAATCAACTAAATGCAAAATAAGAATAATGAAAAAAAAAAGTCTGATCGAATTAAAAGAAAGCACTGGTTTTTAGTAAGGAGCTTACCTTTCTGAGGGGCTGTTTTTTGGTGAAATAATCACTGCGGTCTCACTTACAGAAAAGCAGGCAAACAGAGAAAAACTCGGAGAGAACCCCAGCACATGTGCACAAGTGAGATGCACACCTTGTGGACACTGCTTTTTATCTACTGCAGGGTGGAGTCAGTGTGGTGGGTGGGGGAGACAGTGGCAGAAAGCGAGTCATGGTGGAAGACATGGTGGGATCAAGATTTGACTGAGAGTAAACGCAGCCTTCCAATAAAGTTATGCTATAATTTATAGTGGCAAAACATGCTCACGTACGGTACCCCCGCTGAGCGCCCACTGTGGAATGACGGCGATGACAAAGATAAAAAGGAATGTTTCCCTCATTAATGTCATGATACAGTGGACAGTGAATCCTGTAAAAAGCCCAGACACACTGGAGGTGGTTGTTCTAGATCACTTGTTCTGGCACACACCTGGGGGAAAAAATGTATATCAGGACAGAAACACACCTAAAGAATGTATTTAATTATTTGCTGATGACATTTTTATTGAGGAAATTTAACTGCCTGTTCAGGCAGATATGTTAACCATTTTGAGACTAACACCTAATACTTTCTGAATGATTTTTTTAGTCATTGTTAAACCATGGTATCATATTTTATTGCAGTTATATTTCTGTATATGACAAATAGGAGACAATAGTTTTCCTTTTTCTGAGTTTTTGGAATGAACAGTGAAACCCAAAACTCTTTAGCTTAACATACCAGTTTAAAGTTACCAAAAGCAATGTCTAACTTTACTAAATTATTATTACTCCATCAAATAATTTAGATTATGTCTAAATCATGTATGTCAGTTTGAATTTTTAATGGTGTCTAGAATCGGAATGTTTGGAAATCTGAAATTTAAATGCAAGACTTTATGTAAATATGACTTCACATTTTGGTGTAGCGATGCCAACTTTCCATCACCTGCAATGCAAAACCTAAACTAGTAAAGAGCCTCCTTTGGTCAAACCACTTCAAAGTCTGAAGTCATTTTAAAGTGTAAAAAGAAACGTGACAACCTTGCTCTCAGACGCGTTCTTTAAAAAGTGCGAAAACTTTAGTCAGCGATGACGGTGCCGATGAATTATAAGAGGGAGCATTCAGCCTCTGAGTACAAATACAGTTACACTTAGAGGGTCTTTGTTGGTCTCTGGTGCCATACGATTTCCATAGCAGCTTTAACACCTGTGCCCAAAACCCCTCTTTTGACAACAAACTACAGTAACTCTGACGTGTCAGACGACCTAAATATACACACTGTGTACACAGAGTATGACTCTGTTCTGTTGTCCTGCTGGAACTGTGTGTACTCTCTTTTATTCCCTCCACATCGACTGCCGTGGGCTTTGCTTTTCTGATTTCAGCTGCAGCACAGAGACCATCAGTGTGTCCTCCCGGATGGCGGATTCAGTGTTTGTGTTTGTATGGGGATACGTGTGGTTTCGAACCGACACGGTGGTGTAAAAGGGTGGATGTCCAGTTGCATCTCCAACAACCACGTGTCAGCTGAAGTTTGGGTGTGATCTGGTTGCTGAAGACTGTTAATGTCATAGATGCTCTACTGAACGATAAAACATTTTTCATATATACGGATGGCATCGGAACTACAAAAGCTGTTGTCGGACAATGACATCATTTTCCTGCCCTTATTCGTCCAATGACATGAAGGAAGAGATGATCGAAAACCACATTTCTTTTGAGATACTTCCAAACCTCTATTATGCAGTCTTTTATCTCTGTGAGCTTAACTTATAATTGTCCCCTGCCCACCCATACAAACACGAAACTCATATAAATGCAATAAATAAACCCCACCCCACACACACACACACACACACACGTAGCCACACACTTTGAGTTGTGGTGTGAAAGGTACACGATAGCCGGAGGGTAATGAGTTGTGTGTGTTTGCCTTTGTGCTTCAATTCTCTTCCTGCTCCGTTAATGAAGCCTCAACGGGCCTCATAACTGCCACCCATCGATCCTCCGTCCTGCAACGAGAAAAAACACGGCAGTTTTTGTTCTTTAGATAAACTTAAAGCCGATCAATTCTTTTTTATTTAACCCCACAAGAGGAATAAATGTGATAGAATCCTAGCACTGCTGATCATGGCTGTTGACCACGTTGAAATGGTCAGACACGTCAGATTTCCTGGAGTTTGTTGTCAAAAAAGGGGTTTTGTGCACAGGTGCCATGGAAAATCGTATGGCACCAGAGACCAACAAAGACCCTTTAAGTGTAACTGTTCAGATGAATCCAAGCTGAAAAGGAAACGCCCATTTGTCCCTCATTCGAAATCAGTGCATGGTAGATAGATTGGCAGGTGGACAGAAGGAGGACAGTAGGAGAGTGGCGTTCTCACGATGCTTTAGTGAGCGGTCTGGGCCACGTCCAGCATTTATCACTGTCACTTTCTTGTTAATCGACTCGTGTGAGAGTTTAGAGACTATTTTCTGTGGCTCCCGTTCAACTGTGCGCGCGCTGGCACGTTTGTGTACCGGTGGGCTCCTCCAGTTCGCCGTCTCTGTTTTCAGCGCAACATGGCAACTGTAGATGCATTTTCAAATATTTGCGGGGGCTCTTTGCATTTTACAGTCATAAAGCAGCAAAGGTGATCCACTCACCATGGCAGCCCACAGCTAGGAATCTGCTTTTAACCGTTTAAGAGTTGCCGTCCCATAGTTTGGTCGCATTTTTAGATGGGTTTATGGCATCGGAGCTTGTAAGACTGCCGCATTCCTCGCTCCTTCCCTCTTCACTATGAGGCAATCCAGGAATTTGCAGAGCAAACAGAAGTAAACATCTAAAAGTGTCCATGTCACCTCATCTGTAGGCACAGAGAGCTGTGGAATTTAGGCCAGCTGGAAACACCCCAAGACACCGATGATCCATCGGCCTTATCGGTCTGTATCGTCTTATCAATCTGATTTTCCCATCACGGGGGATAGAACCAGAGTTTCTCGTTTTTAAAGCCTCCACTTTGTAGAGTCATTTGATACTTACCTTTTTTGTTCAATTCTGATCTCACACTGAGCTAATATTTGCCCCTCCGTGATGTCACTCTTCAACTGGGAATTCTTTCGGAGAACAACAAGTATGTGTCATCCACTTCTTTCTTTTATGACTTTTATTATTTTAAACCTTTGACCCAGTGTCCAGAGAGGTCCGTCCTTCTCTGACCTTATAATTCACACTGAACATGCCCTGTTCAATGGAATGACTAAAACAAGAAAGCTACGTCAGGAAAAATAGTTGACACACTACTCCAGTTGTTTGTCCAGACTGAAATATGTTGCTTGACCTCCATGAAATTTTGGAAAGATTGCCCCACTGATGATGTGTTTTTTGTTTAGATATCAGCAAAATCACGTCACCTGTCATTTTCGTTTTGGGCTACTTGGAAAGTATGAACAGATGCAGTTTAATATGATGTTTGCCAGATCATGTTACATTTAGGGGAACATAACATCACCCCACTTGAATGGTAATGTATTTGATGGACTAAAAGTTTTGGCATTAGGTTCACAACTCAATGTTCAGTATGTCATTCCTGAAGCTGCACACTCAATTGGTTATTGGAAAATTTCCCTCCATGCCTTACTTGGAAACAGATTTAGGGTTCAATCTCCTCCCATTTGTCACTGACTGTGATGACCAAAGTGTCGCACCCTTCACCCCACACCTGCTACTCTCAGGAGGGCATTTCTTGTTTCTCGCCCCTTTCCATGTGCCTGGCCATAAATCACTGGCTTTAAGACTCCCCCGTGTCATATAAAAAATGCCCTTCTCACCACCAATAAGGCCAGAGGTTTGTTATTCAGTTTTTTTAAGAAAACAAGCTCGTTCCTCAAACAGTCAGGCTCCCAGAACTGGTACCACCACCTCCTTCTCTCATGGACCTCCATTCCATCTGTGGGGATAAAGAGAAAGGCATTCCGCTAAGGTCAAAATCCCATGACCCTAACTTTGACTCTTAATGATCAGCCATCTGACATCTGCACAAATTTGCCCACTTTGTTCGGGCAACACAAACTACTTGGCCATACATTCATAACCTAATGCTCCAAATTGCAGCTAAATGTGTAATGTAAAGAGCTCCCATGGCTTCAGTTAAACCTTTGTGACCGGTCATTATGATTTCAAACAGTCTCCAGAGAGCAGCAGCTCAAACAACCCAGCCCCTCTGGTAATAACTCTACTGTACATGCATGTGTGCCTATGTGTGTGTGCGAAGGCTCTGTTTAGCTTTGAGAGTTCGCTGTGAATGCACAGGTGGCGGCCACACTCCCCCACTCACAGATGTCCTGCACCTATCAAGCCTTCACACGGGAGTGTGGAGGCAAAGCCCCCGGACATTCACGTGTAGTGCTGTACACTTGTGCACAAACACATGGACGGCTTGTTCCGCCGTGGTCTTTCCATTCCACGCGTTTAAAAGTGCATGTATGCAGCACCTGGCTCGTGTCTGTCTGTCTATCTATCTATCTATCCGTTCGTCCATCCATAGTTTATTCTTCATGGGGACCTTCCCAGCTGAGTCATATTACCCCGTAGCCAATAAAGGAGCTGTTCAAATTCTCCAGTGCTTAAGAAAGAAGGTCTCATGCTTCCATTATTATTTCTCCATGCTCACGATATACCAGGCCTTCCTTGATGAGCAAAAGAAGGAGATGCCTACTGTCAATTCCAAATTTAGTGGTGACAGACAAACAACGGGGATCCTTGTTGGTAATTATCCAGGCCGGAGGGTGACAGTGAGTAGCTTGTGGCATCTCTAAGTTGAACTTTTTTATAGGTTCACTTTTAAATCCAAACTTGGATTAAAGATGTGAATCATAAATTATTTTCAGTCTTGCATCAATGGTCAAGTCATCACTGCAGCGCGACTGTGTTTTCCTAAGTCTGTATGATGACATCTGTCATACAAGTTGAATCTTAAAGAGGCGTCAGTCAAGTTTACGTACATCCATCATACTCCCTCTTCACACCGTGGTATGGCTGTCTTGTCTCTATTTACTTGCATCTGCAACTTGGCAAACACACAGCTTCCTATGAGTGATAGGACATGTCAGATGGAGACAGGCAGTCTGTTGACTCTTGCCATGTGCGATTTTTTTTCTTGTTTTTTTGGTCAAATTTGAAGTAAGTGGGAAAAACAAGTGAGTGATAGATACATATATTTATGGCTGTCCTGAAGGCACCAGTGGGTAGAAGAAGCCAGACAGAAGAGTCTTCAAGAACAGCTTATTCAAATCTGCCCCGTTTTCCTCCCTTCCTCAACCTTCATCGTATCATCTTCCCCAGTAACATGCAATTCTGATCAACGAATAAATCATGATTTCTGTTACTGGTATAAATTTTTATATCCTCATCCAGGTTAACACAGCATTGTATTTGATCGTGTATATTTGACAAATGGGGCTGTGGACTAAACTGACTCATTTCACAGTTGAGGCAGGCACAGACACATATGCAACAAATGGCCTTAGCAAGTCCATTTTTTCCATGTTGCCCATGTGTGATAAATAGTTTTCATAGCATTGTGCTGATTTTTGCACGTTGTTTTCAGCTCCATCACAAATTTAGAAACTTTCTACCTGAGTTCCTTTCTCCTGCCAAAGGTGAATTTAAAGGCAAGAGGTTACTCTGTGTTTAAGGAGGGCATTTGGGGATGTTAAAAGGGGGAAAATAACAAGCTTTTGATGCTCAATTGTATCTGGGAGTTACATTTTAAAGAGGTAATAACAAGGTTTTCCCTGTTGAATGTAAATTACTGACTTAGAATATTCTTTATGGTACAAATACCATAGAAGAAATCATTGAAACATTTCATAATAACAAAAATCACCAAAACAAAAACCAATGAAAGATACCAAGAGGAAAACCGAGCACTAGATAAAGAAACAAACTAATGTTCATCAGAAAGTAAAGGGATGGGGCTCCAATTCTTAAGTGCTCATTACTGACTAACTGAACAGTACATTTGAATAAGAAATACAATTAAAAACAATCCTGCCTCTCGCCTAATGTCAGCTTGGATAGGCTCCAGGTTGCCTTAGGTTAATTGGTCATTCAAACTGGACCCAATTAGTGGTGCAGTTATGTATTTGCTCTCTTTTGGATATGTGAAGGACTGGCAACCTCTCATGGCCGTACCGTACCATGTTGCGATAGACATCTTGTAATTTTTAAAATCTACCTTCAACTCGTCATCGATGTTTGACTGCATTACGAAATATTGTACATCAACATAACTATAGGATAAAAAGTATGGTACTGAGCCATACAGGTGCTTGCCGAGGTGCACTATGGGTAAGGTATTCTGCAAAGAGGTGATAACATGTGTGGAATGCTCTAAGGACTCAGTATTGACATGGGACAAACAGATAATACTCTGGGAGACAGCACGTGGGAATAAGACAGCCTTGCCAACTGACTTCATCAGTTGGCATGATGTACTAAATGTTAACCAATGCGAGAAGTTTGTATTAAAAATTAATGTCCATCTGCCAATTAATTACTTCTACATGTATGGATATAAATCATTATGGATCTACAGTATTATGGAGAAACTCTGAGCCAATGATTAATTGTGTCTTCACGTGTAAAACTTTAATAACCAAACCCTATCAGGTCATGAACATCTTATAGTTTGGTATTTTAGAGACAGAGCACCTTTAGTCGTGAATCTAAGGATTTTCAAGCAACAGACCCCCTCTCTTCTTTTAAGATCAGGCCTAAAAGATTCTGTGATGACAAAGCTTATGGTTTTGGCTTGGCTGGGTGACTGAGCTTTATGCTGGGACCTCTGATGGTGCTCTGAACATTTATTATCAGGTGTTTATTAATGTCTCCTCTTGATTCTTGTCCTTCCTGTCAAAAGGGACTTCTGACTATGAATTCACGCGTGAGTCTGACTTAAAAATTTTAGAATCCTGAGTTCTTTAGATTGCTCTGTAAGGACTCATGATGATGAAACTGTTGTTCTATTTAATTATCTCTGTTTTTCTCAAACTGTCTTTTTCTGAATGAAGACACTCTGAAGACATGCATACTGAACCTTGCACTGCTAACGTGATGGTAAATACATCTTTATCTTTTTCAAGAACACAGTTGATATTGAGTATTCTCTGCACAGATTTAAAACTGCAGCTTGATTCTCGTGCCATCATGAAAATTGAGTTTTAAAGCAGTATTAGATCCTGTATCAGGATCAGAGACCTGCCTCGTTCCCCCTTTGTCTCAGCAAAATGACTTTAAGTGCTTTACAATAGATTAATACACAAACATAAGACCACACACTTGCAAACAGAGGCCACATAGGGCTCAAGGAGGTTGAAGCTGCTGAAGGGACCTCCTACAAGTTGACCTCTGAACCTCAGAAAATACAGATATTGCAGTTTATTTGCTCTGTCTTGGAAGATGAAACACCCATAAAATATACTTTTTCCCCCATTAAAAACTAGCCCCGGAACATGCTCTACACACTAAAAATGTCAGGTTTGTCAAAGTTTAAATAAAGCACCATCTCCTGCTGTCGTCTGTGAAAAAAGGAGATACATTTTCCTGCTCTTGATGCGTTTTATTCTTCCTCTGAAGCGGATTAAAAGAGCGGCTGATTACACCGGAAAATATCTTCACAACACAAAGTCCAAGCCTTGTCCTGGTTGCCTTAGAGATGAAACCCTTTATCGTGTGTTTAGATAATGAATGAATTTTGTCGGGGGACGTTTATGTGGAGGGGCTCATGCAGAATGAAAAGAAAATACACAGCATCTGGACAAGGAATGTGTCCACACAGCCCGGAGACAGATCTTGGGCTGTTAGTCTGCTGCTGCCCAGTTCAGACCCAAGTACTGTAGCCCGGCCACAAGAAGAGCTCCAAGCCTTCAACCAAGACAAGATATTTCAGAACACTCCACAAAGTGGCTGTAACACAAACTGTTCTAGTTCCAGTAGCTTCAAACTCAACTGCTGTCCAAGATCCAAACCAGAGCCACTGCTTGGAAAAACTGTCCTTTGTTTAAAAATTTAAAAATCACACACCATATCTCCATTTCCAGTACTTCAAAATTCGCATTTTGATCCAGAAATTTTGAGGTTGGGGAAAAACCATTAAATCGATGCCAATTGTTGTTAGATATGAAGGCTGAAAAGTGTAGTGGGATATTATTGCTGGGAAAATCAGTTGTTTTATCTGTAGATAAAGCTCACACGATGAAATTCTTCAGGTTCCAGATTTTGAATTATTCCCAGGGTAAAGTAGGAGGCCTTCGTCCCCATTACTGCTTATTTATATAGCTATCATTTCAAACAAACCATTAATCATTCTAAAATATCTATTTCTTTTATATGCACAACTGTACATGGACTTAAATAATGAATGACCTCCCTGTTCAACTTACGGGTTCTTGCTCCCATAAAAGATGAGAACTCAGTAGGGTTATATTGACACCCATCATTTACAGTCCTCCTTGGCATGAAGGGTCGCACTTCTGATTATTTAGTCTTCAGATAAAAAGAGCGCGTTCCCAAGTCTGCTAGTGAAAGCTGCAGCAAACCCTAAAAGTTAAAACACAACCATCTGTGCACACTGCGTCCGATTACCACTTACCACTGTTGGTATGTCTTCCATAAACTTTCTACTTGTACAAGCGGGCGTGTAGGAAGCCGATGTATGTATTTATGTTGACTGTCTGATGGAGGGTGGCAACGGTGTAAGAAAACACCGCGGTTAATGGTGGTACACTTGTGGACCACCAGCCAAGTTGCCCCATGAGGTCGTCTACAGGATACTGAGTCATAATGTCTCAGAGATTGCTGAATGGAATAAGAACTTCAGATCAACTTGTTAGCTGGAAAATTCTGTTTCCTTACACGTCCTTAAAACCACAGACTCCTGGACATCTATGCTGTTATGTTTCACTCCCCCAACATCTGTGATGATAGATGACGGAGGGGGACATATAACTCACAGACCCTCATGTACACACTCAGACACAAGCACACAAACAAAAGAGCCTACTGACTGATTTGCTCCTACCGTCTGTCACAGGTACACTGTTTACCTTAAACATAAAGCTGCAGAAAAAAGAGAACAATCTAAGAAGATTGGATAGAATAGAGATAAAGAACATGCAGTCAGTGCTTGAATAAACGACAGTTGATCTTAGATATTAGATGTAAACACTCAATGTTAATTCAAACTGATTCAAACAGCCCATAAAACATCTGACAGCATGTTTAAAGCCCTTGAGCCTTTTAGGAATTCTGAGAAAGGAAAATCTTTACCGTAAACCCAAATCAAGATTCTTCTGTCTGTGTTTAAAGCATGGTGTTTTCTACTTCAGTTAACATGATTTTTTGTATCTAAATGTCTTCTTTCTATGTTTTGTGCTTTATTTATGTGTTATTTTCTGTTCTTTTATTCCTCTTTTACTTCAGATTTAAGGTTTTGATTGCTACACCCCAATGGTACCCTGGTCATTACATTACCCAATATATATCCCATTTACCTGGTAAAAACTAAATAAACAACCACAAATAAAATTCAGTGGATTAACTGCTGCCCTGTGGTTAAAACTGAATGTGTTTTTGTCTCTAAGCAAAAAAATGAGCTGATGACATCGCATTCAGCATCATACACAGGAAATAGGTGAATGCCATTCAACTTGGACAGAATTTACATCCAGCATTTCAGTTGGATATTCATGTCTTCTGAATTGCATCCCTTCCTTTACTGTTTAGAGACAGATCTTTGCCTTGTCCAACAATGTGCTTTCTGCCTTTAACCAGGATTGTACAGCTCCTTGTTCGGATACATGCTGGATATTTGTTTGTGATGTTATTTTGACAGCAGAATCATAATGTAATCTAATCTCTCCTGCTGTGCCTGGATCCTGCCTGGCTTTGTTAACATCAAATATGAAACTAAGTTATTTTCCTATTTCAGAAGATAACTCATTGATTGTCAAGTCGGAAACCTTTCGTCGGACTTCTGACTATTTTGGGAGCTCTTTATCGCTGCAGTTTGGGCAGATGGAGAAAACCTTTACATGTGGGGACAGATGTGTTTGCCCATCCGGGTGCCTTATGCTGACATCCAGTGGAAATAAAATGCAGTGCATTTTTCTCCCGGTCCCATCCGACATCATAGCAAGCAGAATGGTGGCTGCTGGAGGTGTACCAAACATATTGGCTTTACCAAAGACAGGTTTGGAATCTATAAAACCTCCATAAAAGACCAACCCTTGTTGCTGTTAAGGCACTATGTACACAGGAAGACAGGAAGCAAGGACAGAGTAAAAGAAAAGGAAAAAGGACACAAGTGCATGAGAGAAATATAGAACAAATTATAAAACATGATAAACAGCTGCTGCAGAAAGTCAGTCATAAAGACAAACCCAAACACCCACCATGAGACACAATTAACGGGAGGAAAAAAGCAGACAATGACAACACCAACAGCAAGGATATGGAACAAAACAAAACTACAGGGAAACACAGAAACCGCATAATGCGATCAGTTTGATTTCTAAAGTATGTTTTTTTCGGTTTTTGGTGATAAAACACAATGTGTAAATAGTTCTGTGCCATCATCTACCTCTGATCTTGAGAAAACTTTTGATCCATAATGAATACCCTCTGAGTGAGACCTGCTTTCAAGAGCCTGTTATGAAAGTCACCATGGAAACGTGTGAACCAACCTGTGATAAATGTCAGCACCTCCCTCGTTAAAGCCTGACCTTCCCTGAACAAGAGATCGTGTTAGAATGTCATCAGGCTGGCTTTGCTGCATGCAGGAACATCAAAACGTCTGCAGGAAATTGCATTATGACATATCGTCTGAGGGTCGTGTTGTTCTATTTCCAGTTACAAGAAAAAATTTATGATTTTTTTAAAATCATAATGTTCTTTGGTATGTCTTACTATCCCATCACCGACAAATTTTAAAAGGCATATGCCCACATGTTGGTGTCTATCTGATGTGTTTAGCAAAAACCTAAATTTTTAAGTAATCTTTTCCTTACAGTTTGAGAATGAGGATTAGATATTAGTATAATTCATATAAATTTGAATA
>JABUIW010000214.1:1534416-1592171 GCA_013363375.1 Menidia beryllina
TTAGCTGCTTTTAATCAAAGTTAAAAAAAAAAAACTTTAAAAACTTTAACTTTAAAAAAAAAAAAAAAAAATGAAGAAGACATTTTAAAATGAGGGATGTTTTCAACTGTTTTGTTATTTTCTTTGATTAGGACTGTAAATTCCAAATAAATCCCTCACCTTGTCCTTTTTCCCTCATTTCCATTGTAAAATAAACTGCTTTAAGTCTTTACGCCTCTGATGTAAATAACACCCTGAATGTTAAAGCTTTATAATCCACTAATTAAGAAATAATGACTTGCATGCATTTGGTCTAAAACAAAAAAATAACAAAAAAACAAAACAAATTCTAATGATTTAATTGTATAACAGTAAAAAAACTGTCCTGCTGGGTCTTTTCATACTCCATGACTCCATATATATGACTCGACACAACACGTGTGCCACCTTTACACAACTGCTATTTAGATTGCAGGTTTGATACGTGAAGTGATTGGAGAACCCCCCCGGCACTGGTCAAACGCACACGAGATAAGACCGTTTGGGCCTGTATCCTATAAGACCTCCGCACAAGGAGGTTGGTGTTTGTGTGTGTGTGTGTGTCTGTGTGTGTGGGGGGGGGGGGGGATTCATGAAATCACAAGCAGGTACCTTTAACCTCCTTTTCCTGCCGACCATCTGTCCGTCATCTCTGGAGTCCATGTACCTGCGCAGGTTCTGGTGAAAGTTTCTCAGGCCGTAGTAGAAAAAGACGTCTCCCTGGAGACGGAAGCGGCATCTTTCAGCGCGGCGTGAAATGTGAGAAGCTTTGGAAGGTGGACGGGGAGTCCGTGGTTACCTTGAATGCTTTCTCAATGGAGAACCCCACCGTACAGTTGCAGGCCTGCGCTGCGTTGCTCACGTTTTTGCGCATTTCGAAGCACCGGGCGCAGTCCCCCATCTCTGTGTAGTCCAGCTAAAAACAAGAGTGATTCAGAACAAACCTTTATTTGCACTTAACCTTCGAATCTTTTAGCTTTTGCCCCCTTCCTTTCATTTTTATTGCACATAAGGACATGAGAGCAGTTCCGCACGCCCTCGTTGGTTTGGACATTTCTACACATTGAGATTTGAGCTTTGAGGGTCGAGGCAAGGGGGGGGGGGGCTCACCTTCAGCTCGTGGGTGCTTTGCACGGTGAGGAGCAGCCACACGCCCAGCAGCAGGCACACGGAGGACATGATGTAGAAGAAAGGCAGCACGGTGTTAGCGGTTAGCATGGGAGACCAGGCCGGCAGGCGCTGCTGTTTGAAGGCCGAGTTGTCCGGCCTCCGGGCCAGCGGCCCCGGCTTCAGCTTCTCTTTACCCATCGGACGGAGTCAGGAAGAAACCTGATAGACGGTTGGAGAGCGATTCAAATAAAAATCAATTCTAAAAAAGCGAAAGCGCTGCTCAAGCTTGTGTTCCTGGTTTTTCTTTATCAGCAATATCTCCTTTTACACACACACACGAACACAAACACCACCCCTGCTTGCCGGGAGATTTTCCCAGCAGGCTTTGCAGGGTGGGGTGAGGGCGTTGCGGCCTGTTACTTATTAACCACAAACCTTTGCTCAACTCCTCCAGTTTGTCACCGAGATTTTCTTTAGTGCTTCTTTTCCGCTTCCTTCCTGAACAGAAGAGTTTCACTAATCTGTGTTGTTTTTCTTTAATAAGGTTTCACTACATTGGAGCGGTGCTGTAAGTCGAAAAGGAGCGAGAACCGTCGGGTTTGGACTCCCTGTGTTGCGTCGCAAAGCTTTATCTAAAGGATGCAACTTCCTGGTGAGGAAGTATACACTCATGACCTCACGTAGTCAGGAGGAGGGGCTGGGGAAAGTCAGAGTAAACAAACAAAAGGGATGTGGGTTTCGCACTGGGTCGGTTTATTCAATCCATCACGCTGCAACACCAAGTTCGCTTACCACGCATTTCACACAGTCTGAAAATATAAAAGGGGGGGATCCATGCTGGTACAAAGGGGAAGAAAACAGGATGAGGCCCCTCTAGATGTTCTGAGGAAGGTCAGAGTGTCCTGGTAAAACAATAAGTCCTCATGTGGATGATCGGGGTAGCGGATCCCCACTGTTTAAGCGGTTAAAACAGTCCTATTTTGACTCTCTCTTCTTTGCAAGCCGTCAGGATTCCGCTCTCCAGCAGCTTCATGAAGTCAAGTTTGATCTGGGGGGAAAACAAGCCAGCGAGATATCAAACCCACTGGTCAGCTGTCAGGAAAACAAATCAAACATTCAGGATCCACATGAAAACATGACATGCGTGTTTTTTTTAATTATATCAATTCCTCAGTAAGTCAGGACTTAGAGTTGTACAGTATATAGAAAAAAACTGCCCTCCAGAGCACTGCTCAGATTAGGTTTTATCTGGTGTATGTCGGTATGAAAAAAGTAACAAAAATGGACTGATGTAGTTGAGGTGTCTTCATGTTTTTAGGTGACACTGCTGCATTTGGTCGGTAAACCTCGGCACTAGGATCACTTTGGGTGCATTGGGTGAGTTTAAACTGGATGGCAGAAGTTCAATAGTTCATACATAATAGGATGAGGTGTTTTCTAAACCATTTTTTATATCCAGTCACACTGTGTTCCCGATATGTCATCAAAAGATGTCTTAAAAAGTCATTAAAATTATAAAAGTCGCAATTTCTCTAACACACAGTATCGATTTTCTGTTTCAAGAACCAAAATCTGAAGAGATATTCATTTGCTGAGGAGATTAGATAAAGACATTGCACAGTCCACTGGTTCAAATTGAATAAATTTAATTAAAACTTTCCCCCAAAACGGCACCTCTGTGTAAAAAAAAGACACTCGTCCATCCCCTTTCGGTCCAGCAGGTGGCAGTAGCTCACCTCGGGAATGTCCACCATCCTTCTGAGCTTCTGGTCCCTCCAGTTCCAGTCCAGAACCAGGTACCTTAAAGCCCGCAGGTTCAAAGCCTCTGGGGAACAAAGTCGGAGTGAGAACCTTTGAAAAAGATAAATAAAAAAAGCTTTGAAGCCGGCCGGTGAGAGCGCTGCGTCCTGGCACCTTTCTGGATGAGGGCGCCGATCCTGCCCGGCGTCCCCACGCCGATGTGCGTGACGCCTTTCTGCAGCAGCTTCTCCTGCTCCTCGATCTGTGCGGGGGAAAGGCGTCCATAGGTTGGGGTCAGGACCGGGCGGCGCCCCACAGCCCGGCTAACCGGGACAGCCACTTACCTTGATGTGCTTTGCGAAAAGTTTCACAGCTTTGGCTTCGCCTTTGAAAGCGGTCAGCTGCCTGCAAATGGACAATGAGCGCTTATGGTTCTAGGTTCAAAACAAAACAAAGACAAAGCAAAGGCCTTCGGGTTGGAACTCACTTCATGAGCTCGATGGTTCGGAGCGCAGAGCTGCAGACGATGAGAACCACCGCTGAACTCTTCTCTTTGTGCTGCTTTTGGATCTTTGCCCACTTTGGACAAACTGAGGGAGAAAAGCAGAAAGCAGCGGCCCACGTCAGGCCGGTTTCATCCAGACGTTTTCCTACAAAAGACAGGCCCACCATCGCTTACCCTGCTTCAGATAAGACGA
This sequence comes from Menidia beryllina, assembly GCA_013363375.1. Taxonomy (NCBI): domain Eukaryota; kingdom Metazoa; phylum Chordata; class Actinopteri; order Atheriniformes; family Atherinopsidae; genus Menidia; species Menidia beryllina. Next base: position 1,537,983 of record JABUIW010000214.1, read on the forward strand.
CAGGCTGTGGGTCAAGTCGTTACTGGACAGGAAACTGGAACCTGGAAGACGTGAGGCCTGTTTGAGTCATTGGACGGGGCCGATACAGACTGACCTTAAGGGGCTCTCATTTTTTCAAACTCACTCGGCAACTCCCGCTCCTCCAGCTCGATCACCGAGCACTTGTCTGAGAAGTGCTGCAGGACCAGGCCCTGGAGGTCGGCCGGACCGCCCGCTTTTGGCTCGGAGGTGGCCAGCACATCTGTAATCGTTTTCTTCTTCTTCTGGAAAAAAACATTTACTATCACAAACTGCTCGGCCTCCGTTCTCTCTGCTCCGTCTTTAGCAGCCTGAATCGAACACTGTGCGCACTCATGTGCACCATCCACTATTCTGTGCATGCCTCTTGCATCTTCTTTTGAAACCATTATCATATGTAACCAGACCTCCAAGCCAAGACTCACTCAAAATTAGCTTGTTTAGTTGTTGTTTTTTCTATTCACAAGTCCCACTTAAACGTTTCACCTCCCATTTAATCTTTTTTTAATGTCATAGTTGTTGTTACAATCACCTTTCTCTTCTTCTTGGGTTTAGCCGTCTCTCCGCCCTCTGTCTCTTTTCTTTGAGAGGTTCCAGTCTCTAAAATCTCCTTCTGTGAAATCAGGACAGGGGGGCAAAATGTGATGCAGACATGCAGATCGATAATAAACCACACCAGCGTTTGTAATTCTCTCTGACTGCTTAAGAAGATTTGAAACGATTCACAACTATCAAACAGAATGGGCAATGAAAGGTTAAAAAAACAATATACAGAAACCGTGTTTTGAAGAAAAAAAAAAAAGCCAGAAAAATCCATTTTCCAAAGCAAAGTGTTGCAGTTCAAAAGTTTCTAGTTAAGATAGAAATCTCAACTTGGAAAAAGCTAAACGCCGCAAGAAGTTCTTTTTCTTGAATGTTAAAATAATAATTTACTGGTTATTAGTTTCAGTTTTCCTGATTTAAAAAAAAGCCCTTAACACCAATTAATGAGACAGAACAGCGGCAAATTTGTGATCCCGGCAGCATGAACATTTAGTTTTTCCACTCATAATAACAGTTTAATAGCAGATGAGATACAGAAAAAATGCCCATATAGAAATATAAAACTCTACCAGTGCTGTTTCTTTAATGATAGAGGAAACTGCCTGTAGTGTCTGCGCCTGTTTTCAATGAACAATGGGCTGATGTTCATTTTTCCCGTGTTAAAAACCAGTTTGTTTAACAGTTGCACATCAACGCCCTCACAGATTTCTTGCATGACATCACAGTAAAAACACCAATCGGGCAGCATTTTCTCCAACCTGCTTGTCACTTCTCTTTTTCTTTGCCTGGGTCACTTTCTCTGTGTTGCGCTTCCTCTTCTCTGGCTTTTGATTCGTCAGAGCAGCCGGCCGGTTGTCTAGCTCCGCCTCCTCTTCGGCCTCCAGTGCGCCTGTGCGAAGACAAAGGGGCATTTTCCTCATTACGATTACAAAAAGCAACAGACAAACGGGCGGGTTAGATGGGGAAAATGTTTCGTCTGTCCTGTGGGTTCAGTTGAAGCAGAAATGAGCCTAACATGTCCCAGGCTGTTTGGGCTGTTTGAGAGGCAATGCGGCACGTCTTAAACCAGGGACGCAAATATACTGAGCCCCCCTGTTGCCACCACTTCCTGATGCGTCCCCCTCCTGTTCTGCACAGCGGGGTCCCGCTCAGAACCCCTTTAGGCCCGTCAGGATTCTTCAACGCCCGCCGTTTGTTTCCAGAACGCCCTGCTGTAGGTAGGTGCACAGTTTGGTACAACGCCTCCTAATTGTTTCTGTCATCTGACGCCCCCCCGCCATCAAAAGGTGCTCGTGGCAGATCTCAAACACCTTTGCATCTAGTTCTGATCCGTGTTGCTCTTTTAATCCCACGTGCAGCTGGCTGCCGCTGCGCTCCTGTGATGAGGCTGAGAAGAACCAGAGCCCCTCTGATCTGCTGACATGATGCTGATCCGGGGGCCAAGAGCGCTCTGTATCACACACACGCACACAAACACACACACACTACATCCGATGTAAATTTTTATGACTTGTCCTCTAATTAACCATCTGTGAATCGATTCTGCCGTGCTGGTTATAGCGCACGCACAAGCCCCCTCTTAAGTGCTTCCCTTTGATGGCCGTTTAAAGACTGTGCAAAAGATGGATGAGGAGCATTGAGCACGGCCGTGTCATGTGGGTGGCTGTCTTTTCTTCGCTAAACCCCGCCCCTTTGAGACTCATCATGAATGACTCTTGCAGGTCATTCATGATGAGTCCCCTAACAGGACACCCCTGCCTCTGATGGGCCTGGCTGGCCATTCTCAACGCCTCCTCGCTGCCTCGATCTCTGGACAGCTGCAGGGAAGTAAGCCAAAGCTGGGAGAGGACAGGGCGAGGGCTAAGTCGATGGAATAATCGAGGTGGACTTTATGACACGATGATGGATGTTAATGGCCCCCTAGATCAGACAACTCAGGTTTATGAATGAGAAGAGAGTCACACGCTGGCCTAAATACAGGTAAGACTTTTTTGTCTGCATCTGCCGTCAAAAGGCAAAGAGGTAGGACTCGGTTTCACGACCAAATCTCTTTACTATTATTGCATGGCTTGAACTGGTCATAAACAGCAAGGTGAGGTGTCTGACCCCTGGGCCTGACACTGCGTCCGGTGCTCAATGAGCCACGGCGCGCTCTGAAAGTGGCCCGCGGGCGCACAGGCTAACCAAATGTTTAAATATGCAAAAGGTGCTGACGATGCAAGGGGACCGAACAGGCTTCTAATTTAAGATGTGACACGGCCGCCTGAAGCGGCGGCGGGTCCCACCGCTCCGCCAGCCAGAGGTCGCGTCACCCTTCATTCTCGCTTAATTTAACAAATGGGGGAAGAGTTAATCAGCGTCTCCGTGTTCTGTATACAATTTAAGTGCACATTCTCTCAGGATGTGGGTCAGTGCTTTTGCGAGTAAGGTGTCACGTTATTCCCCCATGGTATTGGATGAATATAATATTTAACCCCATCAGTGGGCTGCGATTGGTGGGCACAGCTCAATGAGCACAAGGTCAGTCTCTCAGGTCCTGCATCAGGTCTTTGTTAGAATCTTTTTTTTTTTTTAGCACATTTCTTCAGGATATCGCTTTCAGATTGTGTTCATTTGCAGTAGAGTGTATGTTTTTCTTCTTTTTAGACCTGCCACGACTTATTTGGTACTCCACTTGTCTGACATTTCATTTAAGGATTGCAGATTGCCGAGGTGGGCCGTGTTTCAGCCGATAACGTTTTAAAATCAGTTTATTGGTGCAAAAATTGTTTGTTACATTGGTCAAATCTGTGTAATTTTTTTCCATCGATGCCTCTAAACAAATAGAAACTTACAGGAAGCTAAATCCAAAGTGTCTGATAATGTATTTTTTGCTGTGTTGTCCTTAAAAATGTAAAAAAAAAAAGAGGAAGCATAGAACTATATACCCAATTTGATGACTTTCATCCAGTTAAATGACTGGATGAATGAAGCTTTAACATCTAGTACATCAGAGAAACAGAATTTAACACAGGGGGGGAAACAAATGTCCAGGGCATTGCAAGTCCTCTCGCTATCCCCTTTGTCACAGATGGTGCAGTCTGGGAGAGGAAATGTATGCTCTCAGACTCCTGAAGGGCAGCAAGTGTAGGGCTCAGATAACCATAGATCGATGAAAGTCAATGGCTGTGGAGAAAAATCCCATACAGGGAGATAGGGCAGCCCAGTAATCCTTAATGCCCAGTCAATGAACTGACTGGTTTTAATGGATGGTCAATGGTGCTGACTGGACGTAATGAGGATCAATCGACCTTTTCCAGGAAACAACTGATTGTTTCTGTTCCAGACTAATGGCGCCCACATTTGGTCATTGTTGTTTAAGGGTGATGTGCTTACTTGAGTGATGTGGCACTTTGCTGATACAACTACACGTACAAAGTGTTGTCATGAGCCCCTGGCAGCGCTGCGAGGTTTCTACATGTCTGAGTGAGATGAGCCGGATAGGGGGGGTGGAATAAATGATGACTTTCCTCTTCCTGCACAGAAAACATGAGGCGTCATATAACAGCAGAGCTCTCATGACAAACAGACTGATGATGGATGTTGAGAGTGTTTGTGGTGGGAGAGCTTATTGGGTTTTGGAGATGTACAGCTCCTTCTCTTAAGCCACAGTAAATCACTGCTAAATCAATAGCTACTGAAGGCGACATGCTAAAAAACACAAAAAAAACAGGATGTGATACGATGACCAAAGATAGTCGATTCAAAACATAAATCTCAGGTTACAGCTTCTGTAGTTTTTACTTTTTCTTTCAAGCCGTTTGTCAACTTTTGGCAAGTGTATAAAGCCAAAATAAGCTTTAAAATATTACTATCACATATCACTTGGAAGACAAGACAAAGGTAACGGGTTGAAAACCTTACAACACTTATGGTGTTCAGAGAGCTTGCGTCCCATTCTTGTGATGATCCCGAACCTATCCTCTAATGTTTCAAAAGAAGGATGCTGAACCACCTTATCTTAGCCACAGCCTGTGGTTTCCGCACAATTCACCGATCGATTTGGTGAAGCTGAAATCCACTTTTAGAAGGGAACACCAGCCTCCACGTGTTTGAGTTAAGCCAATTCCCAGCTGGCAGTGTCTGATAGGAGCTCCTAAAGATGTCGCTAATCAGAGATATGGGGCTATGGAAATAACCCAAAGCTTTTAAGCTTTAACCCTCCTGTTGCCCTCGGGTCAATTTGACCTGTTCCCAAAGTTCATGCCAGAGCTTTGGAGCCTGAAAACGACGCGGATGCTTCCATACTATGCAACAAAACTATGGATTCAAGCTTCATTTAAATAGTCTCTTAGTCATTTTGCGCAGATAGGCAGCCCCCTCTGCACGGACCGGCTTTCAAACTCCTCCGCTGAGGATCTGCAAAATCTGAGCTTCTGAAATTCGTCCCTGGGAAGGATTTTTCGACGTCACAGCCAGTTTGGAGGCTTTCGGGTTCCGACAGAGCAGTTACATAAAGGTGAAGTATAGAGACCAGACACTAAGAATCAGCCTGTTTTTACAACACATTTAATCTCTTTATCTACTCTTTTCATTTTATCTATGTGATACCTGCCTTTGAGCTGAGGGTGGGGATGGAGGGGCAGAGGGTGGAGAAACATCTCCATTTCAATTCATGTCATGCAACAAGTGTGTAATCCAATTTCTGGTCCCCGGGGGCTAAATATATTTAAATAAGTGTGTGCCTGTCCACAAATGAGCCGTTAAATTGTAGAATTTCACATTTTCATTTTTCAAGGGGCAAAATTCTGGTCAGCAGAGTCCTGTCCAGAGGTAATGAGTACTCGAGGACACAGTGTACCTCACCACAGAACAATGTGGACCGCATTTCAGGACACTGCACACACACACAACCAACTGGTTGTTATTTGCTTCCCATAAATGCGGTCACTGTTTGATTTAGTAAATCCGCTGATGTCATGTAGGAAAGACCACCAAGGTTTCAGCCATACAAAGCATGTCAGACAACACAGCGAGTTGGAAAGCATGCTAAAATAGTGAGTGTTTAAGATGCGATAAAGCTCAAATCACTGAGAAACTTGGAGGCTGACGGTTGACTGGTATTGACATGTAAACAATGTGACTCATGGATCTTTAATGCCTCACAAATGATTCAGATAAGAACTTTTCTCCTTCAGATCAAATGGGCAAGAAAAGTAAACAATCTTGTCCTTGCCAGGTCTTGGAATGAAGGATGTACAACCTCAGGTCAACGGCAACACGTGTAAAACTACTCATGGTCAAACAAGCCTGATTACCTCATTTTCAGCACATGTCTTCGACTCTGCAAGTTCAGAACTTTGGACAGTTTCCAGGTGTGTGTAAAGGAGGAAAGACATCAGCAAATCACCTCAGAGAAGCAATGGGTGTTGTCAGAAAAATCGGGGGAAGGCCATAAGACCATTTCCTAAACAATTTAACTCTTTATACATGTGGAAAACAGCAAAAAAGGAAACAAAAAAAATAAATTTACAAACACTCCACAGACCACAGTTAGCAGGTTAAAGAAAAGACTGAACGGGTTTGCTGTTGTGTGGTGAAATCCTCAAAGACGATTCTAAAGTTCGACTCGGGTCATGATGCATGAGTGACGAACGTTAGCGCACCAGCAAACATAATAGCTGAAACGGAATTCCAATCCAGACGCAGGAAGCTGGGGACCAAAGGAGCACCATAGGGAACAAATTGTAGATGTGTACATTTTGTTTTCTGTAGACACCCGGTGGACGGTGGAGCAGAGAGGGCCAGACAGAAGGGATGCAGGCATGTTGTCCTGGGTGTTTTTCTGGTAAATAAACAGACATGGTGGGCTGCCAGCCTGCCTGCCTCCCAGCTGATGTGGGTGGGTAGGGTGGGGAGGGGGGGGGGGGGGGGCTCTGGCTCTGAGCCAAACCGTAAGTGTCGAGTCATTTTCTCATTGCGTGGGAGCGTGCCTAAACATCAGAAAGCAGGCGCTAATCTCAGACGCCGCGCACACTCAAGAAAGAGCATGTCATCTGTCTGTGTGGCACGTGAGAGGTTTTCAGGCCGCTTCGCTAAGTCCACTGAGGCCGGAGGGCAAGGAAACTGCCCTCATTACAAGCATGATCAGCTGGAAAGAGAAAATAGGCACACATTAACCCTCCTGTCGAAGGATCAAAGGACCTGAAAGCGTCCCTGTAGTAGGCCATCTCAAATTGAGTGATAGGTTTCTCCTTAGTCCACTGATCGGTCAGTATTTCCCTAGGATAATACCATAGTAATATGATTCTTAACTTTTTAGTTAGCTATAAGAAACTCCTTATGAGTTTCCTATAGCTGAAAACAAGTGAAGTAAGAGGATTGTTTCTGATTCCACACTGATACACGGGGGACACTGGGGGGAAGGGGTGGATTTAAGGAATGTCACTCCTTTTTTTTACCCCCATACAGAAAACTTGAGAAAGAGACATTTAGCTGTCTTTGTGGTTTGATCCATTCCCAATCGTCTTCACACAAAACACAATGCAAGGGCTTCGAGTTATCTACCCCCAAACCGAGAGTTAGGAAATAAGATTCATCGGCCACTGAGGGAGCGGGGACCAGAAGAGCAAAGCTCAAGAGCGGGGGAGATGACATCATTTTTCGCTAATACAAACCTGCCTGCTTTCTGGGATGAGGACATTAGCTCGGGAGAAAAACTGGCACGCAGACAATGTTTAGCTGATGAGATTTGCTTCAATTACACACATATACACATGTAGGACACATGTCACACACACACACACAAGGTGTCTGTAATCTGGTGAACTTGCTGGAAGCCCTCATTCTATTTATTTGGCCAAAGTAATAGTGATTGTTGTAAATGTGCTGAGAGTAAAACTATGAGATGACATAAGCCTCTTGCGGAGCAACGCCAGGCGCAGGCCTATCCGTTTCAGTAACACTAACTGTTATGACAAGAGGCCTTCTGACTTCGGATTAGCTCATGAAGCCTTATACAATCTGCACCGCTTATGAAAGCCACACAGTACCCATTTCTTAAACCCAATTGTTCATAATGTTCCCCTGCTCTCATTCTCCTGCTTTTCCTAGGGGGACTTTTCACACCCTCCCCTTGGTAACAGCAACATAGGATATGAAATTATATCTATATATATAAAAATATAAAAAACAAAACTAAAGGAAACTGGAGCCATTTTTAATCCTATAAATCAACCTGGAGATCGCTTCCTCAAAACATGAAAGGCGAGCGTAAGGACTGGAAGGGCAAACCCTCGAGGGAAGACTTGTCCTGTGACGACCTGCTGTTTCTGCTCAGCATTCTGGAGGGGGAACTACAGGTAGGAGGATTCGCTCCCTTTTCATCTGGCGGTTGATGTGAGGTCGTGTAACAATGCAGCAAATGAGAAGGCGTTTGCGATCCCAGGTTGTTTTTTTCCCCTTTAACCTAAGCCGCGGTTTCCCGGCGCCGTTTGTCTCACCAGGCCAGAGATGAGGTGGTAGCCATGCTGAGATCAGAAGGGACAGATTTGCGTCTGCTGGGAGCCCGCTACGGTGTCGGTGGAAAGGAGGCGGTGCTCCGCGCCCTGTGGAGAGACGCCGTCCTGGCCCAGCGGGGCTGCCTGGAGGATGCGCACGAAAAATCAACCGCCGAGGTACCAACAGTGGATCACAAAAAGTGAACGGTCAAATTTTATGAGATTATTGGAATACTGTCTGTACAAAAAATGAATACATCTAAGGCACACGTTGTTGCTTTTCCGACAATCATTTTTAAAGCAAGTTATCACCGTCAATTGCATTGAGACAGAAGCAGAAATAGCAAAGTGTTTAATTTAGAAAGGTCGCCAACCTCCTAATATAATAATGTTAATAATAGACAATCAGATTAACTTACCATCTAATCAGATAACTATCTTTTCTCACATACCCAAAGCTGACCAGTAACAATCTGATACACACTAACATTTCTACCCTCACGAGCCCCCTTTTGTGTTTCGTTGTCCACCAGCTCAGATGTTCGGCAGAAGCCCAGAGGAGCTCCAACAAACAGCCGACGGAGCAGATTGAGGAGGTGTTCCGTGCTCGCAATGAGGCTCTGCGGAGGCTAGAGGAGCTCGAGAGGAGCCACGAGACCTTCATCCATCAGAGCAAATGCCTTGTTACACTACAAGAGCAAGACAGAGACAGGTCGGTTGCAACGTACGCCTGCAATATTTCACAGATTCCACCGCATTTAGTCGCTTGGAATGAAACTGGGCCTGTAAAATTATCCGTCCACCACGGTGTGAATCCCTCTCGATGTAAAAGAGACGGGGATTTACAGCTAAAGCGGGAGAGGCACAGGGATTTAAGTGTTTCAACACACTGGAGGGGGCCTGACTGGAGCTCTGTGTTGAGTGCTTGCGCAGGCTTAGATTCCTTTAGTCTATGTTGGTCTGTAAATCTCTTTATGCCCGGGCGAGCGGGCAGAGGCAGCGCTGGCTGCTGCACCTCCACAAGACGGTGCACGCGACCTCAGGATGGTGCTTAGCGTCGCTCCGCTAAGACACAGTCCATTACATCCTGGACTTGGTTAGACGATGTGGGCAGCCTGGCACCGCTCGCTCTCTCTTGTAAACACACAAACATGCACTCACTTGCAATTGCATGTGCCGTCTAAACTGGCACTTTCCCACCCGGGTTAACAACACCACCAAGCCATCTTCTAATCTCAGTAAAGGGACTGAGGGTGTACTGGTGGGTGGAAATGATCCTCTTCCCAAATGCAGAGCGCATTGGGATGCGTCTTAAAATAAGGTGAAGTCTGACATGAGGGTGATCGCCGGTTCTCGCGTGTAATTTTGGGCCGGCGGGGTTGTTTTTGTTCAAGTCCCTGGTCGTTTTGGCTCGGGCGGCGGCAGGATCCGCTCTGTAATCTGTGTGTGTCGGGGCCGGACCCGTGCTGGGCTCGCAGCCTTGGACGGAGACGAGTTGTCTGCAACTGTGTGCCAAACTGAAATTTTTTATTTATTTTTTTTTAAAAAAAGGCTTTGCTGATCTACCACAGCGCACACATACAATTAAAGGCCAAAAATAGCCACGTCGGTGGAGTGATTAGGTTTACTCCAACTCTGTCGGTCCGAATGAGCAGACAGTCGCACAGAAACACTATGTGGCTCATCTTGACCTAATGATGATGAATACGTGAGTAGACAGCGTGTCTGTGATGTGGTCGGGCATTCCTGGAAAACATAAAGCCTTTTTACCTCCCCAGCCTGCCTGCTTTCATGTACTCAATAAAGAAATCTTTCTTTCTTTCTTTTAAAAAACAAACAAACATCACATTAGGTGGAAGTTTTACTGAGGATAAAATAGCTTTCCAATTTTTATCCTTTTTGAATCAGACATATTTTTAATGATTGATTAGAGGACTAAAATAAGGTGTGTAGTCTAGTCAGAGGGGTCTGCATGGACAAAACACTGAGGGGGATAAAAAAAAAGACACAAATAAACAAAAAAATTATATCTCTGGGATATTATACATTATCTGAGCAGACCCAGTCGGTCAAGTGAGTTTACTTGGCTGAAATGGACCGAGTGCTCTAAGACAGCCTGATGATATATGTTAATCAATGGAATTAAAAAAAATTATAAAATCAATCACAAACTTTTTCTGATACACCCCTGATTATTTTACCTCATGTGAGCAGTTGTAGTTGTAAACAGTCGTACAGGTCCAATTAAATCTAAAATCGATCGGCTTGTGGTTCTCTTCCCATCCCCTGATGGAAAGAAGTGCTTGGTTTAGTTTAAAAGCTGGGACTCGCCATTTCCTTTTTTTAAATGTTAGTTTCTACGACAAAGCAGCTCTGCGCGGTGCCATGTGCACAGCAGATGACCTGTTTGAGCTGGAAGTTACACACCGCATTCCAGTCAGGGAATATAATCTCTTTATTCTATAGAATCCCCATCGCGTGTCTAGAATGACTACGTATGGCACGTCATGATACACGTGCCGGGGTGAAACATGTTGTTTCTTATGATCTCCATGCTCACGGCCTCTCTACAGGAACCACACACGCACACATGATCAACACACAAAAGGCATCTGGGCTCTGATCTGTCCCTGCGAGCTCTGAATCCCAAAGTCCCGAGAGACTCGACTCAACACCCACAAATGGCTTTTTGGATCCATCACGCTGCCATTTCCCCACTGATGTGGCCTCTCGTTAATACATCGGCGGGAAGTGCTATGGATGGAGGAAAGTAGTGCATGCCATCAAAAGAAAGAAATCCAGCTGAGTTCTACGAATGATCTGCTCCTAATTTGTAATTAACCACACAAATAGGATCCAGCATGGTTACACATCTTCAAACTTTTTCAAAAGGACCGAAAGGCTACCAACTTTTTCCAAAGTCAATGCATCAAAGAAGTATAGAGAAATATAAGCCTACATCGAAAAAAAAAAGAAAAAAAAACTGTTACAAAGACATTCTGAGCCATGGGGTAAAGCAATGACTGGAAACGTTCGCAGTAAACTCGACTGTGCCTTTACAGAAATGCACATCTGTTCCGTCCATCATTCACACCGACACCCGTCCAACATCTGACTGCTCGGCCGGAGGATGTCCGTCATTTAGCGCCGGAGTGGGGCCGTGCATGAGCTCAGGGCAGAGCCAGCTGTTCCCGGGCTCTGTTTAGATGAGGTCGGTTTACTCGTGCCTTCACTTTTATTAAACATGTTGACAAATGAATCCAATGAAGCCAGGACACGCCAATTGCTTCTCTTTTTGCCATTTCTATGACCCCAAAGCAACACTTCCTGGAACAAGCAGAACTTTCCCCGCAGATATTCCACATAAGCAATGCTTAAGGTTTGTTTTCTTCTTTTAAAAAGGAGAGTTTTGAGACCCAAATCATGTTTTTTATAAAAGACTAGTGGCCAGATGCCAGACCCTCCTCTAAGATATGACCACGTAAACGACCACGAAATATTGGTATTTAATTACCGGAACATTTTTGTGATATGCAGACTCTGTCCTCTACAATGGTTAGCAAGGGTCCAACGGGTCAGCCCAAGCAGGAAATGGGCATTAATTAATCTCCATTCAGAAAGAGAAAAAAAAAAGGGATTAATCAAAGACAACGAGAAGCAGAAAAACAACATGCGTGCTTGTTTTTGAGGTAGTTGAAGTCTTATCAGCAAAAAACAGATTAATACGCCATCAAGTGTGGGAGGGAATGCTGGCTGAGTCCTACTATCGCAAACTAAAATAAGCAGCTTTTTCAAGCATTAAAATGTTTTTCCCCTAAAAAAAAGCACCTAGCACCTGAAAATGCTAGTCTGAGATGAGATCCCTCGTAACAATAGAACAATCGTTATGTCAGAAGGAGAGAGGAGCGAGAGCTCTTAGGTGGCTGACAAAGACATGAACAACAATAGTGTCTTTGGCTTCTTTTGTGATGTTGATAAGCATTAATGATAATGCCCGCTGCAGAATCATGAGCCACCAGAGGAAGTTTCAGTTTGTGCTTCCAGCTCCAGACGGTAGTATGTGGCCGAGCGCCTCACGGCCCCTTTTCACCGACCTCTACTCGGCCCTTATTGGCCAGGCTGTCGTCTGATTGGAGAGAGACTCCTTCATGGGATCCCCGCTTACTTTATCCAATAACGTGACAACAACACACATGCAAATTCGATATTTTTGTGATTGTCAATCTTGTGGAGGGACACACTTCAACCGACACTGCCGTCGAACGATGGGGATCTGCTGGTGCAAGTCCTTCATTGTTGTGTCCCATTTGTGACGCGTACAGATGACACCACAGCACTTTCATGCTGTTAAACCTTTGCTTGTGATGGAAAATGACCATAACTGAGCGGAGGCCAGTTAAGTTGAGTGGCCCCTAGCAGGTACTGGTGGGAAAGGACCATTAAAGAGCCAACGCCAACAAACAATGCAACAATTCCCACCCCATACAGACCCATGAGGAGAGTGAGGGTGTGCTGGAAGCAGCACAGTAAATCCAAGAGCATGCGCTCAGCTTTGTGATCTGCAATAGCTCAGTAACCGCTACAAACCAGACACCAACAGATTAAATGTTATTGGCTCCGATCTGTTGTTGAAACAAGCAGCCAAAGTTACCCTAAATCGGTTAAGGGATTAACGGGGATGCCGACTACTCTCAGAATACAGTGCTTACATCACTAACTTGTGTAATGGGCATGCTGCACAACACGGAGGCGGGCTAGCCTTAAATGCTGCTGCCCTTACAACGTGCTGCACACCTTCAACGGGTCAGCCTCTTTTTCGGGGTAAGATGCTGCACAGCTTTTAAAATGTCCAACTCCGTTGTTTTAGCTCAGTTTCACTGTCGTTATTTGCATGTCATGATTGCAAAAATGCCCCTTTCGCGTATAGCAAAAAGTGAAGTTTGAGTGCAGCCTTTTGGATGTTTCTCGACCTGTTGGTTAATGAAAACATGACACGGGGGAAATTAGAGTCCTAATGCTTTTGGCCTGACATAAAAAAATGTATTCCCCCGTCAGAGCAGGGACCAGGAGCTGTAACATGACCAAACCTATACTTATGCCATTTCCATGCGAAAATATTCTGACTCAATTACAAGTTTTTGGATTCCTCTCGTGACATGCGGAGTAACCAGAGTTAAGGCAGAAAGTTGTGGTGAGCAAAAAAAAAAAAAAGTGACAAGAGATAAAGAAAAGCTGGATGGAGGAGAGAGCGAGGGAGACATATGGATGTAATCTAGGGGCCGATGAACTGATGATGTCATCTCCCTGTCAGATTATCGGGCCTAAAGCAAAACAGCCTCAACTCACAAAATATGTCTTTTTTTTCTTTCTTCCCTTCAAACATATGAGAGCGCCACATAAACACACAACATCATGCACTTTGCATGCTTCCAGAGGGAGATATGTTTCCAAGGACATGCCAAGTCAGGTCTGGCACTTCGGCAGCATGTTTAACATGTTTGCTCAAGCTAATCTGCAAACAGAGAGCCTTATCCTTTTGGGTCTAACTTGTGATTGATGGTTTTCTTAGCGTGCGCACACACACACAAACACACACACACACACACACACACATACACACACATACACACACAGAACCCCATTCTGTCCTTCCCATTAGCCTCTTTGGCATGGCTACCCAATGACCTCATCTGCAGTGGGCCGAGGTCCAGAAGAAACACTCACACGCGCGCACACACATACACACTCGCAGCAGAAGAGCCTGAACAGTCCCCATATAAGGATTTGCTGATGATGTAATGGGCGCCACTGACTGCGAGAGAGACTCTGTGCGCAGAGCACTTCTCATAATGTTTGGCTTTCCGGGTGGAATGTCCACATCACTGGGAACTCGAGGAAAGGGAAAGGTGAAAGAGTAGAGACTTTATATCGCCTGAGGATTACAAAGCACCAAGAAAAAAAAAGTGGACAGAGGGCAGCAGAACCACACAGGTAGGAACAAAAATGCTGCTTTACCCTATTGAGATGCAAACTTTCGCTGGAGTTTGTGAAAAACTTCTAGGTGTGCTGTCAAGGGCTGTTTACAAGTAACTGTTTGCTAATCCTGCAGAAACCAGATACAGAGTGTGTCTTGTGAAGCCAAACTGAAACGTACAGTATCCGAGCTGAGCATTTGAAGACAGGGAGTCGAATTTGAGGACTTGCATTTCTTTTGCGGGGCTGCAGAGTACAATTTAAAACCAAACAGGACTCATACTGAGGTTGCGCCATGTGCTCGATTTCAAGCGTTCACGCCTTATTTTCCGATGGAACACTGCATTCCTTTCCGAAAGAAATATTCATAATTTCGCCGACCCGCGCACACGTTTTACTGACTGAGTTGCAGATGACCGTACAGCTTCAGATGACACAACACACGTCCCGCCAATGTACGGCTGCTAAACACAATGCTGTTGAGTTATGTTTCTCTGACCCCGACACATGGTTTCAGGTCTGGGTATACCAACAGAAACTTTTAAGCTGCTTTCATTTAAGATAAAACAAACTAATCCGACATTTTAAACCAGAAATTACACTCTGCGTTCCTCTGGCATGCAACATCAGTCAAATAAAAAAAGAAAAACAAATAAATTAGAGGCTAAACTTTTTTACTTCAAACCGCATAAACACACTGGTGGAAAAACCCGCAGATATTTTTTAAGAAAAAAACATTTGACAGCCGTTTAATACTTTTTTTTTTTTACATTTCAGGTCGACATCCACTTTGTGAAAGTAGCATGCTCGTAATTACTTCTAGCGAGAGGGGGAAATCTTGCGTCTTCGAGCAAGAAAATTTGGTAGCATGGGTGCAATGTTGAGGGTACTCAAGGGTTGAGGGGCTTCTTAATTAACAAACGCTCCCTGCCAGGGGACCATCTGCCATGCACAGACAGCACGCTGCCTGAAGAGTAAAGCATTACAGAATCCCACAGATGGATCTGCATGTGCTAAAAGACAAGAACTATTCCAAGCTTCTATAAAAAAAAAAAATCATCTGGCCGTTAAACATTTGAGGGTCCTCACAACACAAGGAACTATCTTTCCACAGGGGATGCAGTTTAAGCACTTTTGAGAGGCAGATAAAAGTTTGTTACGCATTAAAACCTGAACAAATTAGTCTGACGTGAGTGCCTTTTTTGTTTTTTTTGCAGACTTAAGCTCCTGTTAACAAAGGAAAGAAAATACCATGAAATAAAGGACAAGAAGAAAGAGAGAGAGCTATCAATCCTGAAAGAGGAGCTGACCAAGCTGAAGGCTTTTGCGCTGCTGGTTGTGAAGGAGCAGCGGTGTCTGAGCGAGCTGGTGGAGGAGCAGAGATGCAAAATCAACCATCTAAGGACCATCGCTGACGTTATTGGGCAGGGAGTCTGTGCTGCTGATTCTCTTCAGGAGGAGCAGCGCGATCGAGTTTCAAACTTCCACCTTTACAAGAACAAAATGGCAGCTCCGAGCCTGCTGACAGAGGTGGAGGTGCTCCGGAGAAGGGTGGTGGAAATGGAGGGGAAGGACGAGGAGCTGCTGCGCATGGCGGACCAGTGCACAGACCTGGACCGCAGACTGGCAAAGGAAACCGGCACGAGCCGCAGGCTGAAGGCTGAGGTGGACAAGCTCAGTGACAGGATCAGTGAACTTGACAGGGTGGAGGAGGCTTTGGGGAAAAGCAAACAGGACTGTAATCTACTGAAAAGCAGCCTGGAGCGAGAGAGAGAGGAGGGCAACAGGTTGTCCCGGGAGCTTGATGCTTTGAGACTCCGGGTGAGGGAGCTTGAGGCCGCCGAGGGCCGACTAGAAAAGAGCGAAATGGTGGTCAGACAGGACCTGGGAAAGCTCAGGTCTCTGACTGTGGCCCTGGTGGAGGACAGAAAGAGTATGGCGGAGAAACTCCGTCAGGCAGAAGAAAAAATCTACAGGAAGGAAGGCAAAAGGAACGAGCAGGCTCATTTGGCAACAATGACAGAGAGGCTGAGGGAAGAGAGGCAGCTGGCACTGAGGTCAAGGGCAGACTTAGAGGAGAAAATTAAGGGCATCGAGAAGGAAAAAGATGAGTTCCGAGACAGACTAAAAACAGAGGAGGAGAGGAACAAAGAGCTACAGAGTAAAATCACCATTATGAAAAAAAAATTAAATGCCTTTGACAACAGGAAAGAAAAGGAGGAGAAGTATACAAACTGCTCTATTCCAAACAACGCCACCTACCACTTCCAAACAGAGGACAACAAGGTTAAAGAGCTGACCCAGGAGTGTGACAGGCTCCAACAGAAACTCAACGACAGGGAGGACTTAGAGGGAGAGCTGAGAAAAGTAAAGGACGATTATGAGTGCTTAGGATGGAGGCTCCAAGATGAACAGAGGAGGTCGCAGGCCCTGACAGCGGAGCTGGAGGTGACAAAGAAGGAGCTCTGCAGGTACGAGCAGGCCGAGAAGCTGGAGGTGAACCAGGAGCACCTTCTCCTCTGCTACCTCCAGAAGGAGCAGGTGAAGTCCAGGCTGTTAACCAGAGAGGTGGAGGCCCTGAAGGAGAAACTCCAGAAGCAGTTAGGTGCAGGGGAGTCTATCTGCAGCGTGCAGATGGATCAATCCGCCCTGCAGAGGAAACTGACTGAACAGGAGGCTAAGAACCAACAGCTGACCAGAGAGATGGATCAACTAAAAAATGAAATCGATGGTTACAGAAAAGTACAGAACAGGACACAAGATGTCAAGAAACACTGCTCAGATTACCATCAAATAACCAAAGAGTTGCAAACTGAACCTGCAGGGAGCATCCTTTCTGACTTCAATGGGCATGGTGGGAGACTTAATAAAGAAAACCGCGAGAAAGAAACAAATCAAGACGTTGCAAATGGTAAAAGCTCTCAGCCCAACAGCCTGAACACAGCAAACAACAACATCAGCCGGCACAACAGTCACTTGGAAATAGACCCGCACCAGGTAGTTAATGGAGAAGTGATGATGTTAACGCACACATCTGGGCAGCCCTTGCACATCAAAGTGACGCCGCATCACGCCCTCAACACGGCCACGCTGAAGATCAGCAGCCCGTCCGGAGAGGCGGCCGCCTCCTACACCAGCACGGCGGTCATCCCGGCGTCTGGAGCCTCGCCAAAACAGAAAATAACCATCATCCAGAGCCCGTGCCAGTCGCCGGCCGCGCACAGGACCCCCGGCGCCAGCCCCAACCGCGCCGTCTCGCCGCCAAACGGGACGCCGGCCTCTCGCCTGCTGACTCAGAACTCAACTCGCTCCCTCACGCCCGACAACGGCGGCTCGCCCATCCAGATCGTCACGGTGAGGACCTGCTCTCCGGAGCCGGCGGAGGCCAAGGATCAGGCCGCGTTCTGCCAGACGCCCGAGCAGCCCGACGGTTGGAAGCGCCACGGGTCCAACAGCGCCGATGTCGGCCCCAGTATCATCACGACAGAGGACAGTAAGATCCAAATCCATCTGGGGAGCCCGTATATCCAGTCAGTGAACGGCACGACCCCCGGCCCCCCGCAGCCCACCGGGCCCTACTATCTGCGACACGAGCAAAGGACTCAGGTGATCGCTAATGGCTGTCACGTCACAGGTGTTGGAAAGATTACAAGCAGTATCACCATATCTCCTGCTAATGCCTCTGCAACACACTCATCAAACATTACAGTAAGTGGCCTTTGTGACTAGGGTCAGACACCAAATGCAAAAAAAATGTCCTCTCATTTGGAAAAACAGCCAGTGGCAAATTACCCGGTGGACTCCCAGAATAGCTTGCCTTCCTTTAACTATGTACAAACACACCTTGTGATTAATGTGTGTGCTTTATGCTATCGTCATTTTTTTCTTTTGAAATGTTTATATTCCTGTGTTTATTAAAACGTGCTTTTTCTTATGCGTTAACGTTGAGTCCCTTTTTAAGGTCTTGATTTACTAGCCAGTTCAAGTTTAGACTAGAATCAGTAAATTCATAACAAAAAAAAAAGAAAAGAAAGATGGTGCTTGTGGACATTAAAGTTGGGGAAGTCCTCAATTCTTAGAATTAAAGCACATTTTCATAATTTAATGATTTTATTTCCCCAAACACATCTATCAACTCAATCATTTTTGCATTTATTTATCTGCTTCTGCTACTTTTTTTGAGACATAATTTTCTTTTCTTTGTGTGAACATTCAGAATATTTTTTTTAATTAAACTGTGCATTCTGAAGGATAAAAGAAAAGTTGTGAGAGCCCCTTAAGTCTCTAGTTAAATTTATTTTCAAAAATGGATTTCACTTTCTACTACTCAAACTGAATGTGGCAGAACTATCTGGACTATCCAACAGTAGGGACAAAGTTGTATCATTTAAAAAAAACAAAAAAACTAAATGATTTCTGAAAGCAGGTTATGAGTGTGCATCACTTAAGGCAAGGGCATAAAAAACAGAAGGCTGCTCATTATGGGGTAACACAGCATAGCGTCTCTGCTTCCAAACTAAAATGAGAAACTGGAAAGAAAATGTACAACGCGCGGGCCAAAGTGGTTACTCCTTCAAGATCTGTATATCTGATATCTGTATTTAGGTCAGAAAAAAAAAAACAAGAACCAGCAACACTGAAACTTTAATGATAGCCTTCATAGTTTTAAGGGAATGCAAGAAGCCTGAACCTTTTTAAACAAGCACATGATCATAAATTCTTCAGTGACAAAAAATGAATAAATAAACAAAATAAAAAACTTGAGTTGAGCTGACATCTCCAGATAAAGCAGCATGGTAACAATGTCATTTATAAGGCTGACATCAACAGCTGGAAAGGTGAGGTGAAACATCTGCTGACTGTTCGGGGCAGCAGACTGCAGCTTGACTGAAGCTCTCACGAGAAACTTTACTATCTGCCATATCTGTCTTCATAAGCAGTCACTAAAAGGTTTGAGTCTGCTATGTATGAAAGCGCCCTGCGATGGACTGGCGGACTGTCCAGGGTGTACCCTGCCTCTCGCCCGTTGACCACTGGGATAGGCTCCAGTTCCCCCCGCGACCCCATGAGGGAATAAGCGGTATTGATAATGGATGGATGGATGTATGAAAGCAAATCGCATTTCCTCAACACTTTTTACCCTTCGTCAAAGATGGACGGCCACACTTGCAGTGACGATGCAGATGGCGATCACTTGTGACACAGTGGTGCATCGAGCGGGGAAGATAAGCGCGCCAAACCAGCCCGATGGAAAAAAGCCCATTTATCACCCCCCCTTCGCCTGTCAGAATCAAAGTGTAAAGCCATTTCATCTTTACATGATGAAAAACATGTTGCAGGAAGTAAAGAAACCTGGAGGAACAAAATTCTGGCCAGAACCCCTGGCTAACGAAGCATCAGCAGGTTTCTGATTTCAAAGCATGCCGCAACTTCAAACCGAACTGCATGGTCTAAAAGCCACTGACATTTTCCCCCGTGAAGGTGAACACTGACAGTGCCACTATCTCCAGGTTGTGTGCGGTAAACATAGCCCGTGGAAAATAACGTTACATGCAAAATGTGATTAGAAAAAGCACCTGCCAGAGGAGGCAAATACTTCAAATATGATATCCTTCCTACAAGAGCTTCACTCATCAATCTAAATGTATCTTGAAATTAATGTTTGCAGCCGGTGACAAGAGCTAATCAAATAAATAGCCTCCTCGAGGGCAACAAATGCAAATAAGACCTGATTAAATAGCTAACATGGGTAACAAACCCCTCTAACATTACTCCATAGGCTCAAGCATGGCGGAAGTACTGTACTTTCACCATACATTTCTACGTTTACATCTCATTTCTTTGGGATCACATCAGAACCGCAGTCAAATGTGGAATCACTAACCCAAAGGGTAAGAGCACAGACACTAAAAAGACAGCTCTCATCACAGTGCACGCAGAGAAAATCCTGATCTTCTGTATCCACAAGGAGAAACCTGTAGCAAGTTTCAAAATACAACTGGTTACATTTGCCTGTATGCAAAGGACAAACAGAGGCCCACTATCTTAAAGTATCATTTTAAAAAACAACAGAACTTACAGGTACTTGAACTTTATAAGTAGCTCAAATAAAATACAATAACAAACATTTATAATTGAAATGGAACCGTAACAAAAGTAGTTAAGTCGTCCTGTGGGTGATTTTCTGGCATGTGTTGTATTTATATAACACATGTCTAATACGATCAGCTGCTGCTTGTAGCAATAATATACATATCGTTTTAATTAGCAGCGATAGGTATAAAGAGTATGAATGTTAGAAGAAAACTGAACAAATGTAATCGATTTTGGTTTCCTTTTGTGCACATGAAACGTATTTAAACCAAGCAAATATCTGCTGGTTAATCTCTGAACTGCGTGACTGCCCTCTGTTGGTATGAAAAAAGTAGCCGAGGAAACTCTACTGTTCTGATATGAAGTTTGACATAGGCACAAAAATAAAACAACCACAACAAAACAAGATTACACAGGACACGTATGTTGATATTTGAGCGTGTTTACCTCTAGTTAACCTTTAATGAGACTACTCACAGACACGTGTTTACACGCACGTTGATGACAAGCGCCTTAGGTACGGGGGTTTACTCGCTGGTTGTCCCTGTTAGCAATTTAGCAACTGTTGGCTAGCTAGCTAGCGTTGGCTTCGAAGTTCTCGCAACAGGATAAATTGAGTAAGACATGGTAACACTGACCAAATACATGATACAATTAAACACAAGAATAAAACGACATACCTGAGTGTCCCTCCTGCTCCCACCATTCGTCACCCAAGTCGTCTCCCATTTTCTTGAACCGGCTAGATCTTCATCCAAATAGACCGCTAGTACAGCATGCCACGAGTGTGTTCACGTGCGGTACGTTTAAAACAAAAACATGTGGTTAGAAATCTCAAGGTTACGGACTAATATACATTTTTAGTGATCTGAATAAAAGATAAAGACATAGATAGGAGAATTGTCCCAGTTATAATTTAAGAACACGTTTTAATTTGGAAAGAGTTAGTTATAATTTCTAAATAACGTTGGGACCGTAAACGTTACACGTTTTTTTTTTTATTCAAACATGTTTTATTTAAAAACCAAGTTAACAATCAGGAGAATAATCAAAAACGGAAAACAAACACAAAAAAATGATAAACCTAAACACTAAAAGTATATAGTGTTTAATATAATAGATGTCATATTTCCCATTTGTATTTAAGGGATATTTTTATGCCATTTCATCATATCAATCAAAACATTGTTGAAACTGCAAAAAGAGATACAACAGAATGTCACCCTAACAAATAAGCTATTTCCAGTTAATATATTTTTTAAAGAAAATCTCTTAACTGATAAGTAATTCCAAATATATTTAACTGGGATCTGTTATATCGTTTTGATTTACAGATATGTGATTGGCAACAACTACAGCTATTTACAGTTGATCTTTTACAAAAATGTTATATTATGCAAAAAGTAAAAGAAACTATATTTAATTACAGATGTTTACCTTAAAAATTCAAGGGATTTCAACATATCATATTGATTCCATCACATTGGTGATAGAATGAAGAGTCAGCATCACATCACATGATTGCAAAGAGATTTAATAACATGAATTGACTGCAAAAATATATAAAAAATGGAATACTAGAGATACAATTAGTTCAATCTCCACAGAAGTGACAAGTCTAAAGAGGTCCCAGGCTGATTATCCAGGGGTAAGGTAGGTCTCGCATAAAGATAGCAGTGTAATGCTAAAATGTTTCATACAAACACCATTTAATGGGCCAACACTCAAAAAGGATATTCACATCAAATAAAGCGTCTCATATGTAAGCATATAAGTGCAATTTCATTTGCAAGTCAGGGGAACTCAAATAAAAGACCCAAATTATTCCGTAAAGCATAATAAGTGTTGGTAGAATGAAAAATATTTAAAAAATAGAACAGTGTTTTTGGAACAAATATGCCTTCAAATGCTTGTGTAAAAAAGAAAATAAATGCCCTTTTGTTTAGCTAGAAGCTTCCAATCATCTTTGCCATTTCACCCTCAGGGTAATTTAGAAAGTAAGTGCCAATAATGGCAAAAACCATTATTGTCCTTTCAGCACATGGATGTGTCCAACACAGCCTTTCAGATATGGTCACATACCAGAGGTGGGCTGACACTGGCAGTGTGATACGCATCTCACATAAAATGAGAAAGTAATAAAGGTACGGTACATTACTTTGCTGCAATTACCTTTGTTCATCTAACATTTAATTAGATCACACAATTATTTCTAGGTCATAACCATTAAAGGCTAACTTTTGCACAAATGACTAAGGCAACCATAACGGTAACCCTCATTAATCTTTGGGTGATTTCAATGTAGGAAATATATACCAACCCATTTCTGTGGACTGTCGAGATTAAATATCACTAAACACATCTTTACATGATCTCTTTTTAGGGGATCTTATGTTCAACACGGTGGAGAGAGGAAGGAAGAAAGAAAAAGGCGGATTTGTTTGGAATACTGCCCTCCATCCTGCAGCTGTGGCAGAGAGGAGGGACGGGTCTTGCTGGAGTAATTGCATGCTGTTTTGTTTCTTTGTTAGAATAAGACACTTCTGGCTGAAAGAGGGTATGACATGTTTGATTAAAGCTTTAGCGCATGCAAAAAAGAACTTGATTACTGTGGAAATTATAAAGCGATCAGAATGTTTTTGATTCCTGTGTTACCCTCAAAATGGGAGAATAAAAACAAATAAGAAAAGAAAAAAGAGGGGCGCCATCAATACATTGCGTCAAGGTCTGCCAACTAACAGGAAGGACAATGGGCTCTAAATGGCAGCAACATATGCAATCAAGAATCATTCCTTTAAAACTCAATGCTTTTCCTCATTTGTAATTCTCTTTTAGTCCACTGTTTGGCTGTTTTTTGTTTTTGTTGTTGTGATGAAGAATGTTCAATAGAAAGAAAAATCTTTTCTTCAGGTCCCCAGGAAAAGTTGTTCAACTTGCCAAACTGTGTGTAAAACACGGATAGCTTTTGTAAAAGCTCACTCAGAATGTTTAAAAGGAATTTTAAAAAAGCTTAAAAGGCTTTAGGCTACCACTCACATTCACACTTAGTTCAGAATTAAACATTTAGCAAACACATGTGTCTCTGGGCTCTTAAATGAAACCAGAAATGCAAATATAGGCACAGGAGAACTTCTCACAGAGAGACACCAAATTAGATAAAAAACAATGTGCCTTTTATTTGAGACGCGCTGACCGCTGCATCTCACTGTCACTCGTTTTATTCAGAATCCAATGCATTAATTTGAAATATGAACCCAAGAGGCCTTTGTTGTCTTTGGAACAGGGATCTATCCAAAGATGGTGGCTGCCTCCCTCCCTGATATATTTCTACCTCAACCTTGAATTGAGACAAAGCAGGATTGGGAAATAAATGAATCAATGTGGACATTTCTATCTGCATCCACTTTGCTTAATGCCGTAAAGCATCTAGGAATAAAATGCACAGCTGTAAACACGCTGCTTTTATGTATTGCCCTTTTAGTCTTATCAACCACTCCGACTTCATTTTACAATACCAGCCCCAGTCACCTATTGCTTTGTCTTACACATTCACAATAATGAAAGATCACAGGCATTTACAGACTTAAAACCTGTCTAAATACACTTTGACTATAGAATATGCAATAAAACTGCCATGCTTTTTTCAGACAACCAGCTCTGAACTATCTCTGATATGCAGGTTTCTTATGGGAGGGACATGAGCAACAATATACGATTTCAGAGCTAAACTTAACCAACCCTTAATATCCCCAGATTAAAAACAAAATAGAAAAAAGAGTCATTTTAATAAAGTGTCGCAAAATGAATCCAGTTTTGTGGAACGTCGTTTGCTTCCACCCAGTCATGACTAACCCACCGGGGTCACAGTGGGGGCTGGTGAGGGGTGTCCCAGCAGGGTACAACCAGGACAGTTCACTGGTCCATCGCAGGGTGACACAGAGACAAACAACCACACCCTCTCACGTTCACTCTGAGGGGAAATTTAGAGCGTCCAATTAACCTATCATGCATGTTTCTGAACAGTGGGAAGAATACTAGAATACTAGAGAAGCCACACAGACACTGGGTGGACATACAAACTCCACACAGAAAGCTCTCAGTCCCCCATGGGGACTTGAACCAGGAACCCTCTGGCTGTGAGGCGACGTTGCTTACCAACAACACTGTGCATAGTTATTTGTCTACCTAAGTATTCAGTTCTTTGTTAAAAAATACCGAAGGTCCCCTCACTGCATGATAAAAAAAAGGGGATGCATTTATACATCTTTCCATTCAGAGACGCAACAGCTAGCAACTGGTTGGCACAAAGTCAATTTAACCAGCAAAGAAATAGCTGGTCATGAATTAATAAGAACCACATCTTGCCACACTTATTATTTGTTTGTTTATCCAATCAAACATTGAAGGACATTGCAGAAGATTTGACAAGAAATATTAAGTTTAACAGTTGCTAGCTGAATTCAAATTTGAAATTAAAAGTTTTTTTTTAAATTTCCTTCATATCTTAACAAGAAAGTGAAAGTCCTAAAAAACAACAACTTGTCAGTTCAAAGTAGAGTTGTTTACTGATACAACTGAAATATCATATTTATTTTATAACAATTTGATAAGACAGAAGGATAAAAACAAGAGAAGAATGGAACAAGGTTCCAAGTCTACACAGATGAAAAGAGTGAAAGAGAAGATAAACGTTACTGTAATTAAAAGCAGGCAGCTGCCTTGTCGAGCTTCTCTGATTGCATGCTGCGGAGCATTGATGTTAATGTGCTTATTTTGTTGTAAGCAGCTGTTCCTTCACTTTCTCATTTTAATGATCACAACAAGATGTGTTATTTTTGGTTGTTGTTCGTCTCTCTTTTACTGAGGGTTTTTTTTTCTTCTTCTGCTGAACAAGAACCGAGGAAGGACGACAATGGAGCATGGACACAGACTAATTATGGCTTTGAAAAGTTCAGTGCTAATTACTACATATCCACAAAGGCATCTATCCCATTCTCTTTTTGCAGATAAAAATAAATCCATTCTTCTTTTCCCAAGACTTGCACTGTGTGTTTTTTGTGTGTTCTGGTTTCTGCACTTTGGTTTGCATTGAAACGCACTAGTTTTATTTAAGTTTTCATTCATTTTCAGGCTTACGGAGTTGTTGAGACCTTCTGTGTTGCTCTTATTTGTCAAATGATAAGCGTCTCAAAGAGGAGATATGACATCTAAGGAAAAAGCAATACCAGTTAGGAAAACAAAACTGATGAGTCAAAGAATACATAATCAAATACAGCATTGTCATGTTGCATGCCACAGCCAGGACAGCAGGGTCATTAAAGTAGGAGGGTTTGACAGCCAGCTTGATGCCAAGAACAAATAAACACCAAGTAACCTTGAGCTTTTCAAAACTTTACCATGCATAAGCCGTACAAGTGTCCAAGTTACAACTGTATTCATGAGCATCTGTCTGGGCCTGACTTGTATGGAGATGTGCTGCATTCTAAACAATTGGCAAATATTAATTTGTTGAAGTTGCTCTTTGCTCTGTTTGTGTGTGTTATGCATGAGCTTGTGCGCTGGCGGTTTAAAACACATTCACGGGACTAAATTATAAATGCCTGAAGTCGAATGTTTCGCAACCTCTTATGTAATATTCTGTGTTTGTGTATGATTGCATGGGTCTGTCAGTGTGTGGTCACATGTATGTGTGTGTCAGTGGCCACAGATGGGATTAACAAGTGAATGCCCTCCTGTAGATGTGTCAGGGGGTTAGAGGTAAGACAGAAGGTACCGCTGTGCAGCCATCGTTATCGCAAAGGTCCCATTTACTGTCAACCTCACCAACTGTCAGACCACATGGATCAGGCTGCACCTGATGGAAGTTTTTAAGGCAACACACACTACAAAAGTGTACTGGAGAGGAAACAACAGCTCGGAGGTTGCAGTGTGACATGTCCAGCTGAATACTTTACTGAGTGCTGGCATTTCAAAGCACCACAGGATCAACGGCATAACCCCGGATAGCAAATTCTGCCTCTTTTCAAGCATGTGAAGGGGCCACTCATGACGCGCAGGCCTGTGTTACTAATATGACCAAATGCCAACATAATCATTCATTTAATATTACTTCACAGACTGCAATATACCTCTCTACTCAAGTTATTTACTACTCAGCCAAAAGTACCAAATACATTTGGCATATTTAGGTCATTTAACATATAGGGAGAACTTCACCAGTTGTATGACTACAATGGATGTGTTTGAGAAGTCTTGTAATCATTTTTAACACCAAATTCGAATATACAATGCCTATAGGTTTGTCATTAGGAGGAATTTCAGCCAAAGTTTGGTGATGACAAAAATCAGTGAAGCTTTGCCTAATATTCTCTTGAGTATTATTCCTTGAACTTTTGTTGAAATGTTGCTTACATAGATGCCTTGTTTGCAACTTGTCTTCAAAAGACTGCCGCGGAAATGGCTTATTTATTCATTTAGTCTTGTGTCAGAATATTGTTTGAAATGGCTGAAAATGTGCAGTACACTGTGTACTTTAGATAGTGCAACACTTGCTAAGAATTTGCTATAACAGTAGGAAAATGAAAGCAAGGGAAAAACAGAAAGCGGAGAGAATGATGGAGGAGATATGTATGCCATCTGATGAAAAGGACAGCAAAAGGAAGAGAAACAGCAATGCACTGACAGAACTTTAGGCAGTTATCAATGGACTCTGAATCTGTCAATTGTGTTTGTGTGTGTGTTTCAAATGCAGTCTTTTTCATAACTTTTTCATAACAGATGGCACAGAATATAGATTCCCAGAGTAATTACCCCGTCACTGTGCGGACACAGCTTGCCGATGCTTGATTGTTGACATCTGAGATCAGCGGACTTCTGATTATCTCTGCCATGTGGTTCCTTCAGCTTGTTTGTGTGTTTGTCTTTTTCTCAGCAGGATCACTCGAAAACTGCATTGCTGTACATTAAAATGTTGCCAGAAGTGGGGAATGGTCATACTTCGAGGTAATTAATGTTTGATGTTGATCTGGATCCATGACTTTCTTTTCTTTTAGCTTTGGTGAGAGAGTTTAAAGGAGTGACTAAATTGAGCCTCCACTCTGTGTGAAGCAGGGTGATCACGCTTGGTTGTTTGCCTGTTTGTCTTATTTCTAATCTAGTGGGAAGTTGGAGCAGGAATGAATGAAGAACCATTTAACTTTTAACTAAGGTAACTGGAAATTGCTAAATACAAGTACAGAAGTAAAAATGAGATCTAAAAAAAGACATCACACACCACAAATATAATTTCAGTTAAAAATTAGACTTTTTTCTATAAGGTGAGATACGAGTTAAAGAAGTAGAAAAAAACAGAGAAAGCTGATGTGTATATTTTTCTCTGGAGGATATAGTGGGATGTAGAAACAATTTTCAGGTATAGATTATATAATTTCCATAAATATCTTCTTCAAAACACTTTAATCCATTTTTTTCTCCAAAAATCCCATGTCACTAACAAACGATAATCATGATCAATTCATTTTGAATAAATGTGCTTCCTCATTTGTTGGAAAATAAAAAGATACATATACAAATATAAATGTTGTTTGGGAAATTATTAAATACATGCTCCAAAATGACTGGGATGTTGAACCAGTTTAAGTTAGAAAAAAACAAACGTAAAGGAATATTGACATCCATATCACTGAACAATTTTCCTGAGATGTTGATCAAATAACTCATTTCAAAGAATTACATTCTTATCACCGGTCCTCTCATCTGATTAAACAGACCGCTGTTTATTTTCAGTTTATTTAATAGAATGTTTTATCAATTCCAGTACAGACATTATCTGCACTCCATCTTCTTCAACCCAAAAGAGACATGCACTTAATTTCCCCATTAAGATACATCAACAGGCCTATTTCACCCATTTCAAATAAGTGTGTCAACCCGTATTCAAAATTACACCAAAAAGTAAAAAAGAATTATTACAATACTCCTCATTGCAATTCAAAGGCAGCAAATGCAGTTTGCACCAGATCACTGCGGGGCTCTTAGTGGTCATCAATAGCAACTGCTCTGGAACTCAGCGTGAACGGTATTGAATTAAACTTAGCCCTCCAAACGACCAACTGCGTTTAATGCCTGCCTCAATTGATCATTTGTCAACAACCAAGAATTGACATTTACACAAATCTGATCCACGCTTTGTTACAGACCGTGGACTTTGTGTTCTCCACTGTGAAGCAATTCATCCATGAACGGCAGCAGCGCAGCTGGGGGAACACTGCGTCGGCTGGGGGTGTTTCCACCTAATTAACATAGAAACGCAGAAGCAGATGATCATCGTGCTATGAATGCTGTGTCACTTGATTCTTGAATGCTCACTTTTAATGCTAACTTACAAGCTTATCCCACCTTGAAGTACCCTTTTCTTGAACTCTGACAGTTCATCATGTAATCTCTGAGGGCCCCAAAGTTCAAACTCCATACTGACCAACTAATAGAAAATAATTACACCTTAATGACTTACCATTAGCAAATATATCATGTTTGCTTGCTCACCAAAGCCCTACAACATAGGGTATTATTGAAAAATTGATGTCTGAACAAACCATTACAGTAAATTAAAAATAAAATAAAATGAATACTTCTGACATTTTATTAGTACCTGTTACTGTGGTAGAGTGACTGAGAAAATGCTGAAAATATGCTGCAGTACACTGAAAAAAAATAAAATAAAATAAAATAAAAAACCCAAACAAGAATTATCATGTTTTTCACCTTTTCTTTTTCTCTTTATTGTATCAACTGTGTCTGGTGGTTTGAGAAACCACATTCTTTGGTTTCCAGAGTTGCTAAATACACTATATTGCCAAAAGTATTTGCTCACCTGCCTTGACTCACATATGAGCTTAAGTGACATCCCGTTCCTAATCCATAGGGTTCAATATGACGTCGGTCCACCCTTTGCAGCTAGAACAGCTTCAACTCTTCTCGGAAGGCTGTCCACAAGGTTTAGAAGTGTGTTTATGGGAATTTTTGACCATTCTTCCAGAAGCGCATTTGTGAGGTCGCACACTGATGTTGGACGAGAAGGCCTGGCTCTCAGTCTCCGCTCTAATTCATCCCAAAGGTGTTCTATCGGGTTGAGGTCAGGACTCTGTGCAGGCCAGTCAAGTTCATCCACACCAGACTCTGTCATCCATGTCTTTATGGACCTTGCTTTGTGCACTGGTGCACAGTCATGTTGGAAGAGGAAGGGGCCAGCTCCAAACTGTTCCCACAAAGTTGGGAGCATGGAATTGTCCAAAATGTCTTGGTATGCTGAAGCATTCAGAGTTCCTTTCACTGGAACTAAGGGGCCAAGCCCAGCTCCTGAAAAACAACCCCACACCATAATCCCCCCTCCACCAAACTTTACACTTGGCACAATGCAGTCAGACAAGTACCGTTCTCCTGGCAACCGCCAAACCCAGACCCGTCCATCAGATTGCCAGATGGAGAAGCGCGATTCGTCACTCCAGAGAACGCGTCTCCACTGCTCTAGAGTCCAGTGGCGGCGTGCTTTACACCACCGCATCCGACGCTTTGCATTGCACTTGGTGATGTATGGCTTGGATGCAGCTGCTCGACCATGGAAACCCATTCCATGAAGCTCTCTGCGCACTGTTCTTGAGCTAATCTGAAGGCCACATGAAGTTTGGAGGTCTGTAGTGATTGACTCTGCAGAAAGTTGGCGACCTCTTCGCACTATGCGCGTCAGCATCCGCTGACCCCGCTCCGTCAGTTTACGTGGCCTACCACTTCGTGGCTGAGTTGCTGTCGTTCCCAAACACTTCCATTTTCTTATAATACAGCTGACAGTTGACTGTGGAATATTTAGGAGCGAGGAAATTTCACGACTGGATTTGTTGCACAGGTGGCATCCTATCACAGTTCCACGCTGGAATTCACTGAGCTCCTGAGAGCGACCCATTCTTTCACAAATGTTTGTAAAAACAGTCTGCATGCCTAGGTGCTTGAATTTATACACCTGTGGCCATGGAAGTGATTGGAACACCTGATTCCGATAATTTGGATGGGTGAGCAAATACTTTTGGCAATATAGTGTATGTTCATATTTCACAAACAGACCTGCTTTCACGTTCCGTGAAAGGTGAAGCGTTCCCCTTACTGTCTTCACTACCGGGGGGATTTGGGTACCTCAACTCATCTAAGCTACACCTGAGATAAATGAGTTAGCTGATTTAGGCTTATTCTGGACATCTGCTGTTTGCAAAACAGCCACCATTCTCAACATGTGGGACTTAATGAAAGTGACATTTTAACCAATGTGTATGCTTCCTGAGAGTGGCAATGTTTTTAAGTTTAAATGTCTGTTAGGTTAATTGACCACTCTAAATTGCCCCCAGAACAGAATGTGAGTGTGTGTGGTTGTTTGTCTCTGTGTGGCCCTGTGATGGACTTGCAACCTGTCCAGGGTGCACAAATGTCAGCTTGGATAGACTCCAGCCCCCCCCCACGACCCTAACAGCAATGAGAGGGATTATGGATGGATGGATGATTTCACTGATTCGATTCAGACTGTATAGCAATGAACTGGATAATTACAGGCTTTAATGGGAGTGCAAATATTTGTTGGGATTTGGTGCCATATGTATATATAAAGAAGCATAACAAGCACATTTACCATGGCCGACAGTTTTGAGGCTGTTAAAGGTGACCCATTTAGCCAAAAGCCACAGTGCAGGGTCCTTACTTTCATGCCTGGGTTTAAATAAAGAAAGAAGAACACTGCCGTATTCTTGCTGGTGAAGGTCTTTTTTTGTCTTTACAGATTTGGTGATTATTTCACTTTGATAGTCTGTGATGGCAGTCAAATAAAATTTAAGCTGTAAAATTAGTCACAACTACAATACAGTATATATATATTGTATCAACTAAAACTAAGCTATTATATTATATCACCTTCTGAGTAATTTATCTGTTACAAAAACAAGCTAAGAGGTTTCAATTTTTTTTTTGCCAATCTCTCTTGAAACAGCAGAAAGCCATTTACTGAGCTTGCGGACATTGATATGATTTAGCCTACTTTCTGGAATGGAGATGTCTTCCTTCATCGCATAATTATGGTAGATCACAATCACACAAACACATACACGCTAATGCTATTAGTGCTGCCTCTCCACCCCCCTCCTCTGCACTCTGTTTCATGTAAATATGTAACCTCGCATGAATGTACTTTGAGTGAGATATCGCACATGGCACGATAAGACGAGAAGCAAAGAATGGGGAAAAATAAAGCGCAACAGAGAGAATGAGGGTAGGAGAACAATTTGGCTCGGGGCAAAGCAGCGAGAGGACG
This sequence comes from Menidia beryllina, assembly GCA_013363375.1. Taxonomy (NCBI): domain Eukaryota; kingdom Metazoa; phylum Chordata; class Actinopteri; order Atheriniformes; family Atherinopsidae; genus Menidia; species Menidia beryllina. The sequence goes on from JABUIW010000214.1 coordinate 1,569,435, forward strand.
AGTCAGGATGTCCCGCAGGTCATGAATAAAAAACGAAAAGAATAATTTGAGGTCGTTCTCAGCCTGGGACAGAATGTCATAGTGTGCGTATCAAAGAGATTAGCTTCAATAAAACACAGCTCCATCCATTTCTCCTTTGGTTTTTCTGATCCATCCCTCTTTCTTCGCACACTCCGCTGAACCTTATTTTCCAGAGGAGCGCAGACACACGCTGACTGAGCATTAACATGGGGGTCTTGTAGGTGCCACCACCACGGGGGATTGCGCATGCTGCAAATTAGTTTGGATCTCATCCTTCGAGAAACTATTAGACCCTCGTATCCACCCTCTGGAACTGTGTGTTATTCTCAACGGTGATGTTTTTCAACCAAATCTCTTTTCCACCAGGGCATAGTTCACCTTTCTTCAAAGAAAGAAAGACACAAAGTAACTGAGCCAATTCGCACAAGCGAAACACCGGACCAGCGACACCGTCGGATTAAGCTGCGCTCAGCTTTGAACTCATTTAGAATGGAAGCATGAGAGCCCCCAGGTAGAAGGAGGGCTTCCTCTACACATATGGAATCATCTCTTTCCGATCAGGGTGCTGATAGTGACTGTACTGAAGATTCCTAAAGACGCATTAACATTTTACAAGCATCTTTTCAACAGCTGTTTCCATAGATAACAAACTGATGTATTTTTCGGTAATTATAAGTGGATGGAAGAGTCCCACACCTACTATGCCGATTCCCAGGGACAGTTATCTGGTCCCCCACTTAGGCAACACTGACATATTGTCTGTTAAAACGTCCCCGCGTAGAGTGCTAGCTTCATCTCAGGAAATCTCCCATAAGCTGTAGCAGTTTGGAGGAGAATTTTTTACAAGCAGCTGAACAAAAGATTTCATTATTTGGCTTTTTCTGCTCTAGGCTGTGATAAGAAAATTAAAAGCACAGTGCCAGGAGACTCTTATCAGGCAGAGAAAGCTAGATCAACACATTCTAGGCAAAAATGATACCAGCTTCATGTTTTCCATACTCGTTAGTAGACTTGTTAGTATTTCCATGCTTAATCTTATACAACGGCCTCAGATTTGAAGGTCTCCTGTTAGGACTTCATGTCAGTGACAGAACAGATTGACTGTGGGAGCAGATAATGGCATGAAACTGCCGCGCTGGTAAGCATTTGAAAATATCTTCTGTGGAGCTGAACAGAGTGTTAGGAGAGCAAAAGCGTATTGTGGGCTGCAAAGGTCTTTTCTCAGATTTTTTTTTTTTTGTGCTCACATTCTCGGCTTTGTCCCACAGTTAATTAGAGATTCTCACTTTGCCATGAGCATGCATAGTTGTCTGTGTTCTGGTGTCGGCCCTCTGATGGACCGCCAGCACATTGAGAGTGCATCCTGACTCCCGTTCAATGTCAATCTGGGATTGGCTCCAGGAACCTTCACAGACCCGGACAGGGAAAGATGGGAATAGGGAGTTGGTGGATTCTGCCAGCGATGCATGCTGTTAAGCTGAAATACAACAGATACACCAACATTTTCTCTGAGAACACCTCTTTAAAAAAAAAAAGATTCCATGGTTACCAGGTTGTGCCAAAGGAAAAAGAAAATTAACAAGATTCTCTTTAATCAGAAAACTGTTAAACTGAGCAAAAACATATCCTCCTTTTGTCTAAGTTTCCTCATGCAGTTCCCTGTTCAGCATTCCTCTCATTAGTGCATCTGAAAATGAAACAAATGTGAACCGCACTATAATCCTAGAAAAAAATCCCTATCCTTCACAGCATCTCTTTAAAAATTAAACACATACAAATATGCAACCAATGGACTCATACATGTAAATAAAGCTCAATAACAAAGACGGCTCTGGTCTCCTCTGATCTTTTACATACAAAATTGTGCTCATTAATAACATAGTAAAGTCTATATGTTGATACTGACAGGTCTGAACTCAAGCTTCTCCCCTCGCTCGAAAAACTCACCACTGTTGTTGAGCAGTTTCGCTTGGGCAGGTGGATTATGTAGATTGGCAGAGTAAAGCACAGAACGTACTGTTAGTGACGTACCAAAGGGAGACTCGTGCACAGAACTCAGAAGTTGCCTTTCCACTTTCTCTGTTTACCAAGCAATGAGTTCCTAATCAAAGAGCCAGTGTTGCAAATTAGAAAATAAAGTGCCCATTTGATTCCGGGACTTGTTTTGGGGCTTTGGTGGTTTGGTCTGCCCTGTGATGGATTGTGCAGAGCTTTTGGAACACAAGTTAATAAAAAAAAAGCTGCAAGCTCATTCAATGCTCCTTTATTAAATGAATTATTTAGATAACTCATTTTCTCTGAGATTTTGATTTTTACAACTATCTGTTAGGAGCAGACATTTCTATGCTTGATATCTTATTTTCATCAAAAAGTACCTTCTCCTCTCTTGATGGATGATAAAAGATATCACAGTGCTGCTCTGGCAAACTGTAACTAATCAAGTCAGATTAGTTTCTTGGCTTGAAGGAGGTGCTAAATGGAAAGAGGCAGCCTTGGCAAAGACGGTGGAGAAAATGATTTTGGGGAACTGATTTGTTTATTTCCCCTCGGCTGCCGTGGAGCAGCTTGGTAACAAAGCCACCAGTAGATGGAGCTGAGATCCTCTCAAAGCTCTGGGGGTGTGCTGAGGCGTAGCCGTGTGCCTGTGTGGCCTCGTCTGTTTTGGGCCTGTGACTGCGACACGACTAAAGGCTCATTTGGAAGTCCCGACAAAGGTCTCCGGGAGCTTCTCTGTTTTCCTTTTACGTGGGAAGTTGTGTCAAAGCTTTTAGCTTTTTTATCTTTTGGTGGAGATCAGCCTCAGATGTGACCCGATTGTCGAAGGCTGGCTTCCCTAAGAAGCACCTTTGCAAAGCTCTTGAGCTAACACTCAGAGTTCAGTCCCTGGGTTTGAGGGTTCCTTTTGAACTGCGGCCCAGAGTACAAGTCTTTCATCTCTCTTAGTCTTTTTTTTTTTTGCTACAGTTTCTCCTCTTCCCTCTTTGTGTCCTTCTTAAATTTGCTCGTCAGCCCTCTGGCCCTGAGGAGCATCTGTGGCCCTGCTCCTTCCCCATATGCCCCGTGCCTTAAAGCCCGGCCCGGAACGCTAGCGCTGATCATTTTTTCAACAGCCGCATGAATTAGAAATGGTCTTTTTTTCCATCACTCCAAGAATATCGGGGCTGATTTCACTGGCGACCTGCTTGTGATCCTGCTTTTTCGCCGTGCCACCACACGGTCGGTACAAAACGGAAGTTCAGACCACAACATGCCATCACCAGAGAGGCCTCTTCAGAGGTTGGGATGCGTGTTGGAATCTCAACTAAACTAAGTCCTCGCACCCCAAGCTCCAGGTAAGGCTACGCAACTTTTGAGTAAGCCTACCATCAAACAGACAAAGGAAATGATGACATGCCTCCAGCTGGTGGGAGAAGACATGCAGGGAAAATGGATAACCAACAGACAGGATAATGACCGTCCACGCAACATCTAAGAAGTCCTTGCGGAGCAGCCTCTACAAGTTTAATCAAAGGAAAGCTACTCACAGTATTAAAGTGCATATTAACAACAACCTTGGATGGGGTGGTCAGTGAAACAGAAGAGAAAAGAAAGAGATATTAGGAAGATCACAAATATTTTATTCATGCGAGCAGCATGGCTCCAATTGACTCCGTACCGACGCTTTGTAATTTTCTTCTGAGCTGGTCACGAGACTGAAGGTGAACGCGCTAGCAATTTCAGTCAGATGCCGGCGCAACTTGCATAAGCCTCCGTCTTGTTTGAGCGCGAGTGATTTTGTAAATAATTCAGGGGTGTAGAAATCATGAAACACGGATCAGAAATTAGCCGAGAAGGTCAATAAGCGGACTTGATTTAATCTAAGCTAAAATTGGGGGGATGTTTAAGAAGTGCCAAGAGAGGAGGCTGAACTTTACACAGCAAATTTCCGATTATTCAAACCCGTCCACTTAAGGTGTAGCTGAAGAACATGTTTTGCAGCCCAGTTGGAGCGAGAGAAGCCGGGATCAAAGGAAAGATGATCGATACAACCTGACGAGAAAGGCGGGAACTATTTTGTTGATCTGATCAGAACCACACTTTTGTAGGATTGGACTAACAGGTTGTTAATAATGTTAGCCGCTGAATCAGTCCTGGATCTTTATGCTCAACGAGACTCGAACGGGACATGGATAACTCCACGTGCTCCAGATTCCATCGTTTTGCGCGTATCATTGCGGTCTAATTTCCAGCGAACCTGCTCTTGTTCACATATTTTTCTGTCTTGCCAGAGAGCCAGTTCCTGTTAATTGGGATCAAGATGAAGGTCCGTTTTAAACAGCCGATTTCAAGCTGCGACTGTAGCTGGACCAAGTTGTGCATTGAAAAAACGCACTGACTGTAACATTTAGCTCAGCTGAGCACAAACATTGGAACTAAAAGGATCTCTTCAACTCAGCACACTAAGGAACGATTTCATTCTTTTTTTGCCAGAATTGGACCCTTCATTGTTTTTGGGTTGCTCCATTTTTCCCCTGCATCTATTATAAACCTGAAATAAAAGGCTGGGGAATAATTTTACCACTCAAAATATCCTCCTCACGAGGTAATGATCTCTCCCAGCTGAAAACACAAACAAAACAAAAAACCTTCAGGAACCATTGTGGTCTGCTTTATGGTCCTAGAATGTTTCTTATTAGTTAAGTAAAACTTTATTTTAGTCAGTGTGTGTTTTAAAAAAAAATAGTTGACAGCTAAGCTTAAATGATGGGCTTGCCAAATGTGGACAGACTCAAACTGTATCACATTATTAGGAGCCTTTTTTTGTGAAGCTTGAGCTGGCTTAAAGTTATTTGCATGAGATAGAAGGCTAGCATTAATCTTCTCTTTAAAAAAAGAAAGTTCCTTTAAAGCTGACTTCTTACACATTAGAACATTTGACAGAGGCATCCCAGGTGGAGCCCACAGGTTCATTTCAGATTACATGGAGACCTTTAACCCGGAAAACTGGGATGGACTGCATGGAATCTGGTCGATCGGAGCTGGCAACAGAAACATGTCGCAAGTGCTGTTTGGCATAAAGGCTCAAACGGTGGACGGGGAGACCTTTATCCTGACTGGAGCCATATGGCAGAGTTTAGTTTTTGTAGGCTTAGGAGCGAGGCGATGTTTACATGTTGACTGCCTCAATATCTGTCTTTATACATGCTATCCGTAAGTGCGTGATTAAAGGGGGCGTCTGTCTTTCGACATGACAGTCCAAGGACATAGTTCAAAGCTTTACCGGGTGTCAATCGAGCCCTTTGAAGCCTCTTGTCTCATCTCTCTCAAAGGCTAGATGGAGGAGAATCCACGCAGCCGCTGATGCTTTGGTGTTTTTCAGTTTGCCATCCTCCTAGCAGGTTTTTGTTGAGAGTTTAACTTCTGCCTATTTGAAGAGGAAAGGCTTCCTTGATATGAATTATCTGAAGAGCCCCACATTAGGCTTTTTTAACCTCCCTAAGCAGCTCCCTTTAATGACACACACCACAAGCCTCAATTACAGTATTTCGAGGAGAGGCCAGTGTTTCTTACAGCCACATTAACGGGGGCAAACTCGGTGTGACAGCGGGTTTTGCTACAGTGCCGTTGTGACGGAGAGAATATGCTCGGGATTTGGGCTGCTCCGGGGGAAAGCGGCTCCCTCCAAATTGTGTTATTATGTACCCACAAATGAAGCTTGAGGGAAGGAGGGGGATTATAAGATAGGGAGGAGAGATGGGATGGGGAAGTGGAATTGGGGCCGTGGGATAGAAACTGGAGGTGAGCTAAATTCTAAAGTTCAAAGCCGCTGAATGTGACTGTGAGGAGGGCGAGCTTTGGAAGAGCCGTGATGCAGGCAGTACAGGGAGCCTGGATGTGGTGTGTGCTGCAGTAAATGGGCCTTGGCGGGTTGACAGTCACTCCACACATGTGTTTGACTCAAAGAGGAGGCGACAGTGCTTGGCTTATTGAAAAAGACAGGGAGAGCACTGCAATCAGCTCTTCCCTCCTGTGAGGGGGGAGCACAGAATTACACGAATTAAACGGAGAGTACAGCGAGCAGTGCACACTGAGGCAGACACATAATGCCAGCTATATTATTTAAATAGTCCCTAGTTAAATCCTAATCTACAACCTCTTGTCTCCGCAATAAAAAAAAAAACCCACAAAAAACAATCTGCTGTATTTGTTAAAGTGATGCTCCACCAATAGAAACACCAATAAAGAATAAGTCAAAATTATTAAAAGCTGCTTATACACATAAATCCTAAATCAGCCTTATTAGAATATGTGTATGTGTGTCTATATATATATATATATTACTAAATTATTAATTGGATTTCTTCTTTGTGGAGGAACTTTTAGCAAAACCACAATAAAACCCCCTCTGTCCAGGTAATTACTTCCTTTTTAAGGCTGAAAATAGATGAAAAATTTCCGTTGGAGGTGTAGCCTCACAGACTGAAAAGAGGAACATGATAAAAACGCCACCCTGCAAAGTCTCCCGAATGTTAAGTATAGGATGGTGCAGTAAATATCTCTGTAAAAAATAAATATCTGTCAGTCTTTGTTTTGACTTGAAGTTGCATATTGAATCTTTCCCTCTGAAGAATAGAAGTTTTAGAGTTGAACTCAAAGCCTGTGTCTCAGTGTAAGATGTTCTTTTATATGTAGACATCAAAAGCATCACTCGATTTATTTGGTCCAATTGGCAACAAAACCTATAAAGCACGAGTACCACCTCTATTCTCAGTGTTTTGCATTTCTACATGGAAGCAGAGTGCCCTTATGTTCCCTTAGATGATCAGAAATAATTATTAAAAACACACAACAATCTTGTGTAGGTTTAATGCAATCATGTGCACAAACTTGTAATTACTTAATCAAAATCTAAGCTATAATTGAGAATCTGGAGGGAATTCTGATCCTGCTCGCTCTTTTCTACCCCTTTTACTTGCATAAACTAGTCCTGTGTACTGTTTCACTTAACTCATATGTTTGGTCAGTCCCTTAATAGTTGCAGTTTCTCTCATGTTTTCCAGGTAGCATTCATTTAGATTCTTCGGCTCTCTTTTGTGTAATTATTCTCTCTAGGGGAAAGTGGAAGTAAAGAAAATGAGATCTTTTCACAGATGGGAGAAAGAAAAGAAGACACATCCAATAAAATGTCTAATCAGTTTCAGCATAGCCTGTAGGAGATATTTATTAATTTAGGTGCTAAATGCAAGTATACCACAGCTGCAGTCTTTTTTCTGCTTCATTATTACAGCAACAAGCCAGGAGCCAGGTGTTCATTTTGGCAGGGAACAGAAGTACAAGTCGTCATAGAAAACAATTACTAGCAGCTCCACTTAACTTCAAAGTCCTCTCTGCATCATTAAAAACAGGTACTGCAACCTGTTTCTAATATTGCTAGCTACCCAGCTGAGGATGAAAATTATTCTGTCGTTGTATTAAAAAAACAACAGTCGGTTGTGGTGGTTGCATGGAGGATAGAAAATAACTTTACTGAGAGAGGGTGTACTGCACAGCAGAAAAACAGACCTCTGAGAGTCAGTCCCTTTCTGCTCATTTACCTGATGTAAAACTGTAAGGAGGACATTGGACAAATACCAACAACATAGGAGTCTACTTACTTGTGTTTTAGTGGAAAGAACTACTCCTTTTGGCCAAAGAAAAACTAGAAAATCATGCACTTCACGGATTATTGCACATTTTATACCATGCCTCACTGCTGATGATTATTCGAATGTCAACAAATCTGTTCTCCACAGCTTCTAGGTTTCGCTGCTCAAGTCCCAATTTGTAACACTGTCCCATGTCAATTTGGGTAGCTGTGTTTGCTCACCCAATCCCAGTTTAGCTGTTTTCTATATGAGTCCGCCTGCGTTTATGTTTACTAATCCTCTGAGAAAGATGCTCGAGATCAAGAAAGTCTTTTCTTGACCAGGTGCCATTCTTTTTGGATCCCACTGACAGAAGGCAATAAAAGAGAAAAAATAACCCCTCCTAGACAGATCAACAATTAGCAATGTTTTCCTTAAGAACTACTGGGGTTTAAGGGATAATCCTGGCTTACTTGAAGCTGGTGTGTTCCCAATTAATGCGGCTTTTAAACCAACAAAATTGTGCATTATTATATCAGTAATTAGGTCAGTATAATGCACCTAGGACGGCGATAAAATAAAACAAGTGTTTTGGAGCCTTGTGAAAGAAACCAACTTATCATTAAAAAGTAGCCTTAACCTCATAAGCAACCTTAGTGGAGCCAGACTGAAATTTCCTAAACTATGATGTCTGAATGTTGCATGGATGTCAGTGATGAACGAGGGTAAAGCAACCTCTAATGGCATCGGAACGAGAGATTAAATGGATGCCAACTGTATTAAACATAAAACAGGAAAGAAACATCATGACATTATTTGTAGGAACACAGTGACTCAAACTGGGGTTCTGTATCTTATCCAAGACAAAATGTGAGGTAGTATATTTGTCGGAATAGCTTTTGACTGCAGTAAGACTCAGAAAGTCTGATCGGTGTAGCCACTACACTATTAAAGAACGTTTTATCTTTTTGTCTTTGTAGAACTACGATTATGTAATGGTAACCTTGGGGCATGCTTTAGATGGTCAGCTACCCTTATGATTTTGGATTCCACCATAAAGTGATACCTTGTCTAAACATCAGAAGTGATTATATAAAAAACTACTTAAAAAACATTATCCTTATATCTTGTGTCTGTATTCTCATTTATTCAGCCCTGTAATGGACTGATGAACTGTCAATGCCTCTTACCCAGTGACTACTGAGGTAGGCAAGCCTTTCACAATGAAATGATAAAAACTGGATAAAAAGAATAGATACACGGTCCATAGTCTCCAAGGTTTCATTAAGCTGTAGCCTTCCCATGGCAGTAACAAAGAGACAATGAATGTTATTTACTATTTGTCTCCGTTCACTCATAGGGGCAATTTAGAGTGTTCAGTTGACCCTACATGCATGTTTTTGGATGGTGGGAGGAAGGTTCAGTACCCAGAGGGAACCCACACAGAACAATTCATTAAATTCCTCTCATTCCAAGATGTTGAAGCAGGTCAAACAGGACCAAACAGGTATGCCTGCACTTGCACTAACAAAACTGGCCTCTCTTGACATTTAATATCCGTTTGCACTTATGAACAGACTTAAACCCAAACTTTTATGACATGTATTTTTCTGTAAAAATACTAAAGTAATTGCTCTGACACTCTAACCTTTCCTCTACATGCAAACATGTTTGAACTCCCCAGAAGTCAATAACAGAGGTGAGCAGTACAATTTTTCACTGACTTGTTGAGCCATAAACCCAACAAATAACTTACAAATCTAAAAATCATTGTGCCCTTATTATTGTTCCTAACCTAAATTGAGACTTTGAATTATCTTTGGTAAAAAAACTAAACGCAAAAAATCATAAATGAAAAACTTCTGTTTGTTTGTGGCACTCTTTTCAGTACTTGGCAAACGGTAAAATAGAAATGCAGTGGGTCAACGGGAAATCAGACCCACTTGGCATCAAATTCGTACCATCTGCCTCTATTTCCAAGCCCCTCAGGGCGATCGACAGTGTGAGTGCGATGCTATCACCACGCAGCGGTCACACAGTGATGCTTCAAGCTGAGAGAGCTGGTCAATGAAGTCACTGACCATAAATTGAAGAAATGTGATGAAAATCAGCAGCAGGTGATTCATGTTTTTTGCCATGAATTTTTCCCATTTTCTATCAACTTTTTTCTCAACCCATGCAGAGATACAGCAATTCCCACTCAGGGTCGCAGTTAAAGGAATTGTAAAGCTGCCAGGTAATCTAACCTTCATGTCCTGACTTTGGGTCGGAATCGGTGGTTTCTCAGAAGCACCGACGAGGAGAGATGTTTCATCTACGGCTGCAAACAGACGTCTGTTACACAGTGCGATTGAAACATACACGATTCAACGGAAAAAAGGATTAAAAAATGGCTTCCTACTAACATCACGCCACCACAAAACAGTGTGAAGGAGCTAAGCGTGCTTCTCTTTTATGCAGTGAGGGAGTTGAATATCATAGAAGTATGACTAAGTGTGATTACTGAGAAAGATCAGTGCTGTATGTGTGCCCCCTCAGTAGCCGTTTGCCTTGGACTCACTCTGACTCCACCAGAGTTATGTGACCCCCTGAAGTGGACTTCAGGGTCACATCAATTGTCTTTCAACATATCTTCTTTTGTTATTGTGCCGATGAGATACGGCATATATGGTTGATAGAATACCAGACACACAGATGGACAGAGAAATGTGAAAAAAAAAAAGTTTGTACTGGCGCGCTGAAATCTGGGACTTCAAAGTCCTTTTCTTTTTCAGGCACCGGCCTTTAATGAAGCACTCGGAGAGGAACACGCAGCGAGACTTGCGTTATTAAAGCACCGCCGCTAAAGGCCCCCTATGGACCCACATAACAAAGTGTGTCATTAAAAATTAACTTTGGTTGGAGGAGACTCAGTCGCAGATGAGAGGAGAGGCTCCCGATCATCCAGGTCTCAAGCTCCAAGGCCAGGGGAGTGACCACTGAGTGGACGCACGGCCCCGTGGAGGCACAGATGACCCTGGATGCAGAGAAGGGGAAAAAAACAAAACAGAATAGCGCTCATAGAACAGAATCATCAACATTAACGCTGGAATTTCTGTATGAATAAAAAAAAGGTGACCCTGTATTTTCTATTTCCTTTGGCTGGACGCATAGCAACTATTGGCAGCGAGGCTGGCCGAAGTTCTATTAGTCACATTGTCCTTGAGAAATAAACATACTTTGGTCAGTGCCTTAAATGATGCTGCTCCTTGTTGATGGTCAAATAAAGATTTAGCCTTATTCTTTGTACGGCTAAAATAATCAGCTCTGTCATGTGATTTTAAGTATGCAGTTGACTGAGAGTTTAAGCCATGCTGAGTAAGGCAGTAACCCTAAACCTTTAAAGCAACCATTAAACTATTAAAATAAATGAAGCGTCTTGGCTTTTTTATGTGGTCCAGAGCATATCTGTATAGACCCGGGGAGAAGTGTGATGGAGTTTGGTATTCAGTAAAACCATACAGACCGTTAAATATGAGTTTTGGAACAACTTTCCTCCATGCTGTCTGCTCCCTGAGATTCAGTTGCCTTTACTCCTTCCCACCAATGCTCAGGCCTCTCTAATCCGTCACCTTAAGACAGTCCTTTCAGGTGCTGGCATCCAGCCTGAGGCAGAAACAGGCCCTCCTGTGGCTCTCTCGCTGTAGGTACAAGGTTACCCACAACCACATGTGCAGGAGCAGGCTTTTCCAGTCCTGCCGCAAGACTTTCTGCAACTGTAAAAGGGAAAACTCACCAAAGAGTCCAACCCTCAAATGGTTTAATTTCACGTTAAGCATAAAAACTCTTAAAAGACAAGAAAATCGACAAAAAACCCCAAATAACTTAAAAATAGGTCTGACTAGTGGTAATGGATTTGTACCCTCACAGCTTTTTTATCTTTAGTTCAGCTGATTTTCTTCTTAGTTTTTCAGGCCATCTGTCTTTAGCTGACCATGTGTCATTTAACAACAACAAGAAAAACAAAGGAAAAAGAAAACGAGGAGAGAAAGTAACAAAAAGAAAATATAATGGAGTTTTTTTTTATTGTTCTGTGCTTTATTTAGACAAAACCAAAGTTGCTGGTCTGCAACTCTGAACATTTCAGTTCCTCATGGAAGACTGGATTTCTTTTACAATCACTACATTTTCATAACACAGATAAACACTGAAATATCTTATTTGACTTGAGCAGGTCGCTACATCTCTTTTTGGGCTCCTTGTTTCAAAACGTTTGTTTTGAACAATGATTTACGAATTTCAGAACCAGTCTGTTTTACAGTAGATAGACTTTCCGACAAACTTCTAACATACTGAATAAGCATGAGGATAAGATTGCCAATTCTCATATTTTCTTCAGGGATCTTTTAGAGCTGCTCATTCTGTCATCTTAAACAGACTTCAAGTGTGTGCAGAGGACAAGGAAAGGGCTGCGCCGCACCACTGAGGCCACGCAGAGGTAAAGGATGATTATATTCCGCTTGCTCTCCCTGCTGTCATCTTTCCATATTTCTCTTCCTCACAATGACCATGAAGAGGATGGGCTAGAACACCTGTCACCCTGATGTGTCTCTGCCATATCATGAGGTGCTCATAAAGATCTACTTTCTTCACATCAACTAGGCCAATCTCTGTGTCATCCACAAGAAGGAATGGCACAGCACGTGTACAAAGCACCAGACACTGTAGATTAGCATTCCACTATAAACTTTTTACATGGTGGGGGGAAAGCCATACTGCCAGAGGGCACTCTTCATACCTCATTACTTGAATATTCATTAAGATTATATAGATTTTTGCTCAACTCTCCTTAAATGCCATCTGAGAAAGATTAAGCGTTTGGGCTGGATGATGAGTTTCTAAATAACACTTGAATTTCTAACAAATTGCTGCAAGAGTAGAGACCAGCCCTTTTGTAGATCATTGGATAGTACTTGCCATTTGGAATAGAACACAACGCAAGTTGCATCGCAACTACAATAAACGCAATATACAGTATTTTCTTTGGACTTCCACCCTGATTGTGGCTCACAATAACTTTTTGTTTTTTTTTTAGTACTGTCTTGTTACAAATACAGGATCCAGACAGAAGAGAAAGGCAATTCGGATCCTCATTAAAATTTCAAAAGTCTTGGTGGTCCTCTGAAAATTGAACCGACTGTTCACCCACTGCAACCTTAATTTTATGGTACAGTAAGTGCAAATTAGTTTCACAAAAATCTTTTTAATCACACTCTACTGTGTTAATTTGCTGTGCAGTAATTTTCGTCACACGCTCACAGCAACACTCAGTCATGAACACTGATGACTTGTATGATCAGAGTTTGACACCGGCTGGTAATCATTCCATGACTCTATTGTAACCAATCAACAAGCTTTTTTCCTGTTTTAAGATCCCATGACATTTCAAACTACCGTATATCCAAGCAATGGATTTTTTTGGACACTCCCAGTTTAGCTTGTTTTTTTAATCAAAGTTATCGCCTTATGTAATCCCCCAATGTACTAAATATCTATTAGAGAAACAACTGACTGAACATCTTTAAATTATTTTCAGATTAGGGTCGAGGAATAAATGGATGGTTTCCACATTTTTTCCGCAGCATGGCAAAAAGAATGAGAGTCACAGAGCAATGAACCAGTGGGGGGACAAAAAGAGGCAAAGTCATTGAGAACTGTGGCAAATCCTCCAAAATAAAATGAAACAATCCAACCTGTATTTCATCAGTAACGTAGAGGATCAAGCATTGTACTTCTTCATGGAACTTATTTAACAGATTTTGTAGCTTTTCAGTCATCATGTTTCCATGATTTTGAATTCCACAGTGATATCTGTTTTGACTGTAAGAGTAATAAATAGAAGAAAACTTAATATAAATGACACATTTTTCCACCACATAAGGGTTTGCTCTACCCTGGATGAAATGGCTCACAATTACACTTCTGCTCATAATCGAGTGGTTAGGGTTAATTTTACATGAAAAAAGTAGGCAAAGCAAAATTCAGCTACAGTTGTTAGATGTGCTTGAAGTATCCCTCGGCATCCTTTCCCTTGATAGGTTGCATTGAAAGTCTAAGCTTTATTTTTCACTGTAGATTTCACAGACCCTGAGCACCTCATGAATTACACATTATTTGTAGTTCGTATTGCAGTGGTAAACTAAAACTAAATGTGGTACATGAAGACAGGCCCTCATTTTATGTAATGTTTCATATAAAATGTTATGAATATGGATATACTGAGGATATGCTCTGCCAACAAGGGGCTTCCAGGAACATGAAAATGAGAGGTTTTGGGCATAAATAAAAAATAGGACACTATCACTGATGGATTGTGAATGTATTTGTAGCCAGCGAGTCTAAAAGCATAAAGTGGCCTGCAACAATATTTACCCCTCTTGGCTTTATTTTTTATTTTTTGCATTACGAAATGGAATTAAAATAGAATATTTGATCATTTTCCCCATTTAATTTACAGAACATGCTTACAACTTTGGAAATGTACAGAATTTTTTGTAAAGCAAATAACAAATAGAACAGAGAACCTCAGTATGCATTAGTTTTCAGCTCCTTTAAAGTTAGAAAGACACCTTTTTGCAGCAACTGAAGCTCTGAGTCGTTTTGGGTAAGTCTCCATAAGTTGGCATCTGGGGTTTTTCCACAAGGCAATGTTGGATGGTCTGTGCCTGTGAACAGTACCCTTAAAGTCTGACTACAGATTCTCAATCGGACTGAAGTCTGAACTTTGAATGGGCCATCAGACATTAAATCGTTTCCCCTTAAACGATTCCAATATTGCTTTAGAAACATGCTTCGAGCCGTTGTCCTGCTGGAAGGTGAGCCTCTGTCAAAGTCTCAAATCACAAGCAGATGACTCAGGTTTTCAGATATCCCTGTATTTAGCACCACCCATCTTTCCCTGGACTGGGACCAGTTTCCCAGTCCCTGCTGATGGAATAAACAACCCCACAGCATGATGCTGCCACCACCATGTGCCATTGAGGGGTATTGTTAGGAAATAACTTCATCACTGGTGCCTGAAAAGTTACATTTTGGTCTCAGTGACTGGAACACTTTCCTCTATACATTTTTGGAGCCACACACAAGTACTGAGGAGACATGGGTGGAAAGTGCAAGGAGCAAGAATAGACAACAGAATGAAAAAAAAGATTCAGAGAAAAACTCCAACAGTAAAATAACCAAAAAACAAAGGTTCACAAAACCCAAGAACTCAAACTCATGACAGTAATTTATTGCTTCAGTTGGTAATAAGTACATTTCTGAGGTGAAAAAGTAGAAAGGGCTTGCTTGAAACATCAAAGGTAAAGCATCATTTAAATAAACTAATCAGATTCATGAGAAAAACAACAACCCGAAAATCTGCCAAAATGAAAGGTTATATGTTAATTTCCTAAGTGGATACAGCTGGTGCTATTGGAAGGTGGACTAAAACTTTGTGTGAGCCTGTAGTTTATTGATTTGCTTTTCATTTATTTGCTTTTATTTGGTAAATAAGAAATGATGGGCTGTTTCATGTGCCCATGTGTCCCAAAATATTCATGAATTGTCAAAATTTGAGATGTGTTTCTGTGTCTCTGCCTCTGAGTTCAGGCTGTAATCAACTTAAATTCATCAAATGTACAGATGTAGATATAAAGTTTTGCTGTGTTCAGTTTTCCTGCTTTGGATTGATGAGCAGGGCTTATTGCAAGTATTTGCTTTTGAGCTATTTCACCAGTCCTATGCCAGCATATTTGGTAACATGTAATAACAGGCCATTACGGCCGCAATATTAACTTAATCAGCACTTCTTCATCGGGCGCACGTATAGAAATTGGACATAATGTTATTGCTGCATGAAAAAAAGACGAAGGAAAAGTCCAAGGCCATTTATTCAGAAAAGTTTTCAGATGAAAAGTCACAACAAAGCATGATGAACAATACACGGTACTAGGTTAACTTTATTATACCTTTGCAAGAACTTGACTCTAATTTCTCAGTTTCAGTTCTTTTCACTCCTGCCATAGAAATATTTAATGAAGGTTTCATTGGAGAGTGGCAGAGGTGGGTGCATTTAATCGCTCACCACCTGCATGAAAATAGCTTTTAATTTTCCTTGGCAGTCGTAAAAATGGAAGAAATATTAGATGAGGTCATTTCAACGGCAAATCTGAAAAGGCCAACAGTTTGCACCTGGTTCATTTTATGTGCTGACAGGCAGTTCATATTGAACTAATCCTTCACTTTGGCGTGCCCACCTTTCGGTGAAGGCGTACGCGGGCACTGTTTTATACAGTTTTATACAGTTTTATACGTGGGTACCGACTCCATACCTGTCTGTCTGTCAAGAGAAAAATGGGCAGGATGCCACATCTCCAAGTTGGCTCTCTTGTGAGATTTTGCACTTCCCCCTTGAAGCATCGCATATGTTCCCCGGGGCAGGATGAACAGTTCGGCCTGGGAGAATAGAGGGAGGAGGAGAGGGGGCAAGAAAGATGAGTGTCTCCATCTGTCTGTGGATCCGAAAGGGGCGACAGACCGTTACATCTCTCCCTGCCCAAGAAGGGAGTCTTGGGCAGATACCATCAAACACAGACTTGCCTTGCCTCAATGGCAGTCGTGTCACAGCCAAGGCTTGCCAACGAGGGGATGGACAACAAAGCTGCATATGGCCTCAGAAAACACATATGGCTTTTAATACCACTGCGTTTTTTGCTGGCACGGCGTTTCCATTACTCTCGACTTCAACACTGTCAAAACTGATACGATGCCTCAAATAAGCAGAGCTGCTCCGTTCCATTTTAAGTCTCACACTGCACGCTACGGCGTTATGAATATGCAACGTGCAATTTTGTGAGTGTGAATTTGTATGGATCCAAGGGACCGGCCATCTCTCTGGTATTCAGTGGGCCATCTGGACAAGGGGTTTAGAGACAGACATTGTCTGTTGAGACCTATAACCCTTAAATTCGTGCCATGTCTCAGATGCCCGTGCCACTCTCTCAGGTCTGCTTTCACACTGGAACAGACTCTCCGGAATGGACGAGAGACGACAGATGGGATGTCTGACATGAAGTGGACTAAGGAGAGTTCAAGAGGGAAGAAAAAAAAAACATTGTTGGCCAAACCAAACAGATACAGTACATTCTACCATTCTGTGTGGGGAAAAAAAGATCCAAATCAGTATCTTGTTACTGAAAAAGCTTGAAGATTAGATGTAATGTGCCCACATCATCATCCACACCTGAAGGAGGAACATCACATGCTTGGGTTCATGGGAACCAAGAGCCAGTTGTTGAGGATGTTGGTTTGGTTGACAGTGGCTCGTGACAGGCTGTCATATTTAATTTGGCATTGTTCCTTATAGATGAGAGGCCTCTCATGTTTAAATCATGTCATACAGTGTATCCCCCTTTGTTGTCGGAACAGAGCAGCACATGGTAAAGATGAGAAGTACGGGCATTGAGAGATTAACATATTGGAAGGACTTCACAAACGGCATAAAACTGATATGATTCTGCGCGATGAGGTTACTGTAGTCATATTATTGTGTGAATCATTATGTTATAGTTTTCTGTTTTTTGTTGCCCTACTCACTCTTTACTTTCACTTCCATCTGATACACACCTTCATAAAACATAAGAGACGCTGACATTAGTAGTATTGTGGTTTATAGAGCAGAGCCACTGTTGTCAGACCATCCTCCACACTAATATCAGATAAAAAATGTACAGATCAAAATTACCGCATGAATTTATAAACCACTTCCAGCCAGGAAGGGTCAAGTCTCATTGAAACCTCTTCTTTTTGTATGTAAAAATGATGAGGTGATTGTCCTGACCAAGTGATATCGTACCTGAACGTCACCAGGAAGTGACCAAGTGTTTAAGTAAAGGGTTAGTTTTGTTATTAACTGAATCCAACCCAGATGTAGAATACCAATTGTTATGTGTTGGATCCGAAATGTGTCCAGAAATGGGTCCAGATATAACTGAAGGTGCTTTGTTTTATGGCACCATCCTCTTATCCGCTAATAGAAATTGGCTGTTGAGGGTCATATTTGCAACTTGCTTGTAAAGGCATCACTTTTTGGGAGGAATTTGTTAACAAGATCACACATGCTTATTAAATGCATTACTGGGTCGCAAGGAGCTTTTGTACTGTCTGGGGGTGCATTATCTGGAATTTAGGATGGGCTGTTGCTATGGAGGAAATGCATCACCTTTAATAATGATTCAGAAAATATCATGTGTCAAATTAACATCTGCATTAATGTAAGAACTCCCGCTCACACACTGGGTCAATCTGATTAATTTTTGATTGCTGTTTCTATCTCAAAAATAGATTTAAAATACACTAATTAGTGTCATTCTAGAGTAGACACTGAGTCTACTTTAAAAGAGAACTTTATTTCGAAAGGTCATGCAAGTTGCCAGCTGCTGGCTTTTTTTTTAACATTCCCTTTATATTCTCTACCCCTTTCTACCTCTCACCTTCTCTTTTTGTCTCTGGTTATGCAAAGGATCAAACATTGCCCAGAGAGTCACCAAACTTATTTTATGCTAAAAATGTAATAAAATGGCAGTTGAGATGGACTTAAACACACACTGTTAGAGCAAAATAAAAGACAGATGGAAGATATTTGGATGGATATGCGAGTCAGGAAATAACAGGGATGTCATCTCCTTCCTCTCGAATCACACTTTTCATATCCAGCTCCGAGTTGGACGTGATCCCCCGGCCCTGACTGCAACAGAATTCATAAACCTCAGGCATCTCTGTACTTTTAATTTGGACAGCACTGCTTGGAATGAGACATCGTGTGACTGCAGTGTCAGCCAGCAAGAGCTGAGAGCATGAGCACAGAGAGCCCACTCTTATTAATAACTCATATGCACAAGCATGGTGTTATTGAGATGTGCGGCTTACAAACACAAAGTGTCACTTACTTTAAACAGATGAGATGAGCGAGGTAGTGATTGTAGCTATTATACAGAACCATATCTCAGCGAATAACCCCGTAGGTGCTCATGTTGGTCCTTTCAATAGGCATTGCCCTGTGTAATAAGAGCATACAGAGTAATTACAGGAGTCCGACATCATAAAAGATGCATGTGAGACAAAGAGGCTTACCATGGTAACATTGACTACTTGTTTGAGAAACAGCACACAGTAACAAACTCACACAAACACACACGCACATTTTTTTTTTCAAGTGAGGTTACAGTTACCTTGAAATTTTTATAAACAGGCAAAATACCAATGTCAATACCACATATTCAACTGAATAGCATTATTGAATGCATAAAAGCCCCTGGCATTGAACTGCACAGTGGATTTCTACCAAACAATTAAGATTAAAGGTAAACAGATAAAATGTTCAGGATAATTCAACAACAAAACAGAAGATATTTGCAAGTTTGGATCTGCCCTGCTGTTAATCGGCTATTGACATGCGCAGTGCATTTTGA
This sequence comes from Menidia beryllina, assembly GCA_013363375.1. Classification (NCBI taxonomy): domain Eukaryota; kingdom Metazoa; phylum Chordata; class Actinopteri; order Atheriniformes; family Atherinopsidae; genus Menidia; species Menidia beryllina. The sequence continues at coordinate 1,588,549 of JABUIW010000214.1, forward strand.
AATAGACCACGCAAACCAGTGTCCAAGCAGGAATCTCAAACTTTAGAGTGCAGAAGTGACAGTATAGCTGTGGATCTTTAGAATCCATGAGATGATACTGTGCGCAGTGTTGCACAGCTGTATTCTTTTTAAAGGGTTTTGAGAATATAAAAATCCTGATTCATTCTGTAATGGCCATGATGCTTCTTATTGGATGGTTCAGAGTGAAAATACTTCAGGATAAGTGAGGTTTTTCCTGGACCTTTTTAGTTCAGGTTGTATCTGCCCAGCTCATTTGATGTTAGCATCAGGAATTTAAAACTTTACCTCCTTTCTATTGGGGTCCTATCAATGGGCAGTGTCAGTTTTTAAAAAAATTGCCTTCATTTCAATTCTAGGTGTTAAAATATCACAACCTGACAGCAAATACTACCCTTCCATTATTACTTTTTTTGTGCTTTAAATAAAAAAAAGAAACCTTGCACTGCTGTGCCTTACTCAAATTAAACAATTAAGCTGAAGCTGTGAATGGCTGTGCAGCAAATAGCTTGCAGGTATAATAGTACCCTCGACACCCTCTGATGGATGGAAAGGGGAATCTACATGCTCTCAGTACTCAAAAGTACACTGAATTTGCAACTATAACAGCTTCAACTCTTCTTTAATTGTAATGTTCCCGGCTCTGGAGCCGGCCCCACCCCCACCTGCACACCTGCTCAGCCACTCAGCCTGCAATCAGCACTCATCTCCTTCACCTGTTCCCTCCTCCTCATATTCACCGTGCCTGCCCGTATCCGTTGCCAGAACGTATCGAGCCTTCGTGTGAGTACTTCCAGCAATCTATCCTGTTTCTGTCTGCCTGATCACGACCCGTCTGACTCCGACCCCCGAGCTTGCCTTCTCCTTGTCTGTCTAGTCCGCCTGCCTGAGATCTGTCTGCCAGTCTCTGGATCCTGCCTGCCTCCCCGTGTACCGACCTCGCCTGTCTGACTACGTGCTCCCGCCTGCTCCCCTGGATTGCTCCCCTGGCTTCGACCCTCGACCGACCCCCGACCACGAGTTGGATTACCTGCGCTGCCCGAACCTCCCGTTACCGAACCTGGACTGTTCTGACCACGCCTTTGCCGAGCCCTTGTCCGATAATAAACCGTGTTAAACTGACCACACGTCTCTGGCTGCTTTTGGGTCCTAAGTTCGTTCATTACATTAATGCTGTCAAAAAGGTTTTGGAGAGTGTTTATGGGAACTTTTGTCCATTCTTATGGAAGGACATTTGTGACATCATTCACTGATGTTGGATGAGAAGGCCCGGCTCTTAGTCTGAATTGTGATTCATCCCACAGGTGCTCTGAAGGCCACATGAAGCATTTGATTCTTCAGAAGGTTGGCAACCTCTGCCTCTACCTGCCCCTGCATCCACTGCCCCAGCCCCATCAGTTTATGTGGCTTACTATATAATCTGGCTAAGTTGCTGTTGGCCCCATTTGCTTCCGTTTTGTTATAATATCCTTTTTCACTGTGGAAGATTTAGGAGTGAGAAAATTTCACACCTTAACTTGTTGCACAGATGGCATCCTGTCTCAGCGCCGCTCCGGAATTAGCCGAGCTCCGGAGAGCGACCCGTTCTTTCACAAATGTTTGTAGAAACATTAGATTTTATGCACCTGTGGCCATGAAAGTGATTGGACCACCTGAGTTTGATCACTTGGATGGGTGAGCGGATATTTTTTGGTAAGATAGTGTAACAATTGTGTCAGTTCAGCTCATGTTAAACTTTGAACTCAACAGCACGTATTATTAGGCAGTTAAAAAAGAGGAAGGACACAACTCTATCCAAACATTGTGCAGAATAATGTTTCTCGAAGGACATTTTTTAAGAATGTCTTTTTCTGTTACATTCCATCATCTATATTAGTGACCAAATCAACAACATTTCCAGTCTAGATACATGGCTGTGCACAAGAGACATGGCTTCTAATCAATACCAAATGCCGAAAATCGATAAGAGAGGCCCGTGATCTCTGGCTCCCAGACAGTGCAGCATTACTAACAGAATTACACTGTCATGGAAATCTCTGCATGGGCTCAGGAACACTTCCAGAAATCGTTGTCTGAACACAGTTCACTACACCATCTGCAAACGAAGGTCAAAGCTCTCTCAAGAAGCTACTAAATGAAGGGGATTCAGAAATACAACCTTTCCTCGCTGGGCCACGCTCCATTTAAAATAGACTCAGGTAAAGCTGAGGATGTTTGGTTAAATGGTTTACCTTTTGGAAATTACGGCTCTTCTTCCTCAAGACTAAAGGTGAAAAGAACCATCCAGCTTTCAGCAATGCTCAGTTCCATAGTTTGCCTTTCTGATGGTAATGGGGGTTAATTACTGCAAGTGGAATTGGCTCACCAGATGTAACGTGCACATCTGGCGAGGCACAATCAGTGCCGATCAATGAAGGTTTTAAAGCGACATATGTTCCCACCTAGACAACATCTTGCATATTTGAGTTGTACCATGCAAAACCACACATTGGAACTATTACCACAGTGCAGCTTTATAGAGAGAGAAATTAGGTGCTGCACAGTCTTGCTGCAGTCCAGATCTTCCACCAACTGCAGACATTTTTCACATCATGAAATACATAGAATAAAACAGAAAACCTAGAGCTGTTGAGCTGGGAGAATTCTATAACAGAAACAAGTGGAACAACGTTCCTCCTCACAAAGTCTCCTGCCATACCAAATACCTGTGCCACATAGTTCTCATCCTGGCTCTGTCCAAAACATCTTCATAGCATGACAAATTCAATATGAGATATTGTAATATTGTGTGAAAATGTCCAACTTTGAACAGCCAATTTTTTTTTTGCCATGTTTCTGCCATGTTAGTGTACTTATTATCAGTATCATTACTTATTATCAGTAGCCTACTGATGAATTCAAAATGAGTTGTTTTTTAACTGCAGTGGTTCTCAGTAGATATTTGTAGAACTCAAATGTACATGTTGTAAAATGCCAAAATATAACCAAAATCACACAGCTATAGATACGCCAGGAAGTGGGCTCATTACTTGAGTCAAAGACACATTTCATGGTTTTAAGACTGCTGATGGGAAAAAAAAACGCTAAATGCTCTGTGGCTGTAAACCACACTCATGTTCAAACAAAATCATTTCAATTTTGTAGGGGTAGCAACATTACTGCAGAAATGAGTAAGTAATTGATTTTTCTCTTGAACATGTGTTGATGTTAAACCAAATATGCATGTTGTATTAATACTGTTCTGAACTTTCAGTTCTTCATTACTCAGCATGATAACAGAATGTTGGTTTAAATGGACTTTTCTCCTCTTCTATTAATTTTTAATTACACTGTATAAACAAGGCTGTAAAAATGTTATTTCACCAATTCTATTTTTGCTCCCCCAAGTCTCCATCCAGTGTTGGCATTACTGCGTGTTTACAGTTATTCGAGGATAAGCTCTCTTTTTATTTGATTAGAAAATTGTCATATTTCTTATTCAACAAATTAGTTGGTTACTAACAATCAGTGTTGTTACTAAGTAATATTATTATACAACTATATTTTTTCGATCTATTATATCTATCTATCTATCTATCTATCTATCTATCTATCTATCTATCTAT
>JABUIW010000214.1:1592181-1626099 GCA_013363375.1 Menidia beryllina
TCTATCTATCTATCTATCTATCTATCTATCTATCTATCTATCTATCTGTCTATCTGTCTATCTATCTGTCTATCTGTCTATCTATCTAGCTATTTAGCTATTTGATATAGTATTTATATTTCAGTTCAAGGCTATATTTCACCAGGAGGTTAGTAATAGTTGTGACAATTCACATACTTCACTAAAAAATCACGTACATGAGCAGACTGTAACAAAGAAAAAAGAAAAAAAACAATAGAAATTCAGATGTAATAAGTTGGGTTGCTGACGGCATAACTTTAAAACTGAATTCATAGAGAGTATGAGGTGGTGGAAGTCAGCCATGGATCAGCCTTTGAAGACTTGCTTAAAGACAGGAACAAAGGTTGGACATTATGGCATGAATGACACAATATAAATTAAAACTGTGTTTTTTGTTCCCAGCTACTAATTGGCATCTACATGTAAAAAAAAGGTGTGTGCTTGTGTTTAGAAATTGTCCTTTAAGTTATCTTTGTTTTTAATGGTTGCTCACAGGTGCTCCCCCAACTGGACCATATTATGGTAATGAAGGAATTATTCTTAATAAAAGAATAACTTCCTTTAAAATTGAAACGGTATTGTAAATCAGTATTGCAAAGGACCCAGGGTTGAATTTGCACACAGTGTCTCCGATGTGCTGTGTATAGCTGCAATGCAGTGTAGACACCCTACCTCCTTATTCAATCGCAATTAATTATTTGTAGATCTGGGTCCTTTGGGCGAACACACTATCAATACTGCATCTACTTGCCACGATCAATGAACAAGTTATTTAGGGAATTGCCCACCCCCCCTTTTGCATACACTAACCCACTCCCTCTCACACACTCTCAAGCCTAAGATTTTCTTCATTGCAGTTGCTTCAAATAACGCTTAAAAACACATACAATGTCAGTCCCCTTTTCATTCTCCCTCCTCATAGCCTGTGGCCTCACTGCTGCTCTAAGATGCCCCCCTTCTTGTCTCCTTTGCAATGAGCAGTCCATTAGCAAATGCCAATAAGCCCTCTGTAGCGTGACAGCATGTTCTCAAACAAATTAGAGCCCTAAAGACAACAGGAATATTATTATTTTCAATCCTCCATCATGTGTTCATTAATCTTCATTTGGACTTGATGAGTGTGGCAATCAAATGAAATTATATCCCTGTTTTGGCCTCTTGTGTATAGCGCCCCTCACACACAGTTCTATCTAATACATTCCCGCCAGCAGTTGGAATGCAACTAAATTTCCAAACGGCTTTAGATTAATTTCGTCTGATTAGCTGCTAAATATATCACCGAGTCCCTTCAAAGTCGTTAGCAGCAACAACAGCCGCAGACAGAAACACATCACGGAGTCCATTCAATATCAAGTGCAAGCAGGTTTAGGACCTTTTAAATATTGAAAAATAAACATCACGCGGCAGCCGTTGTTTTATTATGTAAGCACGCCAAATCTGTCAAGCTCGCTGGGAGATTTTCCCCCGGTAATTAGAAGGTGTGTGTTCATGGCACCCGGCTCCGTTGCTTTAAATCACTGTAATTGCCCCCGATCTCCTCTTAAAACATCACTATTCATCCACCCGTAATTACCGGCACATCTGCGGTTGCACGTGTGCGCCTCTGTCCTCTCTGACATCACCGAGCAGGCTGCCAGGGCGGTGAGCTGCTCTCCGTGGGTGGCCTGCCTGGTGGAGGGAAGGAGAGAGAGCATGCGTGACGGCATCACACTCTGATGGCAAAACTTTGTTTCGCAAAATTGTAGAATTTGCACTACGACTGTTCCGCAGAGGAATTACTTTCCCCCTAACAGCCAGCAGGCATCCTGCTGCAACGTGTCAGTCAGTCAGGGGGGAAGAGACAGAGCTTCAAATTGCTCGCTTGAAGGATGTTGAAGTGTTCCCAGGCACCCACGGACACTCTCTTGGATGAAATGTAAAAATCTGAACAAATGAGCTTTTTTTTTTTGTGCCTGGTTTGCATTTTTCTTCCTTCATAACATCCGAATCATTTTCATAGAACTGTAAAAAAAAAGAAAAGAAAAAAAGTTTCAGGTTACACAAAAAGAGTAGCACAGATAGGCCATTAAAACAGATCCGACTTCCCTTCATACTGTCAGTTATTTCTTATTTCCTTCCATGAGTTGAAAGTAACAAATTCGCAGCTTAACTGGGAGATTGCGATGTCCTTAATTGGATAAATCTGTAAACGTGAAAATAATGATAGCATTAGTTTGCCGCTGACATGTTTTTGTCATCTTAAAAAAGATCTAATTAAAAAACAAAATATGTTTCATTAACTCAGGATGTCAGCTGTCTCTTTCTCCTTTTAATCAGGCTGTTCAAATGAAATGATAACCTAATAACACCTTCTAAATGATCACAGATATACAATGTTATCTGTTTAGTGTCTGTAAACTGCGTATGGCCATGTTTTAAATTTGTTCCATGCTTGTAGTTGATATTTATTGCACTATATATCACATGCATAACAGCACCTTATGATGCATTGGCAAAAACAATGTGCCTCTTGGGCGTCAGTAGCTTTCATTGGGTGCAGTTTATCATGTATGTACTGCCCTCGTGCCTCTGGTCATCGTTCAAAGCCTGTACTGGTGCCATAAAACCACCAAGTTAGCCAAAAACAAACCAGAATAACCAATACAGAATTTCAGGACCACACTTGTGATGAAACCAAACTCATATGACCAAGTTCTGCAACACACAATTACCTAAAAAACATTAAATAACCCTTGCAACCAGTAGAAACCTATACAATTTGACTAGCCTTTGAATGCCAGCTTAAGTTTATATGCATACAGAAATGCATATACTGTATCTATATATATTGTTTTGTCAGTACTAACCAGATGCGGACAGCAGTAAACAGGCAGTTACTTAAAATGACTGTAATCTCCTTTAGGTTGGCCTGCTGCCATGCTACTGAGAAAATGCTGCATAATATACAGGACATGTGTCGTTTCCCATGATATCACCTTGACACTTGGCTGCTAATGTGAATCCGTTCTGCCAAGTCACTGTTGACAAACTTTAGCACGGGGAAGAGGAGACAATTGTGAGGAAACTTTGAGGTATTGCCCATGTGGGCCTAGGGCAGCAGAAATCACGTGTGACCCAATTCTCAGCTGTCCTAGATATAAACACTTGGCTTCCAGTAGATTACTGTCCTCAGCTTGTGATCAAAGACAGCCTGAAACAAACGGCTGCAGCCGGAAAGAGATGGAGAGACGCAGAGAGAGGAATGTCATGAGGAGAAGAGGGTATGCCAAGAAGAAAGGATTCAGAGAAAGAAGGACATGTAAGAGCAAGATGCTCTTGGCATACATATGCAGGGAGAGGTAATCTGACATGTAAGCAGAACTTCACACACACTATTATCTGCTGATGAATGTTTCAACTTCAACTTCAGTCTTTCTGCAAGTTTTCTGAAAGGATTTAGTTGACATTCATAGTTTAAAATGCTCTTTCAACAAGTTTAGGCAGCAAAAGACCTGGTTTTTCCACACTCCAAGATTAAAAGAGAACTCAAATGAATAAATAACAAAATAGTATTCTGCCGTTTTTTTCATTCCGTGAAATGATCACTTTTAAAGTGTCTTTTAGAGGCTAATTATATCATGTTCTGTGATAAGCAAAACTGAAGTGTTACTCTTTTTACAGCGGATAAGCCAGATAGAATATAAAGTGCCAGAGTACCTGTGTTGATCACAACCTAACAAAGTTTTGATTTGCCTTAAAGTGTCCTCTCTTTTTTCTCACAATAGTTAAATCCTCCTGGCAGGCTCTAATTCTACATGGACTTCACCATATGAGTAGGATGTTGCGGATCAATAATATATAATCATTTCGGGTGTACTGGGTGGAGAAATGAATGCATCTTACTCCAGGCTTGCTTTATAGTTACTTTGCTATAATCAACAAATGCCCTTCAGTAGTCTGAAGATAGAAATGAACGTTGATGGTCTCAAAGTAATTTGGTCTAATGTATCATATTTGGGACCTCTGCGGCTCCTTTTTTATCGGCTTTACTTTTTTTCTTTTTTCTCTGGTCAAGCAACATAGCATCTGAGATGAGGCCTCTTTCCATTTTCAGAAAAACGGTAAGTACAGTAGTTTGAAAATGTGATATTACTTTAAGACAAAGACTTTAAGAGTATAAGACAAAACCAGGCTGTTCTTTTGTTTTCGTTTCACTGCCACACAGTGGGTGCTGAGAAGAGGGCCTATTCACAATTTAAATCGTAGGAACTTGGCATCAATAATAAAATCTCAACACATCTTCCATTTCACTCTGGTGTCAGAGTGAGGATCTGTAAAAATGTCATCCACAGACTTCTGGGGTAAAGAAAGAAAACATCTCAAATCTCCAGAATTAATGCTGATGCTAACAAGGCTGAAAAAGGTTCTAAAACAATCCCTGTTGAGTTTGGACTCTACAGTCAGGAAATACCAGACAATTGTTGCCTCTCCCTGGGAAGTGTCAGCAGTTAATGATTGTCCAAAGAGCAAAGTGTGTAATTTCTCTCAAAATCATAAAGACACCCTGGGCAACCTCTGCTAACTACAGGCCAGTCTCACTTTAGCTGATGTTCATAGATACTAGTTTCTCATCAGGAAAACATTGAATAATGATGGTGTGCACAGAGGCTGCAAGAAGAAAGCCACTGCTTACTAAAAATAAAATAAAAAACATTTCTGCTTGCGTGCTGTTTATTGAGTAAAAAGCATAAATGGAATGCTCCCGAAGTATTTTCCATATTGATTAGAAAATTTAAGAAGTCGTTGGCTGTTTTTAAAAAAAAATACATTTCAGCTATTCAGAGTCATTTGCACAGATGAATAAAAGATATTGAAATTTCTCCCAAATTAGAGCCATTGAGTTGATGATCACTCCGGATTACTCCCAGAACAGTGGGAGATTAAGACCTGTAGAAGTTTTGCAAATGACATCAAAAACCTAATCTTGACCCATGAGAAATAAGAGGTGCAAAAATGGATCACACTAGATGCTGAAGGCTGAAAAAATGTGTAGTAAAATGAACAACTTCACACACAATCACAGTGATTTCCAACAAATGGAAGTTAATCAGCTGATAACAGCAGCTACAAGCTACTTTAGACTGGATTTCTACCTTATGAAGGAACACTTTAATGTAGCAGGGTGGTGTGGCAGTGCCTGCTTTAAGTAGCTATTTAAGTTAATGAATAATTACAGTAAATTAGGTTTAAATTCAGAAGATGAAAAAGATTTCTTTGCAAATGACATCAGCTACGGGACTGAAATGAGCTCAGTCGGAAAGGTTACAGGCAAGCATCAAGAAGTGCATTGCCTAAAAGCCCTGAGCAATGTATTGTAAAGGTTTGGATTGGTGAAAACATCTCATTTAGGAAAGAAATACAAAAGTAGAAGTAAGCAGAACATTAATTATCCTCACACAGGCAGAAAGACTCAAAATCCTCCTCCTGTTGAATAGAAAATATCATTTCTTCTGGTTCAAGGAGAGATTTTCTCATTTTTTTAAATCCATTTTTAGAATCATTAATCTAAGTTAAGTGATTCTTTAAAGTTGCAGGGTAAAAAAAAGTATACTAATGCATTAGCCTTTGAATACTTTTTCCATCAATACAGCCAGTCTGTTCAGTTTTGTGAAAACATTGATGGAAACAATGAGTTTAGCCGTGTACTGCAGTAATTACTCCTCTCAGCAGAGGCATACATGTCCCAAAATACAGTATCAAAGAAGATGCAGAAGATGACATATGGACAACAACACACTGAAGGACACTATGAACCCATCTACTTTCTTTCTATGCATCAGCCTGCGTGGCTGAACAGAAAACCAGGGTCAACAAGCAATAGAGCAGTCACATCTTGTCCTTGTCCGATCCATCACCCAAGCTCAGACAAAGCTAATATCATCATAATCTCCCTCAGCGCACAAACTACTCTAATGAAAATAAAACATAATTGGATGCTCATTCACAGGGGCGAAATCCAACTGTAGCTCTCATACATTTGTCCAGGTGAGAATCAAATTCCTTCAGCCTGGAATGCGTTTTATCACTTGGCTTTAATAGGTCATTGTAGGGTGAACGAATAAACAAAATTATAGATATTGATGTTCCTCAGAGGTTGGAGCTCAGAGCTTTGATTGACGTTACAATTAGCTACCTTTGATTTTTCATAGACTTCCTCATAGATATTATATCTAGCTTATGATAAATACTGAGGTTATTGAAAATATCGAGAATATCAGGGTTTGACAATAAAAACAGTGATTATTATCTAATACCATGTTCCCGATGGAATTAAAAAGATTGGTCGGAGCATTTTCAGAATGATATTGATATAACATAATAGAATAGTGGGGGAAAAACAAGGGATTCATTCTTTATTTAGAGATAGCTCCAAAGCAAATTGATTATATGCAAAACAAAGTTTTTAATCATTTCATTATGTACATTTAGGACTGTGGAGGGCCTATCAGCAGGCAAAGTGTGAAAAAAATGACTCAGTCATATTTTTGTGGGCTGCCTCAGTCTCAATACAGGAGATAAATCAGGAGCTTTCAGGAGTCGGTAGTTTATGACGTCATTAGCTCTAGCTCATTATAATTTTCCAGCTTTTCACCTGCTTCAGCTTACTCCGCCTATCTGTTCTCCGCCATTGTCCCTACCAGCAAGAGAGGAGCTGACATGCCTCAGAAAAACCAACACAACTGTTCTGTGCTGGGCTGCACACAACAGTAAAAAGCTCTACACAATATCCCTGTCTCAGAAGAGTTACGAGCCCAGTGGATTAATTTTTATTTACAACGGAAATGTCCCGGCTAGAGTCGGCAAAAAGCTTTTGGTGTGTGCAAACCACTTCACCGGGGGCTGTTTTAGGTCAGGACTGGCCAAAAGACTGTTGCTGATAGAGGGAGTAGTACCAACTATCTGTTGCAAGACGACAGACACAGAAACTGTGAGTATTTTTAAGAATTTATGCTTTGTTTTTTCATTGTTAGTGTAAAGTTAGCTAATGCTAACAGCTGTTAGCTGCTGGAGCCACAGTGAAGCCAACGTAGTTATTGTTTGACAATGTGTGCAAGATGAACATGAAACTTATAGCCTATGGTGAGGTTAATTTAAGACAGCTAGCTCCTTTTTGTTCAGGGTCTGACTCTGGTTCAAACATATAAGGTTTGACCGAAAAGTTTCCTCCAGCTGCCATGTTTCTCCCAGAGTTCACGTTCAGCTGTTGTCATGGTAGCGTGAGCGTGCCGACGTCGGTATAACTCCCGGAAGAAGTGGGTAGATTGCATGTGTTGCATTTGCATTTAAAGATACAGTCGCTCAAAACTGACCGCTCTGAACAGGGTTGTTTTAGCAGGTTGATTGAACTGCTTTTGTGCTTCATCCTTATGGTATTTTGACCAAAGCTTGTCACAGACATTACATTAGGACACCAGGGAACTAGGTTAACTTGTTGAAATAGGGTATAATATGACTGCTTTAAATCATCATAGCTTGTCAGCTGATAAATGTTATGTTATTCTAATATTAAGATAAACAAGGAAATGAATTCTCCCAGATGTTCAAAACTTTCCTTTTTTTTTTTTATTACAGTCACAGCTATAATGATCTTCTGTAATTCCGTGCCGTGCGTTGTTTCCCGAATAATTTTTGTGAACTTTAGTTTTAGCATTAGAACTACACAGCACAGATGCAAAAAGGTGGGTGGCATCAGATAAAACCAATGATCAAGATGACCAATACGTATTATTAAAGAAACCATTAATTGGTGACAGAATATACCAAACCACCTGTTTAACTGCAAACTGAGGAGCTTGGGGCACTACGTGGCACTTGATTTAATAAGCATGAATCATGCACGGCTGCTATGATTTGATACTGTTCCAACTGGGATCTGGAGCTTTTTTAAAACATTTAATCTCACATGAAACATCAATGCTGCATTGATTGCAATAGTACTCTAGCTCTGTAAATATATTGCACTAGCGCTGAAATAAGCAGTGCTGTAAAACTGGAATGAAAATATCACTTTAACAGCATTTGCAGCTTTTAGTTCAGAATTCTGCTTACATCACCATATTGATTGAAGGAAATATAATTATAGTTTATGTTCAATATAATTGTTGTTTATGTTCCTACATAAGAACATTGCAATTTCATCACCTGCCTTTCTTTTTAATAATCCAAAGATGAGTGTAAACTATAGTCTGTTGAATGCAAATGTAAAAAGTCGTCATGGTTATTATTGGAAAGAATTACCTGAATTAATGTTACAGAAAATGTGGCAATATGGTTAATGTCATATCTCTCAAATAGGAAACATTATGTAAATGTCAGGGGTGGTAAAACCTTATACTCAGAATTCCACTCGTCATTTTATGTTAGTGAGCTAGATGAATGCACATAAGGCTTTATTTTCAATCTTGCAAATGATGTCAAAAGAAATCCCATTGATTTTGTCCTCTGCTTTGATGCAAATTCAAAACTGGAGAAACAAGAGAAATAATATCTTCTACACACAATGCAAATGACAGTATGTTTTCAAAACAGGCCACCCAAAACACCCACTCTAATGTTTTATTGGTTTGTGAAGAGGGTTATGAATAGATTCAAATATCTCAGTCGCTTTATATTCTACACATAAATACCGTGAAATCTTGTCTTTATAATTTCAGACATATTAGGACATCTTTGACTGAAGGTGCCTTTATGATATAACTGCACTCGGTGATGCATTAAAACGCCCGCGATAAGAAACCTCAATTTCATTATCCTTGCAGTATGCGGTCTATGTACAACTTAGACAACTGATTGAATGCACTTAGAGGGCCTCAAAGAGAGAAAGAAGTGCCCAGAGAGAGCCCACTGAATTAGATTCCGGATGCCTGGGAATCCTAACCACTATACCGTACGGACTCCCTGCTAGATTTGGGCTCATACAACCTTCAAGGCTGTCCCTTTGCGGAAAGCTGCTTGTTGGGGGTGTGGTGTTTCCCAGATAGATGCAATATTTATCAGCCCACCTTGCATTGGATGAGGTTAAGACCTGTCAGTGGTCATGATATTACGGTTGATATGGGTACATTCTATTATGATAAAATCTGTAAAGGATTCTATATATTTTAGATTAAGCAATCATGCTGCACCATTTAGGGATGATCCCTGTTGTTTTCTGCTGAGAGGGCAAAAATCAGGAAGACCCTCTGGAGAAAAATGCAGTAAATTTCACACACAAGCCCTCATGATGCCAGCTTCCCAGTTTACCCAAAGGTGAGTGAACAATCCCTTTGAAAGGAGGACGTTCCTGCACACGGTGCTCCTGAAGCAGGGGAACAGACTGAATCGGCTTGTGTGAGCTCCCTGGTGAAACAGAAGAGTATTTCTGCTTGGTGTCATCATACTCATTATGAGATACCCATTTATAGATCTGAGAAGGTGCTTTCAGATCCTCAGAATAGCCATGAGGTCAAATTGAGAAGAGCTTTATTTTAAACAGACAGAAGTGTGCCAGGCTGGGTCTGAGGCATTTCGCAGAGTCTGTTCTCGTTCCTTTATAGTGCGCCGACATTTGTGTCTTGACTGAAACAAGTCTTTAATTTGCCATGCCAATGTGCACTCGCTTACTAAAAGGCTTTGGGAGGCCGTGCCGTTGGATGTCACCCCCAGCTGTTAAGACGCCAAGCAATCAACAGAACACAACAAATTCCATCATTTAACTCTTTTCCTTTGTGATTTTACCCTGAATAAGAACCTATTTCAACTTGCAGGGAGTGGAGGAGTCATCAAAAGACAGGAGATTGAACTTAAGACGCCGATGGTCAAACCTCTCTTCAAATGCAAAATCCTATCACAGTAAAAAGAGGATGTGCAAAAAATACTGCATTAGTTTTAAAATACAGTTTTCATCCGGTGAATTTATGCAAATATTAAGAGGAGGCTGCTTTGAGGAGAACAGCTGCTGACTCAAGGTTCCTTTTAACTTTGCCAGTGTTTGTGCTCATTTTGGAAATGGGCACAAAAGCATGCTCACACAATGGTTCAACAGATATTACAAATGTGTCCAGAGACTGGCAGGTTTTATAAGTAGGACCTTGATGTTGTATTAATCATCACAGGGTTATAAAAAAGTATCATTTCAGGCTTTTTTTAAAAAAAACTCCAAGCACTTGCAAATGACCATGGACAAGCTTGATTCAGATGAGTGAAAGAAAATGTATCACTTCTGAGTTCATATATAAAACAACAGCTTCTCTGGGAAGAGGAAAAAACTTAACACCATGGAAGAGCATGAAAAAAACTGCCTGGTGAAACGTGTATGCATAAAGAATTCCCTCCCTCCTCCCGAGTGTCTGGATGTATGCCACGAGAATAATAAGACTTCGCATTCAAACGCTGTGAAGCAACTAAGTAACAAAAGATGTTTGAAATAACCATCAGACGGTCCATTGACACAACCTTTGGTTAATCATCTAACTGCCTCTGTCCATTCTCTGCATCCTTTTCTCTCCTCCCTCGCACGTTATACACCTCCACATAACTCTGTAATCTCATTCATCAATGCCAGAGCGGAGTGGATATTAGTAACTCCGCAACAATGTGCACAAGTGCATTATCTCCTTGCCACTTCTCTCCCGACTTAATCACAGAGTTGTCCATGTAATGGAGGTAATTTCAACATCGGCTGAAAAATGATGAGAGTTTGTTGCTGGTCTGGCCTCGTTTCCTTCCGAGTCATTGTGTGGAATCCCTCTGACCTTTCAGCCATTGTTTCCGTGGACACTGAGAGTCTTATGGCACCTTTTTTTTGTGAGCATTACCAACTATGTGATAAGCTTAGAGGATGCATCATTAAAGATTCAATGAGGTCAGCACCCATTGTGGGTGTGTGAGCTCGTACAAAAAAAGAGAAGACTTTTCTTTTTTTTATGGCTCTTGTCTTTTTTCAGTCGCCCTTGAATTTTGCAGCAGGTCCTAAAGAGACATGTTCTTTTTCATGTTCTCCCCATGGTGTTTTTCCCCAGCAAATGAGAGAAAAATCAAAAGAGCAAATAAAATGTCACAAAGAAGAGCGTTTCTTCTCTTTTCTATCACTTTATAATTTGAGAAGGAGGTAAAAACAAAAAACAACAAAAAGAAAAAACACAGTTACCTAGAAGCACTGTGTAATTAATTTGGAGTACAGTGTATAAAAAAAGGAATTCCAACTTGCATTCAGACCCTGGAAGTTCTAGAACAATTGATTTATTGAATTATTCAGGAAATTGCTGCATTACTGTAAATCTGTACATAAGTATTTAGGATATCAGAATCAGAATCAGAATTAGGTTTATTGCCAAGTAGGTTTTTCACCTACAAGGAATTTGATTTGGTGTTAGGTGCACAACACTTCAAGAAACGACATACAATGTAGAAATAAAAATATAAAAATATAGAATAAAATAAACTAAATAATAATAATAAATAATAAAATAAAATATTGAATGTCCAACGACAAACCAGAAAAAGTTGAACGTAGTATTGGGTAAATTAGTGGGGTAGAGGGGGGTGAAAGAAGAATAGGTGGGGGTCACTGGCCTCGTTGATGAGGCCAGTTGCTGCCGGATAAAAACTTTCTTTATGGCGTGAGGTTTTGGTCCTGATGGTTCTCAACCTTCTGCCAGAGGGGAGGGTTTCCAAAAGTTTGTGACCAGGGTGAGAAGGATCAGACATGATCTTTCTTGCACGCCTTAAAGTCCTGGAGGCGTACAGGTCCTGAAGGGATGGCAGATCGCAGCCAATCACCTTCTCGGCTGAGCGAATGATACGCTGCAGTCGGCCCTTGTCCTTAGTGGTGGCAGCAGCGTACCAGATGGAGATGGAGGAGGTGAGAATGGACTCAATGATGGCAGTGTAGAAGTGCACCATCATTGCCTTAGGCAGGTTGAACTTCTTCAGCTGCCGCAGGAAGAACATCCTCTGCTGGGCTTTCTTTGTGAGGGAGCTGATGTTTAGCTCCCACTTGAGGTCCTGGGTTATAGTGATCCCCAGGAAACAGAAGGACTCCACAGAAGCAATTGTGGAGCCACCCAGAGTGATGGGAGCAGGTGGTGCTGTGTTCTTTCTGAAGTCTACTGTCTTGTTGTAGTTAAACGTAAATTAACTACAAACCGGGTGACTTTTTGGTGAAAGTGAATGGACTCTCAGTGATCTGGGTCTAAAGCATATTCAGACAGTAACTAGCTTTGTAGTGATTACTATAGGTGGTACGCAATTACAGTTTCTCAAAAGATAAAATATCAATTGACACAGTGGACGTGAGAGTAAACTGAGTCACATATAACAGTTGGTAAATGTGTGTTTCGTTGAGGGAAAAGTGAACTGTGCTCACTCTGCAGTGCGGAGTGCAGCATCCTTATTAAGAATTAGCATGTGCACTTGGTAATCGTGTTCAGATCCGTTCTGATCAGAGGCAGAGTCGATAAACATCAAAGTCAAACTCTCCCAGAGGTTAGTGAGAAATTAGCGGGTTGTTTGAGGAGTGTAAAAGGTTTCGGAGATTCCGGAGCAACTTGAAGCCTCTCTCTCACTGACACCCTGTTAACGTTCACAGCTCATCAGGAGCAGAACGCTGAACTGTGAATTTATGAGGATGGTGAGCCTTTGAGGAGAGGGCCCCTTTAGGCAAAATCATTGATGTCCTACTACGGTTTAGTAAAAATGACATGCACACACTGGAAGAATGGAGACCATTTAGTTTGAATGAGAATTATGCGCATTGATTATGAGCATTATGTTTAGAGAAAATAAAGCAGTGCATTGCAACATGGGTTACACAGTCTGAAAGATGGTGGTGGTGGAATCACCTTTTAATATTTCATTTTTTGTTTAATGTTTCTGTTCTTCTGCATTTAACTTTAGGCAGATATTGATGTAACACTAAATTCTGAATTATAACAGAAAATGTTCTTTAATCTGTTTTGCATGAAGAGAGGAAATAGGTCATGTTACACGTCAGTGATATCAAGGGACATCAATTGAATTGAACTGTTTTCTAATGGTGATGGGATGATACGGTTTAGAAGCTCAAACTGTGTAAATCTGTATCTGGGAAATATAATGCCACTGTTTGCACTGAGAAACAATTAACAATTGCCAGAAACATTAAGTTGCACTTATTTCTGAACATGGGCTCGAGATACTACACACCATTTTTGTCTGTTATTTACAGATATGTTAAAATCTCTCTGTGTGCAATTTCAAAAGGTTCATTAATATTTAGTGGCTATTTTTAAGGTGTTGGACCCTTTAACCAGTGGATCATACTTCTTTAAAGTTTGAGCATTTTTATTTTAGAAAATATATACCTTGTCCAGAGACTTAAAGCCATTAAAAAGAGGAATTTTCTGAAGTGTGGAGCTATCCATTCCTGGTTTGAATATCCTTCTTATGCTATGGAGAGCAGGCTTTAAATGGCTTACTGAGCACATGGTTATTCTCAGAGGCCTTTCTTTGAAATCCCTTTCCTCTATTTTCTCTATTACCCACTGAAGGTACGCCTAGTTTATATTCCCAGAGCAGAGCCATGTGTGTCTCCCTTTGCCCTCTGTCTAAGGGTGGCATTATAGACTCAGCAGGGTGATCGGTGAGGGTCAGAGCCAGCATTTAACCCTCTGTAGACCCAGCAGCCGCTCTCCCTCCAAGACACCTGTTTTTTATTCACATGGGAAAAGAACAGTTGTTTCTGTTGACTCAGAGACGAGACTGGCAATATCAGTCAGGATGGCCCTGGAAAAGAAAAAAACATTAAAACAGGAAGAGATAAACAATCACATAATGGAGTGACAGGAGAGAAGCAGCAAAAGTAAAAAAAAAAAAAAAAGCTTTCAACACAGAATCGACACAGAGCACATGGAGGAATTTGACTGCCTTGTCTCCCTGTCAAAAACCCCTGTTTCTTCAGACACACACGCACACACACTCAAATCCTCTGTTCATATATAAATAAAGTTGCCATTTCAGTCACAGTGATGGGCATATCCACTTGAGGAGATGTAAAAGACATTTATTATTGAGAAATGGATGTGCTGGTGACTCTGTTCATGTAAAATTTAAACTGATTGGGAAAAAAGAGAAACTGTATGTACGAGGTCTCCATCCACTGCCAGAGAGGCAGACTGAGAGAGAAAGATGTGGAGGAGCCAAGAGGGAGGGTTCATAGAGGATTTGGGTCATAGATCGCCAAAAGGGATTGTATTCTGTGTATTGGTGGGTGTGTTTGTGCGTATGTGTGCGTGCACGAAGGTCTGTGAATGAAATGTTTCCATGTATATTTTCTACCAATGCGTGTGCACCGTTTGCGCTCCTGTATAAAATTAATCGTGGATAAAATTAATCATGTTTTCTACTGTTGTCTTTCCTCACACGTTGTGAATAATGGGAAACAATGTGGCTTTAAAGGTGTGTGCATATGCATTATAGTCTCAGACAACTATTAGATGGACTACATGAAAACTGGCTCAGATGTTCATGTTGCTAAAATGCTGATATGTAGAGTAATTTGTCAGACCTGTAATGTTGCGCTCATAAAGGAATTGCCCGCCTCTGTTCCAGTTTGGAGGAAAGGTTTGATTTGCAACCATTTTCACAATGATATTCAAGCAGTGTCTTAGCTTTAGCAGCTGGTATCAGGCTCTTCAATCAACAAATAAGCACTTGTTGGGGAAAAGAAGAACGGAAGGACATCTAAAACATGTAATTTAACTTGAAACCAGAGAGGATTTCTTGGAGAAAAATATTGTTGTCTAAGATATATATCTTTATTTTACCCTGAACATCCCTGTTTATGCATTCTAAAAACACATGCTTAGCTTTAGGAAGCAGCATAGATGGCTACGCTGAGAGGAAGTAAAACATTATTCACGAGTCTCTGTAGCAGTTAAGCTACAAATTTGAATTCTGTCGCATGGTAGATGGTTTTGGCTTGATAGATGATAGAAAAAAATCCTGTTTGCAGATCTAAAATAAATTTCCTTCATTAGTGGTTAGGAATATCATCAATTAGTACAGGGAGGGACAAATGGAATTAAAAAATCAAATAAAATGTTGAAATCTCTCCATCTTAGAGCACAAGCATGCACCCCGTAATGATAATTATTTACAGATTTCACAAAATGTCATTGTTTCCCCTCTCCCCTGGCACCAATATGGTGTCGTCATTTAGAACGGATTAGCAGCTTTCACCACCGGAAACCGCGGACAATCTTTTTTAACATTTTTTTTGTTTGTTTGTTTAACCCACAATTCAAAGCTTCGCACACGCTGGCACACATGCGTGGCGTCAGCCCTCCGTGGCGGGATCACTGATCGCTGGGTCAGCCAAAAACCAAAATGTCTGGAGCACTGATCTGTAGCTGTTAAGGGGCTTGCACAAAGGCATAGCTTTGGCAGTGATGTTAGAAGCTCTGGGTGAAAAGCCAGCCTGTTCTCTCCGCTCTGGCCTCCATCCAACCATCACCCTCCCGTGACTCTGAGGGGTTGACTGGAGCACTGACCTGCAGAGTGATGGTGGATAAGGGGAGGGATAATGAGACATCATCTATCTGGAAATGATGTCACTTCGGTAACTAGATGGATAAAAGCTCGGTTTAGTTCCCCGGCTTTTGGGCTATTTTTTTTTTCTGCCTAGTAAGAACGGACAGCTTTTTTTCTCCCCCTTAGTAACTCTCCCGAACCGTCAGTGTTGCAGGCAGGAGCCCCAGCATCTGTTCCTCACTCACTCCAGAAAGCTGCCGTGATTCATTGAGAATCCCCTCCGGTTTATTCATCTCAGAGGTTAGGAGGTGATGACCCACTACTCCGGGCTGTCATCACATGACCCCAGAATGACATCACTCAGTGAGATGTCCTGTGGACTCAGCAAATCTGCACAGATACCCCGTCAATCACACCAGCTAGCGGGGAAGCCATGGTCAGAGGTGTTGATTAAATGTTTTTTTTTCTCTGCCGTATTCTGTCAGCAATGCTTGTAAATGGCCTGAAATATTGTTTTGACCTGAGAATATAGCAATAGCAATCTCATGCTTTAGAAGCGTAGTTCAATCAAACACACTGCATTCACTCATTATTTTTCCCCAGGAAGACAGATTTACCTCTGATTATATCCGGGAAAGACACAGCAGCTACACAAAGAAAGATATTCATGAGTTATCAGATGTTTTTGAGATACTGGAGGCAAAAATGCTGAATGGCTGATAGACAATCTGTCATTGTCAGTTCACTTGCCGCTTTTGATTATTTTTCATTTAGTCAGTGTTTATCTGAGGAAAATTCCTGACCTGAACTTTCCCGAAATGTGTCAGAATAATGGAGGATCTTCGGATCGCTTGCATGAAATTGCTGAGCCGACTTAGAAATCGGAGGGAGGATTGAGCAAAAGTCCCGGGCGCGGGCCGCCTATATCAGGACATTTCAGGCTGCGAGTTGGTTATGGACACGGTGTGCTTCATTAGCACAGAATGGGGCTGTTGGGGATTTCTCAGCTGGCTTGGAAGCACTGTTTAATAGGCTGGAATCAAATCGTGGTGCAGAAAAATGGAGTGGAAGCTCTGTGGGAGAGAGGTGTCGAGGAGCAACTTTTACCGCATGAATCAAAGTTTATTCACCACATTTCTGTCAAGCACCGAGGTCTGCTCAAAAGGCTCGTTCATTTTTAACTTTTATTTTGGGGCAGTGTGGACAACGTTCACACGTATGCGGCGCAGTGATGCCGTGTGTCTCATTTTCTCTTGATTGCTGTTTTAATTGACATTTTACAGCATATTTGTCACCACTTCTGATGACTATTTTAGCCTTGGGATTTGCTGCAGCAGCTTTGACTTTTCAGTGCTATGCAAAGAACCGCTGCGGCTGAATCAACATCTGCGAGAGTTGCGATAGTTTAGGCTAATGTTTTAATTGGTTCCTGAGAACAGAGGGCAAGCCAAATTGCTTTAGTGTCCCAGAGGCTTTCGCTCTTAATGAGATATTCTCCCCTCTCAGGATCAGAGGGGTCCTGACCCGTGTGTCGTCACCAAGATATTATTGTAGCATAGTCCCCCTACTCTGATATGGCACAGCCTGAGGTTAATGGAAGCAGAAGTCAAGGAGATGACTGTACATGCAAAAAGAAAAGTCCCTTTCAGGGAGATACTACTCCAAAAACAACTAAAGACAAAAAAAGGAAAGGCATTTTTTCTATGGCATTTGGACATAGACATCAAGTTGCAGGGATCAGATTTACTGTATAATACATTCTGAAGCATAATGCACAAAAATAGGTCTGGAATTCCATAGAATTGAAGAGTAGTGGATGATGTGGGATCTTTTCCAAGGTAGAGAAAAATTTCTTCACAATAAACGGCTGAATTGAAAAGATGAACTAAAGGACATGGTATCCCCATTCAACTTCATCTTAAAGAGGAGCTCAAAGGGGCCATGGGTGCAAACAAGTTAGCCGTTTTAGCTCAAATATCATCATTTCAAAACATCAATCAATCGAACCAGGGTCATTTGAAGCTACTGGCTATACTAAACAACCAAAATTCATACCTGAAGATAACGATCGCCTCTAAACTGTCATATGCCAGGCGTGAATACGTGTCGTGAATTCATCGATGATTTACAGCATAAAATATCCATACAGACGAAGGCACACATTTTATAGCCATCGATGATAGATTAAAAATAGAATAAACACTGTGCTCTTCTGTCTCTGCAATCTCTCCAAGATTTATCCTGGCCACTCATCAGTTAATAAAAGAGAGGACAAAAAGAAAGCGCACCAGCTGATGTCCTTTGCTTTTGGTCAGCCATGATAAAGGCTGTTTAAACAGGGGCAGACAAACGTGAACAGATTAGAATCTGTGAGGACTGTCAATGTGGAGTGGGTACATTTCCTTTTTTGTCTCTTCACCCCGACACCAGAGAAGAAAGAAAGGGAAAGAGAATGCGAAAAAAAAAAGAAAAAAGAGACAGGCACACGGGCATACTTGGCTTCAGGACATTTAATTTATTGTTCAAAGGGCCTGTTGTTTATGGTGATAAAAAAAGATATCAGAGATATGGGATGCAGTCCTACTCTGGTGATAACGGCATATATGACACCTACCTATTTCCCAGCAGCAAAGCAGAGATAGAGCAGATACCTGATGCTGAAATCTTATTCTGCCTGGCTTATGCCCTGCAGCACTACCTCCCTCTTGCTTAATCCTCCTCCATAAGCAGCTAAATCAATCGTATACAACACGTTTTACCCCCTGAAGGATTTGTTAGATCGGGAATTAACTGATGACACATTACCCAACCGTCCATCTTGACATAAATCTTGACGAAACCCCAATATAGCAAAGCCTGCTGTTACAGTTTAAAGAGACAATCCGGTTAACCAAATGCAGGTAAATGTATTTTCTTTGCCAATGGGGAATTTTCTGTGAACAGAAGATTTTAATATCTCCCAACTAAAAAATGAATACATGTTGAGAGTCTGGCTCCAGAAAGCTGAGTAAATTTTAGTCGAAGTTGTGATGAGGCCATTCCATGCCATCAGATACAGCTGTTTTCCAAGAGGTCATTTGTGACACTTGCACAATGGACTGTGCGCTCAGGCGTCAGAAGTAGAGAGCTCTCATGTTAACCTGTAATGTTCTCTGAAGATGGAATACAAATACCAACCCAAGAAATTTCACTTTGGCTGATTTAGACTTGTTTAGTTTGGTGAATTGAAGAAAAAATCACCAGCCATTATTTATGAGATGCAAAAGACTAAATCTGATGGAAACACAAGCATTTTTGGATCAGTGTGTTAGATATGAAACATGTTTCAGCCATTATAATGGAAAGAAAGGACTTGAATGATTGCAGCTGTGATTGTTTTTCACTTTATCTTTTGTTAGCTCCTAGTAATTTTTTCTTTCCTAAATTTCTGGTAAGATTTAGGTAGAAAAGGTTATTGGTTGCAGTTGGGAAAATGTTGAAAGGGGGGAAATATTTTACTTTGTGTGTATTGTATAACAAGACTCCTCAGCACATCTACCTGGTGCAATGAACACTGCTCATAGGAAAAGGACGCCACTTTTTGAGATCAATAATGCATCTTCAGCTGGAATCTTGAGAGATTCGCTTGGAAGGTTCTGCACACCGACTTCAATAAGAAAATCTTTCTTTTATCATTTGAACCATTTTCTATACGCGCTTGCTATGATTCATGGCCGCATGCATGCATCCAGAACAGGTTGCAAATCCATCATAGGGCCACAATTGAGACGAAATTATCATTAATGTAAAGAAAAAATTAAAAAAAGGAAATGAAATAAAACAACACTTGTTCACTGTGTATTGCTGTACCCTCCACTGTTATTTCAGCAAATTATTGGCCCGATTGCAACACTATATTATCTATGACAATTACTCCTTTCTGCTTCAGCAGTACTACTAGCGATGTACCTGTTGTGCTGTTGTTTTCTTCCTGCATGAGCCCCGCTTCGGAGGTGTCTCAACGCACCCGCAGGGGCGAACCGGCCCTCTGACTGACAGGCCGATTTGCTGCGTTCTCCATTGCTGTTCCTCTCCAACAAGCCGGGAAAATGAGATCTACAGCCGGCGTGCTAATGTCATTCAACACCGCTCCCATTATGCGGCCTTTGCTGCTTTTGTGTGCGTGTTTGCACGTGTTCACGAGCCGGTGTACGTTGGGGGAATTAATTGTTTATTCGCTGAAGTCCTGTGCCACAAGAGGAAAGGAAAAGCCATATGAAGACATGCTAACCGCTAATACTTTTTGGAGATGGAGCTCATTCATGCTGACGACAGGGCAGCTGAGTGGAGTTGGGAGGTAAAACTTAGGGGAGGGAGGAAATCACTGTTGCCGCCGACTCAGAATGACTCTTGTGGAATTGTAGGAAAAACACATGGGGCGTTTTTCCGGAAGGAGTCATTTTTTCTCGGCCGCCCTATTAACTGTCTCATAACCCCACACGGCTCCCCGCCTCATTGGCTCTGTATAGCTGCATAACATGACCAGGGCTGAGCAGATGTTTGTGGAAGAGTGTGTGAAAAGGCATTTGATTTTCTGACTGGGTTTGTCTCTAACAGTAGACTGACTACGCCGGTGCTGTTAGTGATCTACTCGGTGATAGCCTCACTGCGTGGCCTACCCAGAGACAGTCATTACAGAACCGCACAGAGCCGTGGAGAAAACATTCACCCTGGGCTGCAACACACAGCTCTGACCCAGATCCGCGATGCAAAAGGTTTTTCATCTTCTCCCTCTCTTTTTAGAACAAAGACTCATCTAGCTCTCAGATATCTGCCTCCGTTCTACTGAATAGTGCATTTGCGCCATTTTCGACGATTTCTGTGTTTCTGGATTCTCTGAGATACAATCCCTGTTGGCGGGCGGGCATGCTCCCTGGAATCCACCTGGAAAAAAAAAAAGGATCCACCCCGTTTTCGGAACATTCTCAACTCAAATACGTGAGTCAGACTTTAAAGCAGCTGCGCTTTACACAAACTTCTTTAATCAAACGCAACAAGCCATTTCCATCTGCCTCAGATCACATCGACCTTGACCAAGGATCTGCCTCACTCTCCCGTTATTCTCCGAAGATTCTTTGAATTTCATGGAAAATTAAATTAACATAAAATCAATTAATACATTAATTAGTCGTTTTTAATTACACTAACTGGAGTATTTTATACTTTCCATTATTTATTCCATAATTAATAGACTTTAATTAGCAGTTGATATCAATATTAAACACCACGATAATCCCGCTGAGTGGAGTGGACAGCTGAGGCTCATTAACAAGTTGCCAGGTCCGATAGCAGGTTCGGTGACTCCCAAAGCACCCAGTTGTACAGCAGTAGAAGGGTATCCACTATGACATCTGCTGCTAATGGGAGACATGGCCCCATATTTTACATAAAGTCTGCTGTGAATTTATTGGTAGCATGCTAATTATGTGATGTTTTGCCCTACTGCAGAAGGGCAGGCTCTGCCTCCCCCCACCCCCCCCTCCTTATTTTTTGTCTAAGCAAGCCATTCTAATCGTATGGTATGAAACAAATGAGTCATGGCACAGGATGATTGTTTATCATAGCGTTAAATCTGATGAAACCTGAAAGTCAGACCCAGAGTCGTTAAATTTTTTAACTTGGATGTTCTTCTCTAAGCTTTGAAAGCAAGCTGAAAATGTGAAAGTGCTTTCTGATTAACTGACACTTAATGACGCGCTACATACGATGTCCACATCTCTGAGGGATGACTTGGCTTCTTGCTGCCCGTGCCTGGTAAAGCCGGAACGTCTGTGCGCCGTTTCATTTCCATCCTCCGTCTCTCGCCGACCGTCTCTGTTATCTAGCTGCTGGGACTGCAGCTGAAGGTGATGTGGCAGCTAATTAGCAGAATTATCAGTGACCCCGTTAACAAGCCCGTCATTTAAACCTGTACCTCTCCTCTGAGAGACCAGCGTTCCCGCCTGGAGCCCAGCGTGAAAAGAAAGAAGCGAGCAGATGAAATAGCAAAGACGGATAGAAAGAGCAGAGAGACAGAACGGCTGACATAAGAATGCCCAAAAAAAAAAGAGGAGAGAGAGAGAAAGGAAAAAAGGTAGCACGGTGAAGCAGCCGTTGTTTTGAACTGATATCTGCGAGGTTAAACAGCACGCACAGAGGAAAGAGAGATAGCACGCCAGAGCAGAGGAAATAGAGCAGTTTGGTGCTGATGGCTTAATCTGTGAAAGTATTTCCAAGGGAAAAGAGTAAAGCAGTAATGAATAAAGGAGATGAATTGGACAAAGTAATGATTTGAGAGTAAATAAGGACGGACAGCCTCACTCCCCCTGTGCTGTCCTCACCTCTGAGTCTCAGACAGCCTACAGCATACAGATGGCTCTGCTAATTACACACTGCGAGGGGAGAGGGCCTGCTCCTGCTTCCTCACATCACAAAATCTCAATTAAGATGACACACTTTTGTACGTCTGTTTGAACAGTTTCCTCAGGTGTCTCGCAGACACGTATGTCTTTAGCTCCTAGGACGGTCTTTTTTTCACACCATCTTTTGGATAGATTCCGCCGTTGGATGTTATTGTCGCAGAGTTTGCTTTAAAAATTGTGAAATTCCAGTTGGAATCTGAATTCTATCATCTGATGAGCTCTCATTCTGTTAAGTGAGGTTTCTGTGAGCCACCCGCCCATAGTCTGGGCTCTACAATAGATCTTCTCTTCTCTAGAGGACCAACGTGGATGCAACAAGGCTTTTCTAATCCCTAAAAAACAACAACCTAGAAATAATCAATATCATTTTATGTGTACCCTTAAGATTAGAGTCACGGTTGATTTGCTGACACCAGTGGTTGCCGTGGCAGCAGGAAATACAGTTTAATTTGATACGCCATTTCTGAAGCTATTTTGTCATAGACAAAAGGTTCACCTGGTTACAGAGCAGCCAAACAGGCCTGTGTTGTTTTAATAAAGAAGGCAGTCGATAAAAACTGCAGACACAATTTGGGATTGAGCTGTACTGCCTGCAGCCCTTAATCTAATGACTTACAGTTACTGTTTTGTTTTTTGTTCTTTTTGATTTATAACTCCTTCACATACTTAAAAAGAAAAATGCTGAAACAATGGCTGTTGACGTTTTATTTCCTGGTCTGATTTTCTGGTAACAGTAGGCTACACTGTAGGAATTTACGTGTAATAATAAACACCTTCCTTATAGCGTGTTTTTTTTTCTTTTGTTTGCAAAATTGATTCTATTCATCGTCGGATTGGCAGAGAATATGATTAACCTGGAATAAAACTTTAGGTTAAGAGAAAAAGGCAATCAAGTACGCAAAACATACACAGTTAAATCATTATTAGAATTTATTCTGAAACAATATCATGGGTACAGTTGTCATCTAAGAGCAGCATTTCTTGTAATTTTGTTAAACCATGCCATTTTCATTCAAAAAGATCCCTTCACAACCTCGGCCATAAAGATACAGATCTGCTTTCCTCAAACATTTGATCTTTTTGACACTGTTTGAGATATTAGATAAGACAGAATGACATCATTTCTGTATCTTTTGCAACACAACTAAGACCTTAAGGGAAAATGTAAACCCGAAGGGATTGTATAACTTATTCTCTGAACCATAGAGAAAGCCACATGATGCTGGTGGAAAATCAAGTTGGCTGTATTCCACAACAGCCTACAGGAGTTGAACAACCGTTTTTGACAGGCAGGTCTAGAGATGCGCGGCAAATGGCGGTTCTTTTACAAGTGTGTGAATCATCTAGATTGTGGCAGAAAACGAGCAATCGGCCCCGTCCTGCTTCTTCTCCAGCGTTGCCAGCTCCTCAGTAAGTAAAGTAGCTGTTGGCTTTACTTACTGAGCAGTCACAAAAATCGGGAAGGCTTGCCGGTGCCAGGATTGGGCTGTCTGTGAGTGCTTCGGGATAGGAGAGTGACCCGGAGCAGCACCTGCTCCTCATTGAAATGAATGGGGCTTCCTGGAAAAGCCTCCCTTACCGCCACAAAGATCTGATTGCTAAGTTTAGCAACAGAGTTGCTAAGTTGGCAACACTCTTCTCCTGGTGGGCATTGTGAGGACGGATACCGCTCTGAGTGTGCTCGCCCGTCTTGTGGGAACTGTTGTGGGACTATTTGCCATCATAAAGCTGTTATTCACAAACCTGGAGCGGTTGCGCTTGAGGAAAACTTTTACCGGCGTTATCTTGAGATCACAAGTTTATCATCTTTCACGAAGCTCGTTTCATTGTGATAACATATTCATTTTGTCAATATCTCAAGGTACCTAGAACGGTTTTCCTTGTGATAACAGTATATTTCATGCCATTGTCTTGAGATAACAGTTTTTTCTTTTAAAAAAAAAAAAGTGCTGTTTCCATTGTTTTTTGTTTCGAGGTGTAAAGTAAATGTTCCCATCAGTGCAAACAATGAGATCGTATTAAGCTCAGCTATTGAAGTAATGTTGGTTAAGTTCTTATCAAAGTAGAAAAAAACAACAGTTTCTCATGAAAATGAGATAAATTACCTGTTATCACGCAAGCAGCCTAGTTATCTAGAGATAACAGAGTAATCAATTTGTTATCTTTTTACATAGGCATAAATACAAATAGTTTTCCAGCAATGACAGTACTATTTACCAAAACTATATCATTTTGTCTTTCTTTCTTTTTTCCTTATTGCAGTATGTTATCACATTATTGCAAAAACATGCAGTGCCTTATATAAGGATTCATCCCCTTGGCTTTTTACCTTTTTTGTTACATCTCAACCAGTAATTCAAATGTTTTTTCATCTTCATCTACCTCAGCCATTCTATTCAAGCACCTGCATTCCTGGAGGTCTTAACAAACAGGGAAAGTCATTGGTTTAAAACTTGGTCATCTCTTGCACCTCATAAGAGTTGCTTGGTGAAAAACTAACAGATCCACTTCTTGTATGTTGATTGATTGTGAGCTTTTGAATGGGAACACCAGATCAGCCACAGGTAAAGGTGATGATCAGTAAAGGTGTCACCGACTGTTGTTCTTGGGCCAGCTTTGGAAGAAGGAACTTCCACAACACCATCTCACAATGATGGGAGCCATCTAATGATCTACACAATCTTTAGGGTGACTTATCTGACAGTTGTTGAACTGGCTCACAGCATTTGCTTGTATCTCAATTTCGGATGAAGAAAAAACTTTGGTCTCCAAAAGATTATTCCTGAGACCAACGGGGCTGAGGGCTGTGCTATGAGAACATGTTTGGATTTCTTACTTAGATATAAGGGAACTAGGTTTCTCTTGGTTCTCATAACTTGAATTTACAGAACTATAGAGGTCTGCAACTTCTATGCACCCTTTTATGCTTTCAATGTCCTTAGAGATTCAAAGAATTCATATATGTATCAGTAACCAAAGTACAAACCCCTTGGAATAGTGTTATGAAAACTAATGATCTGAGGAAACTTTTTTTTTTTTTTTTAAATCTGAGGATCTGAGGAAACTTTAGAAGTGAGAGTGAAAGAATGGCAGGAAGAAATAAAACTCAAGGGCTGATGGCTGCGTATCAAATACAAATTATTCATGTGCCAGTAACCCATTTAGTTACATAACACCAGTGATTATGTATGCATAATTGAGCTTGTCAGTGATAAGAGGAGTCAAGAATATTTACTGTGAGAGGACTTGTGCTTGGATGAAAGGACACCTCAGGTTCATTCCTCTTGTCTTCTTTTCTGATTAATTCAACACATTCTGCTGCATTCATGGAGTGTGCGTCTTTGACATGGTGTCTGCCTCCTTCATGTGATGCTTGCTTTTTATGACTCCACATCTAATCTGCCCCTTTCCAACTGTTTAAATTCAAGTTATGTGATCATTTTCAGAATGATCTTGACCAAAATATCTGCTCAGTGGGAACAGAGCTGCACTTTTAGTGGTTAAAAAAGAAATTCCCTTTTCGTCAGATTCATGTTGCTGTGTGAGAAACAGACATCATGCTTATTTGGACTTAATGTTGTTTTCTTCAAACAAAGACAATTGGAAAATTGGAAATTTCTTAATCTCTCAAGTGTCTATAAAGCCCAGGGATGTTTATTTTTTATTGGCAGATGTGGTACTAACTGAATTTGTGTTTTTTTTTTGGGAAAGTGAAAAAGAAGGCAAGTGCTTAAAGGGTTAACTGAGAAACATCTCTATAGCAACTCATGCTGCCCTGGAGCTGGTGAACATCAGAGGACCGATCAAACCCGTGAACAACACAACTACTGACCGTTAAGGTCACTGGAAATACATGGTTATCATTACCATGGGAACACACCGT
The DNA here is from genome assembly GCA_013363375.1 of Menidia beryllina. NCBI lineage: Eukaryota > Metazoa > Chordata > Actinopteri > Atheriniformes > Atherinopsidae > Menidia > Menidia beryllina. The sequence continues at coordinate 1,618,054 of JABUIW010000214.1, forward strand.
ACCAGTTCTGAGTAATGGGATAAAAAAAGACCAGCAGATATTTTCTTTTTACGGAGAGGTCCACCCATTTTGTGTTTCCCGGCTCGTATACACTGATGACATTGGTACTCATATTAAATGGTATTCATGTTAAGATATCAATTAAACAATTCAATGGGTATAGTGTTTTTGTCTTCTCTGTCTTTTCAGTTCAGACACCAGACACACGTGATTCAAATTAAGATTAATAATTCATTTTTTTAGCGATGAGAAAAAAAATGCTCACACTAAAGCCACAATTTATTGTCACTATTATTCAATTTAGTTTATTCACTATCATTATCATCCATCTTAAGCCTGGTGCTTCTGGAGGAAATGTTTAAAGAGATATATGAACATAGTGTCACTGCCATTGGTCATACAGTAATGAAACAACTAGGTGGGATGGGTGTCGCAGCAACATAGAGGTATCAAACAGTTACCAGTCCATCACAGAGCCAGAGACAAGCACCAATGCACATGAATTTTTCCAGAAGGTAGAAGAAAGCCTTCTTACTGTAAAGTAATAATGCTAAGCACCACGCCCTCACACAGCCCAGAATAAAGGCTCGATACCTAAACATACCATGGGTGTGTCACTCGGCCCGCCGGCTTAATGTTGTGCTGCCGTGTTAGTACGGTTGCTCATAAGGGACAAACCAAAAAGATTCTGTATCCACCATATATTTTTGAGAATGTTTATCAATTATTTGCTATCAACCGTTCATGCCTTAAAATGTCTCCACAAGCAAATGTTCAAGCATTAGGGTAGTTAAACAGTAAGTCAAGCAAAATCTGAGCTGTCTATTGTCTCACAGATAAAATAACACATAACAGAAATTGTAATAAACAAAACATCACTCAAGTAAATTGAGTTTTGGATTGTTCTTTAATCACTTATATGAGTGATCCTTGACTTTCCATATAGTTCACAAAACTTAGATTATACTTAAATCATAATTTATTTGCAAATTAGAAGTAAAACATTTTAAGCTGTTTGATAAGTAGTTAAGCATTATGTAACTGTAGGAAATAAGAAGAAAAAAGTTACTAACAACTTTTAAATTACCAACAGCTTGAAGGATAAACTTGGAACAAATCTATTACTCAACCTAAAAAAAAAAGTAAGAAACCAAAGAGTAGAACTAATGAAAAAGGCAACAGTGTGCAAGCTACCAGCAGAACCGAGGTGGGAGAGCCGTCGCAGGGAAGCCAATACTCCGCTTCATCAGTTAACTCCAAACTTGCGCAGGGCTGTGCAAAGTTCACCCTGTGAAATTAAACTCCCATTGCCCTCTGTGGCCCCGATGGAGCCCTCTGACAACATTCTCTCTCCCTGTCTTGTTAAGGCTGAGTATGTTTGGAAACAGAGGAAAAATGATATTGCTGGGCATGCTGTTGTTGTTTGACAGCAGGGAACTTTGGTCCATTTAATCCAGTTGAAAAAGAAACCTCATACTTTTGGTTAAGATCGGTTTATAGTTTATATAGTCCTGTTACCAAGTGAAGAAATATATTGAAGTTGTCTGTTTTTATAGTGTAATTGTAAAGCTGAATAGTGAGATGGATGGAAAAGGGAAAGGATGGAGGGAGGATGGGGTCAGTGGGGTTCCTGGAGTCCATCCCAGCTCTCGTTGGGTGAGAGGCGGGCGGGGCTCACCCTGGAAGGGATGCCACGTGAAAGGCACAGGACAGTATTCGGTTTTGGCAAAACAAAGAGGTGAGACATTAATCTGGCCATGAATAATGAAAAGCATGCAAGTGAGAGAGGTAATGAATAACAGAAACAGTTTAGCAGCAGCCACCGACTGAAGCCTGGTGAGAGCCAAACACAAGCACATGAATGCTGGACAATAAAGCAAACAAAAGCACAGAAGGAACGACAGCACCTAAACCAAAAATGATGGAAAATAACAAAAACCCATAGACAATAGTCAGCCTTTTTTGGGGACGCCAAATAAAATAGCTGAGTGTTTAGAATAAATTAGGTGACATTTATATGATAAGTGTTGACCTTTTCCTGTTTATAAAGATTTAAAAAAAATCTAATGATACAATAATAGATAAAACAGAAAACATTTAAAAAATATTTTAATGCTTAACAGATGGAGATATTTAGTCTGATAAACCTTAACTGGAAAGTTTTCCTAATAGTAATACAAAAAAAAAGTTGCTCTATAACTATAGTTTTTTACCCTAAAGCACCAATTAGTAGATCATTAAATCTCTTGCAAATCACTTCACTTTTGCCAAAATTTGGATTCTCTGTCAACAGAGCTTTTTGTATTTTAGATACTTAACCAAGCAAATATTAAAAAGTATAATTAAATCCTAAATGTTCCTAATTGCTTTTATTTTTATCTCAATATTTATCCGTGATTTTAAGGATAAACTATGAAATATGGATCACTTTTGCAATGTTTTTTGTTTTTTTTAGAAATGATCTTGGGTGATGAGAGTGACTCAGGGTGATAAGAGGCTGACTATTTAAGCTAAACTTTCTAAAAGTTTCTATTTAACCCTCATTGACTTCCAAAGAGGTTAATCAGTTTTTTTTGTGAGCAGGAGTTTATACAGATAATACGCTTATATGTTAGTCAGTCTTATGCTGCACTGCTTGGAATGCACAACAACGATATGAATAATTAATTGGTAAAGAAAAATCATGAAGAAGTGGTCAGGACTTTTTCGAGTAATTTCATTCATAGACTTAATATTGCTAAGTTATTCAATACAATGAATTTTCATAATCGACTAGGAAAGATTAGAGAAGTTCTACTTATTAATTCTTCAAGTTGTTGTGACTCATTCAACAACTTGTTAATTTAAATCAACTAATCATCATTTGCTTAGGATGTTAATTTCTAGTGAGTTTGTTAAATCCTTTCTAAAAAGATTTGGTAGCTTTAATCATTGGCAGTCTCAGTATGATAATGACAAACATAGCAAGGGGGAGAAAAAGAGCAAAAGTTAGACCTCATGTACCATCAGTTACAGGGAAAAACTTAAATATCTAACACATACTACGTGCTGTAAGCGTGATTACCTACAATACATTCAAAATCAACATTTTATATTCAATCCAATTTATGGAATTTATTTCTGTTTTTTGTTTCCTTTCTGAACGGGGCATGAATCACCTTTGATTTTTTTGCTTTATGTTACAATGTTTGGGATAAATTATAGAAAATAATTGTTTTTTTTAGCTCTTGAGACCTGTCAGAGTGTAGAAAAATAAAAACAGGAGAGCGAATTTGCAGCTCACATTATCCCCCTGTGCCACTCTGAATTTGTATTCAAACGCAGCAAAACAATAAATAACCTTAACTAAGTCCAAGCACTTGAGGAAAAACAAGACTGGGCCCCCGTGGGTCGGGGGAAAGCTTCTATTTGAAATAATTTCATATTGTACTTTTCAGCCTATTGTTTGCTTGCTTGTTGCCAATAGGTCTTTAGCTCACCTGATTGAAATTATCCAAGAAAAAAAAAAGGTTCCAATGAAATAGATTGTTTCAGCTTTATTAAAAAGAACTGATTGAAATAAATAGCACAGAACCATCTCTAACCCCAGAGCTTAAACAAAAACATTTAGTTTACCTGGTCCCCTTTTGGAGATGTCATCTTTTCGTGCCACTTTTTCTTTGTATGGTTTTGATACACACCAGTTGTTTCTCATATGTTGCTGCTATTGTTTAACCAAACGCACCTCTATTAACATTAATTAAGTCTATTATGTCCAAACTCCCCAGCGCCACTATATTAAGATAATATTTTAAAAACATAGAGAAAAGGAAATAGGAATAACTTGGAGTAGGTTTTTAGTTTTATTAAAGAGCAACAAGCTGGCGGCACTGATAAACAAATCAATGTGTATATGTCAACTGATCCAAGTTGGAAATAACTTACAGAAAGGTTGAACTATGATAAATCCATTATTTTCTTCCCACTTATTTATCTCTCATCGCACGGCTCTCAATGTAAAGTTAGTTGAAACACCTAACCCATCCAAACTTTTTTGCATCTTGGGACTGTGACCTCCAAAGAGCTATAATAAGAAGAAAGAAGTAAGGGAAAAAAGATTATGTGAACCAATGTAACTATTCTCCTCAGGCTGTAGATTTAGGAGAGAGTGGGTTGTTTTTTCCTATATCCATAAGGTTTGCGTGGCCATACAGAGTGAAAATGTGTTCTTTTCTTGTCACTGTTTCGAGCGTCAGGAGCTGTTAGCTCAGATCCCCCCTGGCCATGTGGTGGCATGAATGAATTCTGTAACTCACTTTTATTTTTTTTTTTGCTTATGACAAACCAAAAAAAGGCCACACAGAACAAGTGTGGCTGATGGAAAGTCAGTAATGATCAGCGTCAATGTCAAGTCGAGCACAAACACTGCAGATACACTACACGGACCGGGTGGAAAAAAACTAGAGATGTGGTGGCTGAGTGAGGATCAAGCAATGCATCCCCCCGTTCTATGAAGAACATGCTTTTCAAACAGACTGGTTGCTTGGCCATTAAGCAGACATAACCGAGGAGAGCTCATTTAATTTTTAGTAGGCTATGCATATAAATGTCAGTTGGACTTTTTACAGAGTCAAATCATAGTGCTTGTGTGTTCTGAGCAGCTAAATCCATTTTTTTGTTCAGACAACAAAGGAAGATTCTCAGGCTTGACATTCACCTCTGAAAGGCCATATATTTTATCAACCTGTACAGTGCAATGGACTTTTTGGGAGTGTGTTTTATTGTAAAATGGGATTCCATAAAAAGAGTTACTGTGGTAAGGATCTGTTGTTTCCAAGTTAATCTTTTAACCAGTCTGTTGCTCATACTTGCCCTGGTCTCAAGTGTTGGTATTGATTTATCACCAGGAGATTGAAAGCCATATCATGGATCAAATTAAAACAAATTTTCACGATAGTTCAGAGCTAAAATGTAACTAGAGTTTGTCTGTGTGAGATCTGTTACAACATCCTGTTTGTTGGATGTGCTGTTTTCCCCAGTCATCTCGTGTTCTCATGTAAAATAAGTCGTCTTGTCTTGTAACAGTAACTCTATATTGTGAAGCAAAACCCTCATGACATCCCGCCAACTGCCAAGTTATATCACAGGAGTAATAATAGGGATTTGTCGACACATGGCACACAGTACAAAAGCCGAACTGATGGGTGAGAAGCGAGCGAGTGCCCATCGTCCCCATCTGAGGACGACGGAGAGATTTGAGAAGCTTCCAACTGACCGCTCAGTGGTTTGGATCAGATGCATGAAATGGCTGTAGACTACCCCACTGCCACTCTGTCTAACATATGCACAGTACGCAGTCGTGCTGTACATCCATCACAAGGCATATTCAGAGGCTTTACAGTGTCACCCGATGAAACAAACGCTGATCAGTTTATGTTTATTAAAATGTTCATTGAATCTGTAACCCAAACATGACTTGATAAACCCAGCAAATTGATTGACCCAATATTCTAGGTTAACTAGAAAAGGTCAAAGTCCTGTTCTGACACACAAGCTGCAATCATTTCTGTCTACCTATTTCTTTTGGTAGAAATGAATAATTTGAATCAATGGCTTTCATTATCCTTTCCAAAATATCGAGAAAACCTCTGGGACACTTTAGTAAAAGGTGTTATTGTGAGGCCATTTTCGCTTTGTGTTCATCTTCTTGCGTTTGCAACAAGACAAAAAGTTCACTAGGGTCAGTTAGTTCGGGTTGTTAAACCTAAGATTTCTTTTCAAAAGTAGTGGATGGAATAACATGCGGTAGACTTTCTTTCAAAATCACATGACACCAAATGACAAATTTTTCGCAAACAAATAATCAATGAGAAGCAGTCGCCACTGAACAATGCGTTCTTTCATTTTTGCGCATAATGCAAAGGCAAATTGGTTACATGGTAGAATATGCAAATATTTACCTGTCACTTAATTCTGTCAATGATATCCTGGTAGGTGACAAACAAACATTCATGTAAAACAAATCTGGATACGCTGCTCAGTCGTGTGGTGGTTTGCTGCACTTCCTCACAGCAGGATAGTTTCCAGTCTGAGTACCCAGGGGTCTTTCTGTGTGGAGTTTGATTGTTCTGTGTGGGTTCTCTCCAGGTACTCCAGCTTCCTCCCACATTCCAAAAACATACATGTTAGATTAATTGGAGACTCAAAATTGCCCCAAGGTGTGAATGTAAATGTGTGTGGTGGTTCGTCTCAAATGTGAAATGAATGAATGGGTGGAAGCTTCAACACAAATCCGTGTGTCATCACAGTTAATACAAGCATCTGACTCGAATTTTGCCATTTTGTCATTCGCGGACATTTTGAATGTACTCATTTTATTGTTTTTATTAATGTCACATGATCTAGATTCAAAACTTGTTAGTGTTAGTGCAGAAATATGAACAGAATCAAGGGAGTTAACCTGCTCACTGCAAGAGCAGTACTGTTAGTAACGCTTAAAAGCGATGCCTCAGAAATTAATAGAATATGCATATATTTTCCCATGCGACAGGGTCTTATGCAGGTCGGGAGATTGTGTGTCCTCGAAACATTTTCTGGTGTCAACATTGTGAATTCACAAGAGTCAGACATGTATGGCCTCTCAGTCTTCCTCTGTCCCCTTTGTGACTCACCCCAAAGCATTAGAAACACGTCTTCGAAATAAACACACGTACACACACATTCCGCTGTGTCTAGAGAGAGGTCACATTAGTATGCTTGTATGCACATCTTGTCATGCACATACTATCATGTCTGAGTATCAGATGCAGTTTCCTGCACTGCTGCTCCACCAACAGATGGCCATTACCATACCGATCCACACCTGATACACTCTAGTTAGGGACTTTTCTACTTTTAGCAGCAAAAGCTCAGTGACATCATGACTATAGAGCAAAGTCTCTGCTTTCCTGTGACCGAACTTTGAGTAGCAAAAAAAAAAAAAAAGTTTAAGAAGCTCCGCCGCTTATGAGGTGAAAAAGCATTGGAGTGAGCTTTTTCTTCAGAAAAACACTTTTTCGGCTTCGGCGTTAGTCGGGAAACATTTGATTGTCACTATTTGACCGAAGGGACTGAGGCATCTTTGATCTGCTGGGAGCACTTTAGTGTAGGCACGAGCCTTGGCAGAATATTAGAGAGAGGAGGTGAGAAAGAGAGGAAGGAAAATGGAAAAACCAAAATGATTCGCTGAGGCAGATTGCAATTTGATTCCAAGGGAAAAAATGCAAATAGTGTAAACACAAAGGGCGCGCTGGAAGCTCAGACACACAAAATACACACACACGTACACAAAAAAAATGGTCTCGCAGTATGACTGTGACTACTTGTCTTGGAAGGATGAAGGAGTGGGAGGTGGGGTTCACAATGATTTGCAACATGCCCCCCAACAATTTTCCTTTAAGGGAGCCATTGGCAGAGAAAAAAAAAAAAAACTCTGGGCGGGTGAACAAGCCACAGATGGTGCCACAGAAACAACTCACATAAATGTACAAGTGAACTGCCAGAGGGAAAATTACCAGAGGCGCCATATGAATGCCTCTAAAACTTATCCCTTCTATCCATCAACTACAAAACACACTAAAACTCTGCACCCAAGTGTCAAGTGTTGTTTGCAATAAGTCACCTTTTATTACCTTTTGAGGGGGGATCCAAAAGTGTCTTATTCAGATTTGCGTTATCTTTCCATGACCTGCTCCTTGCAGGTCATTGAAAGAGTATAATTGGTAGAAAACCTAACTGCGTAATCCAATCTGTTTTACAAAGAAGTGAGCTACTACAGTTCATTTCGCCATTCCTAAAGCAGATGCTGGTAGAAGTTGCAAATGTAAAAATATTTTATTCTCTGTCGACCTTGAGCAACTCAAGCATGCAAACAAACACTGCAGCTCATGGTACATGTACGCGATGGGAAAATGAACCCTTTCACTACATTGGACAGCTATATAAAAGGTATTTTCTGGGCTGTATATGGGTTTTTATGTTTTAGATGCACATAGATTAATGAAGTTGACACTGATGCATGGTGCAATA
>JABUIW010000214.1:1631099-1659212 GCA_013363375.1 Menidia beryllina
ATACTGTTTAAAAAGGCGCTGAGATACACTAAAATAAAAAAAAGTGGTTGAATGAGCAGGAGGGAGAAAAGGGATGAGATAGTAATGAATATTGGAATAGGTTGAGAGTAGCACGCAACGTTATATGTTTCTGCAACAACAGAGTTTATCCAGTTATGTAACTGCAAAATTTCAAAGTTAGTTGCTCGGTTCTCCAGTCATTAAAAACGGTGCCGTGAAAAATTACACGAAGATGAGTCAGTGAAAAAAGTTAAAGGTCGTGTCAGCGTGACATTTTATTTCAACTGCTTCCCCGTGTCCACTTCCAGCGCTCCCACCCGGTGGTTTTTCTCTGCGCTGGGCATTAGACATCTGAGTGGCCCCATGCTGTAAAGTGCCATCTACGCTGATTTGGCCCTGCTGAGGTCAGGTCGAACACGATCGCTGTGCTCTGAGGCGACTCAGAATCACCAGAGATGCACGGAGTCCAAGCGGCTGCCCCTATGAGCTTTCAAACAGATGGGAGGGGACTGCAAAGCATTGTGGCTTTCCTGTTTTATTACTTTTTTTTTAAACGTTTCACTCGGTGGAATTGGAATACGCGCCAAATTAATCAAAGTTTGACACCGAGTCATGTAGACCGTGGACTGAAGGGGCTGTAATTTCTCTATCACTTGTCTGGTTGTTAGTATTTAATTTCAATTGGAAAAAAAAAAAAAGCAAAAGCAATTACTGTCTACGAGAGAAATATCAGCAAGGAAAATGCACTCACAGCTGTTTAATGTAATAATGCACGCATCAAGCTCTACTCCGCCGTGTGTGGCAGCCCAATTTGTGTAGGTTGATTGTTTGTGGTTCAAGCACACTCTGGAAATGTCTTAAATTTCAACAGAACGCGCCGTGCGCTCTACTCCATTTCAGTAAATAAGTGTGTGGTGTGTAAGCGTAAGGGGAAATGAGGCCTCGGGGCATCTGTGAGATTTGTTTGCACTTGCGTTTGGTAGAGGGAGTGAGTGGATGTGAATGGAAGGGAGACGAAGGATGAAATCAAGTCACAGCAGAACTGAGCCGAAGTCGGACTCGGATAAAAGGGAGGAGTCAGTAAGGTCAATAAGCTGTCTTGGTTGCGACTGTGGTGCTTTGCAGCTCGACCCAGCAGCAATTATACAAATCAGATTAAGTGCGAGCAGAAAGTCCACCGCTGTGAAAAAGTGAGATTCGACATAACCAGAGGCCAGTCCGAGGGGACCTGTCACCGACGTCTCAAAAGCTCGGAAACAATTAAGACACGATAAGACAGTATTTAGCTCTCCTTTACAATCCAACTACTTAATCACATCGCCATCCTCTCTGGAGTAATCCAGCCCTGACACTAAAGGAAGTGGCATGTTTTGTGATTATTTTTGTTGTAAAGGTCACTCGCTGTCACTCTCTTAGATTGAACACCATCACATACCCATGTTTTCTTTATATCTTTAAATTTTTTTTACATTATGCATAGTGAAAAATGTAATATTGCATAAAAATAACATTAAAAATGCCTGTGAGGAGACAGGTGGAGAGGATTACCATTAATATTGGTAATGTTAATCTAATTGTGACTGTCATTATTATCTAACAGACGGTTGGACAAGAGAAACAAGTCTGATCCCCATGTAATCCACAATGTATGAAGAGAATATTAATAAAAATATGGATCAATGCTAGGGATAACAGATACTGGTGAGCATGGGGATACTGGTTGCATAAACGGGACGATAGGCGGTGTGGTGACAACCACGACAGCTACAAATGTACCTGTTCCACAGCACCTCGGGAAAATTGTGCTGACACCGTTCACAGCACATATTTCGGCTTCTATAATCAATAATTAAAGGTCTATAGGGTCTTTGTGAGTTAATATTCAGGTCTGTATCTTCCACAATCTCCAGGGATGCAAAAGCTCTCTATCTCCTTCCAACCCCCACGTCCCCTCCCCTCCACCCACCATTTCTATTCATGTGCCTGCAACTTCACAAGCTGTTGCTCTCGCCAAATGTAAAATCCAAGCATGAAAACATGAACACACGCGCACATTTAAGTGCCCCTTTCTGCTCCAAGCTCCTTTTTAAAAAATCTGATTTTGTTCAGCACAATCAAGGTTTTTCCCGGCATGATGAGTAAATATTGCATGATCTCAGTTTGTAAAAAGTAATTACAAAACGGCCTTATATGAATAACAAAACTGATTAACTTAATCCCTATTCATATAATTATAGTTGCAGAGTGTTCATTAATTCATTTCTTTGATTTTTTTCCTTGCATTTTCCTATTTGTTTTTATAATACTCCCTTAGGTATATTGTAATCTAATGCAATTCCTACACACGAGCACCATGTTCCCAAAGGCTGCTGCTCTATACGCCAACAATTTTACAAGAAGTGCAATACGTTTTTTAAGCTTTTGTATTCGACACCTGAGAACTATCAGAAAATCACAAGACCATAAGTGGTAAAATAGTCCACTAATTAGATACCAGTCTAAAAATTATTATAGCAGTTCTTGAAGGGTTTTTCCACAGTCAATAACATCTTTCATACAATTCCTTTAATGCCAAAATACTCCGAAAGGGAACTTTGAAAGCAACATTATAAAAATCAGCTTTGAAAACATTTTCTGCACAAACTTGTAGAAGGTCACAGCTATTTCTGGTCAACTGCTCTGAGAAATGGAGGCAACTTCTCAAAGTTCCTGACCTCTGGTCCTTGAAGCCACACGGCGCCAATGGCTGTGAGGGAGGCCTTTAAGAACGATCTGTGGGAAGCGTAAACGGGGTGGTGGGCTCTCTATGACAATAAAAAGAGAAGAAAAATATCGACGAGTAAAAGCTTTGTTCACTGAATCATCTCTAGCTTTTCAGCAGTTTTTTTGCCAGGAACTTCAGCTTATGCAGAGGTTGCTGTTTTATTCATTCACATGTCCTTCAGCATGATTCATTAGAAACTGGATTCAAACTCTCACTAAAGGAAAAATATACTCCCTCTCAGCACTGCTACTTCTTCTTTCTCCCATGTTTCCCTGAGACCTTACAGTACTACTTCACTTTTTACAGAACAGTATGACAGTGGAACATGAACTAGCATACAGATTTGACAGCAAAATCAAAATATCATATCATTTTAAAAGCTTTTTTTAAATAGATATTTCAAATATGCTCAACTGTGTGATTGATTACAAGTTAACATTTGTCATCTTCCATCCATTTATAGCCATTATTAAATAAGAAAGAGAGATAGGACAAGGTGACCAGCTTCTCAGTGAGAGCTTACAAATCCCTGTTGAGCTCTTTCTTTGTGGGTATTGTATGTTCATGCATGTAAGGATTCTTATCAGCCACAAAACACCCCTACTTTCCAAGACCACAATTATTAGGTGGGCTTTCTCTTTTAAATTGTCTGTAATAAGGAAAGTGGGGTAGTTAGCCTCGTGTTGGGCCTTAGATGGGTAGTATACCCCTGTTCTCACCCAGTGGCAGCTGGCATAAAATCCAGTTTTTACATTTGATCCACTGGGGCTGTTTTGAGACTATGAAAGCAAAAATCTTGTTTGGTGGTCATATTTCCATCACTCTTTTCTTAGGATTGCTCTTTTTTTTGTTCCCCAAGTATGGAACCCCTCCAGAGAATAAGAAACTGCGAAATTTGGATTTCGAAAAGCTCTGTGGGTGTTTCTATGCTTTTTACACCTCTTAACTGAAGAAATAGTTAGATTTGCTTTCTGCTGTGCTGATAAATATCTTTCAACTAAAAGATAAAATTACGCTCCAATTTGTCCAGGTTATATATTACTATTGATTATCATAAACAAACTGAGTTATGAGTTGGCATTTCATTAGGTTAGAACAGTTTCTGTGAAAAGGTTAGATGACGCTTTAGAGCAAAAGCTCTAAAAAACACGTGTTTTTCATTCAATGACTCTCTCATTCAATTTCATGCAGGCATTTAGTTTTGGCTACCAGTATTACATTGTGAGTGATATGAAATCAGTCGATTTTAATAATTAAAAACTGAAAATCTACTCCACAGCATTAAATGGACTTCTCTATGGTTAACATTACTCTTTTTATTTTTTACCAGGAGAGAGTGGAGAAATAAAAGTACAATAGTCAGGCACATTTTGAGATTTTTTCATTAAACTGCAATACATTGTTGTTTCATAATCTCCCATTGAGTCACTTTTAGTGTACAGGCTAATATCAGTTGGTGAACAAAATGAAGGCACAAAACAGAATAAAGAAAATGCCAGAAGTAAGAAAAGCCCAGAGACCATCTGGCTGACAAACTTGAGCATCTGACGTGCAAACTGAGAGGAGATTAGCAAGAGGCTGACCAAGTGAGCAACCCCTGGTAAAAAGGGTAGTGGTTTTGTTTGTTTTATTGGACTTTAACATTTTTATGAAACACTTGTGCTTGCCTATAAATGACTTTACCATCAGAATGCCTTTGGATTCCGCCATGTTTTATATTTTCTCTTCCCATCCTCCCAAACAGTGAGCTTATCATGTTACTTGTGCAGGGTGCTCGCCTGTGGTGAAGTCACCTACTGGGATCTGATTTTAGATCATACATGATTCCCACTCACACGTGGTGCTGCAGCAGTCACTTCTGAACATTGAAGGTGTCATATGCATAACTCATACTCATCAGGATTTCCAGAGTTGACGAACCAAAGTGAGCTGGAGATCTGCTTTGGGGTTTGTGTGTAAAGCTGTTTGTTGCAGGTTTGCCACCACAGAAATAGAAACCATTGTAATTTCCAATGTGCTCCTCGCTATCTTTGGCAGCTGAGAGAGGAAGAGGGAGATAGGCCTTTGAGTTGTTTGTAGTTCACGAGAGTGCAAAGCCAGACTGGAAACTAGACAGAACAACTCATCATCTTTTTTAATGAAGCAGGGTAAGACTTTCAACTATGACCTCATTTCTAAAAAAAGAATAATTATAAAAATCTGCATGCACATGGTGTTATCTCCATTTTTATGATTTTGTTGACAAAACGCTACTCATGTCATCTACTTAAAAGGTGTTAAGTTTTATTCAAATGTCCTTTTACAAATGTGCCTTTAAAACATGTACATAGTAATTTAACGCTTTTTTTTGGGAACTTCTAGAAATAAATAACAAAGCCAAATGTCATTCCTATCATTATGATTTTTCTTTTTTCAGGCAGAAAAAATTCAAATACTGACCTTATCACAAACCGCATGTTTGCCTGCCAGCTTGCATAATGTCAAAGTTGAGTCTAGATTCTTTCAATTGCAAGTTATGAGGGCCTACAGAGTCAGACAAAACCACCCACCAGGCAGAGAAAATGAAACATCATTTTTTTGCGATTATCTCTGATTAAACAGATCGAAGATTTTTGGGTAGGTTAAAAGACAAAGACGTTTAAGACAGAGAAGGCACAATTATCCCAAAAGAAGATGTGAGAATTTAATTGCAGACTTTAAGAGCATTCCCTTTGACGGACTCTTTCTATTCTAAAATCTAATTTCTCCAAAAATCATGACATGTGGATTTTTGCGCCACAAAATAACAATAAGATTGCTAAATATTTTTCAGTATCTTTTGCGGTCAAAAAAGGTCGCAGTTACCTTTTCGTGACATTGATCCCCAAGGGAATCACTGAAAACTCAAACTTTATTTAGATGTCCTGTTAAAGGCCCTTAACATTTGCACGGGTTCACGTGGGAAGACTCCAAACACTTGATAAACCAGCTATTTGGCTTTTTTCCCCTCCTGTTTTACTTACAAGAAGATTTGCCTCTTAAAAGATTTCTTGCAAAAAAGATGGATTCTTATCAGAATCTTTAGCTGTCGAATAGGCAGCTAAATTGGCTTCTTTGGAAAAGCCAAAGTTTCATTTTGTTACCCACCCTCTTCTGAATTTCTTTGGAACGTCGAACAGATTTTCCAAGGAGCTGCTCTACGCGGAGATCTCACACGTTTGCTGTGTAGTTGTAGTTACCATGGTGATATCAAAAGTGAACCTCTGAGCAGTTTTAGACCTCAAGTTAACCCACTGACCCCTAATCACACTTGGCAGCGTGGGTCAAAGGGCTTCTTTTTTGCTTTGGCTCTTTGTTGCAGAGTTTCTGGCCTCTCAGTGTTTTTATCCACAAGAATCTTTAACGTGCCCTGGTTTACAAGTTAGTTAGACAAATCCGGTGTGATCAGTGCTAATTAGACCCACTACACACAGCAAATGTAGGCAAATGACTAGATTTCCCCCCTCAAAATGGTCCCTCTCATACCCCCCCCCCCCAAAAAAAAAAAAAAACCCAGAGATGTGTTCCTTTTCCAAAGCTTCATTGATTCTTCAGAGTCAATGCGCAATTTTAGAAATCAATGTGAACTGATTACCCAATTAGCTTCATCCATGAGTGGTCCTAATGATTCCAGTCTAAATATTACTCATGGATACTCATATTTTCTGCTTTACAGTATATAGAAAAACAAAGAGAAAGAAAGAAAGAAAATGTACATCCCGATCTCTTAAAATCAAGGATGGAGCAGTCAGCTGCTAACTCTGGTGAATAATTCAATGCTCTTTGCCATGAAAGCCTTGCAATGGTTTATTGAAAGGCATTGAATTAACTATAGAGCAAATTACATAGCAACAGGTTTTATTACAGCTGTAATGGCAAAGCAATGACAGCTGGTCGGAAGAGAGTGAGGCTTGTGTCTCTCTAGTTGCTTACATGACCACGCACAGCTAAACAATCAGTTTACAGAGATGGCACAATTTGGAGTGATGTCCCTCCCTTTTCTCATGGTCAGTATATAGCAGTTATGCCCCTGCTGTGAAGGAGCAGAGTGGAAGTGGAGGTAAAACTGGCCAGCTAAAGCACGACATTCTCTTTCTACCCTTCGAAAATGTGTTCTTTTTATTCCTTTTTTTTTTTGTTTGGTTGACTGCACCTCGTGGTGGGAAGAGCCGATTCAAACAAATAAAGAAGTGGGTGAATTAATTGGATGTGCTGCGTCCCGGGGACATCCAAGTTAAATGATTTTTTTACAGCAGATAGTTTTTCCAGGGAGATATTTCCCAAACAGGTGTTTTAGATGAAATCTCACAGGTTTATTTGGATCATAGAGAAGTTAGCACAGTTCGGCAAATATCAGATATAAAATTCTTCCCAACGTCAGAAATTGCATTTCTAAATGAGTTTGTTCAATAGAGTGGACATGGAAATGAAAAAATTAGTCCTCATTAAACCATGTGTTTTGAAGAAATGTGAATGAGGACTGCTTGAGATGAGATTTACTTCAATCAGTGGCAGAGACTCGTGAGATCAGGGGGTTAGTGGTGTTTGATTTCTTTGTTAGTTTTGTCACAATAAACTATATCTGATGTGAGACAGATGAATAGGTATCTCTCAAAAAGACCCACGTTCACCCTCTGTGCCTCATGCTGTTCCAACCAATCTTGTGAAAATGAAACGGTTATCTATCGTCCATTTCTCTGAATACAGCTCAGACATCCATCTTGTAAACTACTGCCACAGCAAGCAGAATGATGTGCATTGTTTTCTACATCGGGGCTGACATCACAGTCAAGTCAATAATTAAACAAGCACAAGATGAACGGAGGGATGTTTGAATGAAGCAGCTCAATGCCCTCATTTTTAAATCATCTGCTTTTGTGAAAAGTGGCGTCTAGATCAACATAAGTTCCATCACATAAACTAGTTTAGTAAGGCGCTTCTAAAATGGTTACGTGTAAACACCGTAGCTGTAACAAAATGTCATTTCCTGGATGGATCAAAACTATACTGTCATGGATGTCATTTTTGCCCTTTGCATGCATTTGCTTTCATGCCCACAAGTGTTATTATATTACATTGTTGCATTCCCTATCTAGCTGTATGCACACACGCCTATACCTTCTGCCATTGGGTGAGAAGAGTGACTTTAAGCTATACTAATTTGTCCCTGTTTGTGCATTTTTATTTAATTCATGCCATTTTCCATCTCTTCTCTCTTATTCCCTTTTACCCAAAGCACTGAGAGCAAACATGGAACTTAATTATTTCCCTTTATGAAATATGAATCTTGGATTTCCAAATATCCATTGAATGCAGCAAAGCCAATCTTATATGAGAGCATATCCAATAAAGTATTTTTTGTTGTCCACAAAACTCTTTCAATCAGTACGAACAAAAAAAAAAAACAGCAAAAATGATCGATTGCATTATTTTTACTTTTACCAACAAATTTGATCAAAAGAGTGAGGATCAATGCATGTTCAGACCTGATGAAATGTGAAAATGCAAAGTCCTCTTAAACAGGCTTCAAATTTAATTGAATGTGTGTTTCCATAAAAACCACTTCTATAGGAATGTTACCTTCTGTCACCATTTTGATGAGTAAAACATCCCCTGTTTATGTTATTACATTTAATTGTACATTTAAGTAAATTAAAAATGTCCTTCATTTTGATTAAGCTGTCAAACGTAGCTATCAGTGTGATGTAGTCCACGTTCTCTGTATTTGTGAGTGTAAAAACTCGTGTCGGTGATGTCTTCTGTATCATAATTAGATCAAAGCCGCGTTTAGAGCAATATCTGTGATTCTGACAAGGCAGCAGGTGTTTGCAGAGATGATGACGCAGAAGAAAAGGACAAACATTGTCCTGACAATCGCGAACAGCTGGTCTGGACGCTGACACCTGCTCGCCCGCCCACTCTTATGCCGACTATCTCCGGTGCACGCTTCAGTCAGGCTTCAGCAACTGAACCGGAGCCATTAGTGCGAGCGCTAACAGCATCTGTCACAAATCAGCAGGCCTACCTGGGTGAGATGATAAAGCAGGGACTTTTGGAGAGCAGGAGGACCAGGCGGGGGGGTGGGGGTGCGGGGGGGTGGGGGGGGGGGGGGGGGGGGGTGATCATATTTGCACTTTTGTCCTCCTCTCTCATCCTGCAAAGTGAAATGCGCACTTCTTGCTATCTATCTTGCTGTAATTGTACAATTGAACTGACTCACTGGGATTTAGCGTCACAGCGTCAGGGTCGAACACGAGGCTATGGCAAAGTCAGCAGATAGGAAGATTAGAATGATTGACGGAAATAACAAAGGTAAAAAATGTAATTGTTCCAACATAAATAGACATTTCCGGTAGGTTAGTTGCTATGAATGCTTAATTGAATTGAACCATCTTATAAATTGTTCTGTTAAAAAGTTGCCTTTAGCTATAAAGGCACAAATTAAATAATATCATAATAATCTGATAATTTGAGTTGATTTTAAAAGAAACCAAAGTGGTGTCAACAACATATTTGGATGGTGCAGAGTGGTTGCCTAGCGATTGGGAATTTACCAGGTAGCACCTCACAGGTAAAGTTTCTTAGCAACAGGGATAAAAGAACATCTAAAATAGCCACTTATCAGCTAGAAATCTAGGTTTTTTTATTTATCACAAACACTGCGGTGTTGTCTTGGTTGAGTTTTTGAAAAAAAAAAAGTGATTTACGTGGAAAAACAAGAAAACATTTTCAGATGTTCTGTTTTACAAAGCTTAACTTGGATGTGAGGCTACTTTATAAAACTCAACGCAGAAAACGGTTGAAATCACAAAAAAGTTGACAGCAGCAAGAGGTTTGCCAACAGGCCTTGAGAAAAATCCATTAATTGTACAATCAGAACCTTGAATGAACTTCTGTCTGAGCTTATCTTTCATCAAACCCTCTTGAATGGCTGACTACATTAGCTTTATACCTGCTTGACCTGCCTGTTGTTGCCGTGGCAGCGAGAAGATAAGCTCTGGCTGACTGTTGCCTTCTTATTTTGCGGCATTTCTTATTCGGGTTTTGCATCCTGTTTGCTTGTGCTTTCTCCACTGATATTGACTCGCTGGTGTGTCTGTGGTCTTCACGTCAGTTTTATTCCTGATGGCAAGCAGCAATGACAGATTCACAGAAATCTACATAACAACCTTTTTGTCTTTATTCAGGTACCATCCTCCGAAATAAACCAATATACAATGGTGCCACATGGATAGGTATTGGATAATAATATCTCTGCTCATTACACATAATGCAGTTTAAAGAATAAGTTCACCTCTTTTGAAAGCATTTCAAGAATCTTAAACAGAACACATTGGTTTGCCTTATCATATCATAGCAAAAGCACTGAATCCAAACCTGATTTCTGTAGGCTGTTTAGTGTGAAACACTCTGGAGAGTTCTCTGTTTCATTTGAAAGGGAACTGAATGTGGTTGTACATTAAAGGACTTTCTCCGAGCTTGCCGCTTCCATTGCAGCAAACACCAGAGCAAGCAGGTAGCACTAAAGAGAGCGTACAAGTCGGGTACAGAAAATTCCAACAAAATAAAACAAAACAACGAGTGGAACTTAAAAAATATTCCCAAGCATGCATTTCTAGTCCCACTGTGAAGCTGCGTACCCTCGCGTTTGAATTCCGGTTAAGAAAATCATGCCTCGTTTTCCATTTTATGTATTTGAAAAAAAAAAAAAGGATTTTTATTTGTTTGTTTTCAATCATCAGAAAGGGGCAATGGATTGTATTTTCAAAGTGGTGATGATTTTTGGAATTATTAGAACAGATGCATCTTAAACAGCTTTACCTTTTTTCAGCTTTTCTCTCCATGTGTTCATGTCCTTCACGCCTTTTCCAGCGCTGGCCAGCTGTTAAAGGCTTTGTTGGAGGCTTCGGGATTATCACCGACTGCAGTGAATTCTCAGTACATCCTCCCCTCCTCTGCTTTTATGCAGTCCAGTGCGTAGCAGATCACTCAAACTTTAAACTAACACATGTAACTGTTGTGTGTATAATAAAATACTAATATATATATATTTATTTATGGATGTATTTGAAGGCATTTGAATAGATGAATGTGATGGGCCATTTTGTCTCTATTTGGATGAAAGCCTCCTCTAATTCGTCTCTGTACCCTAAACGGGCACATACATGCTGCACCTAGGTGCTGAGGCGTAGCCCCTCCACACAAATGAGGGAGGCTCTGCCATGTCGTCAGGGCTAAAGTGCCACAGAGCACCAGCTAGGGGTAAGACAAATTGCCACTGAATGCAAATCTGGAAGAATGCCTTCCTCAGGAAGGTGACGCTGTGCACAAACGCTCGCGCCCAAATGCCACAGCCATCACACGACCTGCTACAACACAAACAATCCGAGCGCCTCAATGCGCACAAATGGAACTCAGATTCAGAGGCGCCTGGAAAAAAAACAACACAAAAAAACAAACGGTTATGGTAAAGTGATAAAAGGAGCAAACACAAGGCAAGCGAGAGCCTAGCTGCTGCAGCCCAGCACACCGGCAGCTGGAGATCAGGCTCTAGCCACGGGGCAAAGACACACGGAGCACAGCAAACCTCTGCCCATACATGCAGGGCCCATCCCGGCAATCCGAGCCACCCTATACCCGTATACCTAACGGGAGGAGAAAAAGATTCCATTCCATAATATGCAAAGACAGAAAACAGGTATATGCTTCTGCAGCTATTTAACTCTCATCCAAAACACAGGCAATACGAGCAATTTGACACACATCTTTTAACATTGCAGTTATATGGAGTTCGAATTGGCGGACATAAAAAGCTGTATGTGCTTGTTAAGATATATATTAATTGTAGCTATTCATTTCAGCCAGTAAGACAGCTCATTGTCATTAATTCATCTAGATGCTACTGAGAGAACAAAGCGTAGCTCAGACACTTATCTAGTTCAACTTTTGTGACCTCCCCATTTAATAAGTGGACTTTTTCCCCAGTATTACAGTTTTTGAAAGTAATAGGGCAGACCTCGACAATTTAGCTCTTAAGTTTTGAACATGACTCTGATTACTAGTCAGCTGACATGTTTGAGGGGAAGGTTTTCTTCTAAGCTGTTCGTAATAACTTATTCAAATCAATTTAAATCCATTTGTTCAACAGGTTACTTTGCTCTTTGTTATATGCCTGATTAATCATATCTTATGAAATGGTGAGTTAGTCATAATTCTTTTTAAAAGGTCAAATAGCATAGATTATGTACTGCCTTTATGCAACACAGGCATCTGCTATCTTTTTAAGTGCCATCTTTAAATAGTTTACAGTAGTTTAACATTGATTTAAAACATTAAGGCCAAGGCAGTTTATCATGATAAAAACAGGAAGTTAAGATTCTGATAAATTATAATTGAATTATGTATAAATATTGTGTTTTTGTTTGTTTTTTCGAGAAACCCCCCTTTTGGAAGATATTTCGCTTTACAAATTCCTACGGTTAACCAGGTAATAAACCACAGAGCCAGGCCCGGAGGCAGGGCTATAAATAGTTCATGATCAAATTCCGTTGGGATTGGACTGGACCCATTAAAACCTGGTAATACAGGGGAAAGCACTTTTACCTAAGTTCAAGTGAATTCAAATCCCAGTGTCCTTTCTCTCGAGCTGCAGGCTGAATCAAAAAGTCTGACCCTCTTTCGGCCAGTGCAGTAACAATGGATTTCTCTCTGTTTTATCAGGGAGAAAATATATTGGATACTCTGATTCCAATCCTCCGCAGACGTGAGATCAAATGGATCATCCTATCATTGAAAGTGGAATTACTTACAGGCCACATTACAGTTCCCCTCTGTTTACTATTTTTTTTTTTGCCTTTGTTCTGAGGCCCTTAAGACAAACCAGCTCCTCTCCCTTCAGTGATGTCACAACTGCTCTGCTCTACGTTGATAAGGCCCCTCACTCCAGTTGTTTTGACTACCTTTATGAACAACTTAGCTAATTACATTCAAATAGCTGGCAGCTATCGAGGAGTTGTGCTCTACATTCCCATTTGACATGGATTCTGTTCGGGCTGTTCATGGTAGCATATGGGTAGCCGGCGTTGCTACCCGCCGAAAGAAATCTTCAACGTTTACAGATTGGCTTACAGTCTTTCAACAAAACCTTATGATTTACAGTCCTCGGAGATGACCCTGCATGTAGGTCAAATGTTGATTTATGGTTATAGCAAAGAAGATGAAGAAGAAAAGATGATAAATAGAAAAGAAGTAAAGGTGGAAAGGCACTGAGTACAACTTGAGCTGGGGAGTGCACATCATTTAAATCGCTGTCCTCCGAAAGGCACAGAGTAGATCTTTGTCCACTATGATGTGTTTCACAGAAGGAGCAATAACATCACCAAGGTAATTTAATGCACCCCACTGCTCAGACTGTTCCAAATATTTCTAAGACGCTTCATCCAATCAAAGGACCACTGTATTATGCCTCCAGTGCATCATGTTGAAAGGCAGGGAGAGGCTCCATCATCCTCACTGGATCTAAATGGCTTTTTTTATGGTGATAAAAATGACGCTTTTTAAACCAGTTTGAGAATGACACAACCTGGAACTGCTTTTATATTGTGTAGGGTGACAGACGATGGAGATTGGGTCACGTTTTCTGAGAGGTGTGCATGTATTGGATTGGTGCTTTAAGATCAGTAATGATAAAATATATATTTCATTTTACTCCTCTACTCCAATTATGTGGATTAACAAAAATGACACCAGGTCTTTAAATGGAAATATAACTGCCACAACGTGTCCATATGTGTAGTGTGTGATTCGTAAGCCCAAAGTGCGGCTGTTTTAAGGGGTACGTTAAACTGCCATTTGTCTGGTGAAGTGGGTTTGCTGCACATTTCAGTGCAGCTTGTGAAGATGGGGGGGGGGGGACATGAGTCACTGCATTAGTTGGACCTACTCTCAACTAGCTTTGTAGCTGCTCTGCTGTGTCAGAGCTCTTAATCTTGTGGTCTGGGAATAGTAGGAATCACAATTTCACACCACCTGGAAGGAGAAACACATTGTTGTAATCCGGATTAGTTCTCACACCGCTACCAGCTGCTATTTCTCCTAAGAATTCACTGTGTCATGTGGCATGCCACGAGCAAAGTGGTCGGAAATCCAATCACAAGTCTATTCAAAATGAAGTAATCTTGTTCTTGGAATTGTTTTTAAATGTTGCGAATGGACATAAATAATAGAAATGCAATTACATGCTAAATGCTTTCTCCACCCTGGTAAATATACAGTATATGGTGGCTTTGGCACGGAGGGGCAATCCTCATGAAAACTGCTCACTTGCCAGTTTGCTCTGTTAAGCACACATACTCATTACTGTCAATTCTATTCATCATACTGAAACAGCCAATGTATATATGCTGAATAATATAAAACCATCAGGTGTTGGTGCTCAACCTATACAATGTATTTATTAGTTTCTTAATTGCCAATAATATGTTTTTCAAAACCTAAAAATAGGTTTCACAACCTGGCTCTTCTTCATTTTCTTTAATTACTCAGTGATATATAATTTTTATTAAAAAATATTGATGTGTGTGAACTGTTTTTGTGGTATTAAATGTGTGTTTATTTTTTTTCATAGTTTTTTTCTTTTTTCTAGGAAAAGCTGTTTAATTTGTCTTCCACAGCTCTCCAGGACATCCACGGTTAACAAAATGTCCTAACTATTAGAGTCACAAGGTGTCACAAAGTCTTCTAGAAAACATGCTTGTAGGCAACAACAAGCTTTCTGTGGTGGCAGTTGAGCAACAGTTGTGTTTTGCACCTAAAATAGATCATGTCATCTAAAAGTGTCACAATTTCAACATTTCCAGTTAATTCCAGAACATGTGTGCATGTTTCCTTCTCCTCCATGGATGTGGGGGAGGTCAAGAGTCAGCAGCTGTGGGTCAGGATATGGCCACAGTATTTATGGCCTCCCTATGGTCAATGCTTTAATATGTCACCGCAAACGAGGCAGGATGGAGTGTCTGTTGACAAGGGTCATTTTTCACTGCTTCCTTCTATGTGCTTCTCCTCTGTCACACTGTTCAAGGTCCAGACCCTCTTTTCCTGCCCTGTGAGGGACTCTGTGAAGTACTCATTGGTGCTCATTCTGACACTCTCTTAAAGCTGAAGATATTTTTGAGGGCAAATGAAGGAAAACTGAGCGAACTGAGTGAACTGGCATTAAGGACAGAGTGGGATGATGCTGAATCTTGCATCACTTTTAGGACTTACTTTTCATTAATGGACCCCTGTGGAGCTTCAGAATCAAATTACTGGACTGTGAATATTAAGCCAACAAAGCAACATTTTTTTCAAACACGCACGGGAGAGATTATAATCATCCTTAAATGTTTTGAATTAAATGCGTTCATTTCTACTGTTTGCCCAAGATCGTAAAAAAAGAACAACAAAAATGGGAAAAATGGGAAAACAAGACAAGAAATCCCAGACTGATCAAATTCTCTACATGCTGACTTTCCAACGGTGCCTGTTCTACAGTGCAAATCTCCTCTCCACCCATGTCTGATGAAGACTGTGAGACATTTTTGTTAAATGCATAGACAAATTTAACCCAAAGCATAATTTCTTCTAACTTTACTGGCCAAGACGATGCATGTTTTCAGTTGGCCTGTGGTCATTTAAGTTACAAATTTCAGTAAATATTATTCCATTAATTCATTATTCCAATGTTTTCCTCCGGCCTTACTGAAATATCTTTTGATATGCAATGCGTAGAAATAGCATGTCAAAGTGCTGCACTTTCAACAACACTTTTTATTTTTACTCGTCTGTTTAGATCATTTTATACGCTCTTCCTTAGGATTTGCGTCCTTCGAGACCACTGAGATAGCCTTGTGCTTCCATGCAAACAGACATTTGGGTACAAATTGCACTAAATAACCCTTGAAGTATGTCATTACCATATGTAAGAACATAAAGGGGTTTACCCAGAGAGCTTAGACACTTATAGGAACACAGCACACTGAAGTATAGTTGAGTGTTCAGTGGATCAAAACTGAATTTTTATTCCACAACGAGTTATCAAATCCTGGTTTTCACTCTGTGGCAGTTCCACTGTAGTTTTTAGAGGCTATCATGGTGACTGTTTCCAATTTGGACATGTTAACATCTTAATAATGTTTGCATGCGTTTGATGAACATAGCTATTGGATGTCATATTAACAAAGATATCTGCTGAATCAGACCAGGACTGTGAATATAAACAAAGATACTAATGATCAAATTCATTATTAATAGGTTTTATGAACTGCTTGTTTAGAATAGCACAAATTCTGTCATTTCTTTACGTGTATTGCATCTTTTTTTTAGATGACCATGGTATGGGGTAGATAACATACAGTCGTATACACTGCCTACAAATTATGTTTAGCTCACTCGACTCCTATCTAGACCGTTCAGGTCTGTTTCAACACATCATTCCATGTTATGTTCTCAGGAGACATAGGCCGTGAATTTCTGACACTGTCATAAATTTCCCCTTGGCTATCAAGGCATCACAGCAGCGATCTTTGAAAATTTCTTCCCACCTCTGCAGGGCCACGGTTTGCTTTCACGACTCAAGTCACCCCTGCCATTCCTCCGTGTTGGTTAGTCGTCTTTTGTCTCCCTGGTATCGTGTTAACAAACGTCTGAATACTCTAGACCCGACATCAGTCAAAATGTTTGCTTTTACGGAGGCTCTAATATTTGATGGAGATAAATTGGTCCAGTGCATGTGATTAGAAGCTCCCATCTGCTATACTCATCCGCCTACATCCTGAGGCAGAAATGGTGAGCATATTTTTCACACACGCCACTTTTGTATTTCAAAATGTCATTTAGAACCATTTGTTTTTTATCCTACCATAGGATATATTTAGCTAATGTTAAGCAGGCCTGTTAAGGACCACATAATGTTTCCCTAATTAAATCTCCTTCTTCACATGACTCCAGATAAAAACTCAATAGTGACCCTGAGTGGCTGTGTGGTTTCTTTTTGTCCACAAATAACGTTTCAAAAGTTGAGCAAAGCACACAACTGCTGCTCTTTAGTTTTTGACATAAAAATCATTGCAACTTGCCAAATATGGAGTGAGCGGGAGAGAAAAATCATTGAGGATTAAGAATTTAGTAATTAGTCATTATTTTACATTTGAATATGTACATTCTTAACCATTTTGTTATAAAAAGGGTCTGAAACCTCTGTCTGGCATGCGATTAGAGTTATGGTGGTACCATGCGGTCTCATATCTAATAATCTTTCTGGAAGGTCTTAGGCCGGACCGGTAGAAGATGGTAATTGACTTGGGGTGCCAGCCAGCCTTCTTTGCAGGAGACTGCTCACACAACAGTTGGACTCCAGTTCCGAAACCCGCACCTTATTGCTCCAAACAAGCCTTTTTCGATTAGTGATGGTAAAAATTGACTTTCTGTCTGTTCACAGAATGATAAGTGCACATTCAGAACATTAGGTTTTACATCACTGTGATGGTGGGTATATTAAACATTATAAACTTCTCTCCTAGTCACTGTGAGTAATGTTAGCAGCTCTCACCAACAATGACATGAGTGGATGCTGCCAAGCAAAGCTCAATTCTTATGAAGGGGTCCATTGACATTCATACATTCAGATCATTTTCTTTTTTTGCTTGTTGAGGAGAGAGTACGGATGATTAGTATGGCTGAACAATGCATACAAATATCAAATACATTTGACCTATTTCAAAGAGGTAAGTCTTATCCACACGAGACATTCCATTTTTGGGAGAAACAGACCTTCCGATTTGACAAAACACTGTTTCGTTTTGAGTTCTGCTCTTAAGTTGGAACATTTTATATTCAGGGAGAAAAAATGAATTGCATCTCTGCCAAAGCAGCTCATCTTTACTCTTTTTCATGTCCCTTCATTTCCCCCCCTGCTGGTCCTTCTCCTCTTCTGCCTCCCATTCCTTTTGTACTCATCAGAATAAAACGAAAACAAAACACATGAATTAGTAATCTGTGTTAAAATATGTAAATCCACCAATGCCTCTATCATTGTAATTCTATGATGTGTGTGTGTGTTATCTATGACTATAGAAAGCTGGGCACCCTTTTTGACTTTGTCTTGTCACTGTTGACTGCCTTGCCTCTTGTCTTCAGTTGACTCTTATGCACAGCGATAACCTCTGAAGTGACTTTAGCTCCCTCATTATCTATGCCCTGTAGCAGTCCAGCAGTCACCCTAGAAAAAACATTGCCATTTTATGTTTTATCACTTAAGTTTGTAGCACATTTCCCAACACTGAATTAAAAAATGACAGAATATTGGGTGCAAAACAGAAAGGAACAAAGCAAAAATCACAGACTGGATCTAAAACAAGAAGGAAAAAAAAAACAATGGCTTCTCTTGTTAGTCCAACAAATAATCACAAAGAAGTTTTCTGGATCCTTCTGGTTTGAAATCATTGCCTAAACTTCATGCTGTCAATGACCTTTGATATAAAAATCATATTGGTTTGGAATATTTTGTTCCAATGCTTTGATATTTTCCCCTCAAAATAATTCTAAATTATTCCTCTAAATATATCTCTTACATGTATTCCAAGGTTGAGCTAACTGCATTTAACAAAAGACATATTTTGCCACGTTCTGAGCTTAACTACCCTCTTGAAAAAGTTTGATATCCTCTCTATTGTTATTGGGCCGTATTACCAGCCAATCAGCCAGGTGCAACAAGTCATTAAGTTCTGCAAGCCGACTCTTTTAACCGAGGACTTATTTGCGTCATTAAATTAATTTAGGTGTTTGTTTTAGAAATGCTAATTACAAAGGAATCGAAACGTTTTTTCCCCACCTCATGACTGAATTAAATCAGTCTACGGCAACCATTTCATCACAATCCTTATCTTCTTTCCTTGCAAAAGGAAAAAAGATGAATTGACACATATTTCCAAACCTTTTGATAAGTCTTATACATAATTGTGGTTTTAAGAAATAAGATAAGACCAGTCTGTTCTTACCCTTATTATGATCTCCTATGAATACAACAAATAGATAAAGAGCATAATCAAGCAGGTTTAGTGCAATTAAATTCTTAAAATGCAAACATGCTTTTGAGTTGTTGGTTGCTGTTGTGAGCGGGGAGCTCACAGACCAGCTCTTTCGCAACGAGGTGATATGTCTTAGGAAGGGGGAAGCAACCCATTAAACTGCCTCTTAGATTTACACAGCAGTCAAAGCCAAATCACAGGTCGGAGCTAAGTTGCAGCCCATGCGCAAGAATAGGCACAAGCAGCGACACACCTGCCCACTTGCTTCACGCAACTGTGCACATCTAGAAAAGGTCGAACGCAAAAATGGAGTGGGGAGAGAAAAAAAGAGACTCTGGAGGATGGAGACCAAGATGTAAAGACTGCAGGTAACTTGTTCGTTCTTCCCCGTCCGGCGCCCTAACATGCATCACCGTGTTCACCGGTGGAGAGATTCATGCGGGCTGACATCGACCGGGCTAATGTGAGTGGGAGGCAGAATGAGAAAAGGCTTAAAACGGCCCTCAGTGTGTGAAAAAGTAGCGTGCCAATATCAGCCATAAAACTGAAGCGACAGCAGGCACAAACACATGAATCAGAGACTGACATGGCTGTGGAGTTCAGTGTGGCGGGAACAGGTTCCAATCAAGCCAAAACCCGGCCGTCAGAGCAGTTGTACACAGCAGTAGCAATAACTGTGGAGCAGCAATATTGTGAAGGACTGAAAGATTGTTTGCTGGCATTGTAGTTTCACCCTTTTTTTTTTTCTTAAAATAGCAGCGAATCATTTCATGGCATCAAGTTGGATCCTTGGAGTATCACATCATTTTTATTCTTCCCATGTCTTACTGTATATAGCATATATGCCATTTTAATGAAATCACCTCAGGTAGTTTGATTATAAAGTGATTATAGAGTCATGTTGCTGTTGATAAAGGACCCACTGGGAGTGTGAGAGTGAGGTGTTTCCAACAGCAAGTCATCTCATCTAAATCTTCTGAAACCTCATACAAGCCTAAAGGGAGACAGGGGATGTGCAGCCTGCCAGGAGAGGACAATAGAGAATGGCCAGAGGAGACGCATCTCATCAATCTTTGGCTTACTTTTGTTCTTAGCTATAAAGAAACATGTTCTTTTCTGTTCAATTTCCAAATTCTGAAGTCACAAGACTCCACTGGCATTGTATTTGAAAGGAGTAGGAGACTTGGGCCTATTTCGACACACAGTTCTTTGGTTAAAATCTGATATTTATGACCTGGATTTAAACATGTGTCGCATAAACAATTAACATGACATTTATTTACATTTTCAACATTGTAATAACATATATAATACAACATGTTTAAAATCTTTTTTGCCTTTTGTGTATAGATTGTTTCCAGCCTGCAGATTTGCCACATCAAATAATCAAATGTGCAGCAGTATTCAGCCAAAAAATGTATAACATCCATTCTGTTTGCATGGA
The DNA here is from genome assembly GCA_013363375.1 of Menidia beryllina. Lineage (NCBI taxonomy): Eukaryota > Metazoa > Chordata > Actinopteri > Atheriniformes > Atherinopsidae > Menidia > Menidia beryllina. The sequence continues at coordinate 1,651,390 of JABUIW010000214.1, forward strand.
ACATAAGTAAGGTGTAACGGATGAAGTGCCACATATAGTGTATACATCCGTTTGTGAGGCAAAGGAAAGTCAGGAGAAGACTGCGCTTTTATCTTACAGACACATTTGGATGGTTAACTTCCAGATAAAAATGTGTGCAGTGAAGGGGTCCAGTTAGAACAGATGGAGACTGATTGCTATGCCATTTTAGAGAACAATAGGAATGTGTTCAGTGTGACAAAGCAATGACCACACCCACAAAAAGAACTTTGAGATTAGAAAGAACAGGAGCAGATTATTTTAGTCTATAGAGTGTAAATTGTCTGAATCTAATCGTGTTATCATGCAGAAACCTCCCTGCAGCACTAGGTAATCAACTCTTGACCCTATAACAGAATGTCAGGGTTTACTCACTGAATGCAAATATGCTGCCGCATGTGCAACTAGGAATACACCTCTCTATCATATACCTCCTTTTCCCACTTATCTCGGATTAGCTTTAAATGCTTCAAAAACCCAAACATATCCTTTTGCGATACTGTGATATGGAAACATACTCCTTGTTGCTCATGTGCCAGCTGACAGAAAACCATGTGGCCTCAGTGTCTCAAACACTCACAGTTTTTTATTTAAGAAAGATACACTGACCCTGTTAATGAGCAGAAACGCAGCAGGAGAAAGAAAGAGCGTTAAAACACGATGGCCTTGATGAGGAATCTATAAACAATTCCTTGAGAAGCAGCGAGACTTCCTGTTTGTCTTGACTCCAAAGCCAGAGATACCCTTGAAAAGTGGGGGGGTAGAATGAAGCAGTTTATTTGCAAAGTTGTTCTTCCTTCTCTCTCTCTCTCTCTCTCTCTCTCTCTCCTTCCCCATCTAGTTTCTGTTGACTTAGACATTACCTTGAATTGCAAAACATTGTGTGTTAATATAGCGTATAATGTGACACTAAATATGCAGATCGGTACAGGACAACACCTGATTTCACATCTGAGTGTCAAAGTGCCATCTGTGGGGTCACCTGGTGGCCCAGGTCGGATGCCACAGCGAGTGCTACGGACAGAAACACGCAGAAGAAGGCAGAGGGAACAAGAAGGAAACAAACTATGAAAGAGAAAGAAAAGGGAAGGAGGTCAAAACACCCCTTCAGTGGATCTGCTAACAAAGAAGGAGCTCAACTTTTGAGAGCATATCTTATGCAATGCAGGCAAAAGTAAATACATTGGAGGTTGACTGGAAATAAATGGGCAGATAGAGAGAGAAGAAGCGGCAATTATCTGCTTAAATCTATACTGAGCTGCTTAAGCTGGAAAAGGGCGAGAACAAGAGCTCACTAAAACTTCGGAAAGAGGGCGAAAGACACGGAATCGATGTGCCGCAATTACCTTGTTTTTTCAGTAATTGCTCCAAATCTGCTAGTATCAGAATAATGTTGGTTTAAGTTCATAGCTTTAATGTAGATGCAAAAGAAATGGACTTCACCCCCTATCAAAGCACAGTGCATACCTTCATAATAGTATACCCTTAACTCATTCGCTGCCAAAGACGTCTATAGACGTCTTTTCAAATCCGACCGTTCGCTGCCAAAGACGTCTATAGACGTCTTTTATGTTTTTCAATTGCGAGTGACTTGGGGGACGATCGGCGAAAGTTCTTCCGTAAATATCGGCTTCTAGACAGAGTATGGACTAACAAATTTACCCTCTAGGGGGCAGTGCCACTTTTGATGGGAGATTAGCATAGATTGTAAGCAAATAAAAACAAACGCAATGGTTCGCTATGAGAGAAATGGCGCCGGTGAGACGCACGTCGAAGAAGAACGGAATAAGGTAGAAACAAAATCTTTTTTCCTGATGAAAGAAGAGAGTCTGCTCTTTCTTTTGGTGTGTTCGGTGTTTACATAGTCAAAGCACAAACTATTCTGTGGCTCTTAAAAAATCAGTCAAAATTCTCAAAAAACTCTGGCAGTGAGCGACTCTCTGTTCTGAAAATGGCTGGCAGTCAATGAGTTAATAATAATTTTAAAACACGCAAAAAGAAAATAACAAAATGTTTCCTACTCTGTGTATTAGACTGTAGGACAGTGAAAGCATCATGCATGTGTACATCGGCATATCGCACAAATTACACTAAAGCAGGTTTGTGCTCTCATTATTTAACTTTGTATTTGACTTAAGTATGACCTTCTTTAAACTATAGAAGATTTCATCTTAAAGATGTTATTAAGCCAATAACCTTTAGATGACTGCATTTCTGTGTCATGTCCCCTCAGTCATAATAGGACTTATTTAAAATCTTCCTAGGATGCACTCGGAGCTAAACAACATGGCTTCCTACACCAATGCTACAGTATGGGATGAGTTTATTTGTGTCTCAGAGGAAGGTGTTTCTTAATATGATAAAACATTTCTGTGCCCAACACTTACTAATTGGTATGTTTTTTTGGCTTCTTCCCTACATTTCTGCATCAACCTTACCCTTACTCGTAATTTCAGGCTTCCCAAATTCCCCCCGTTAAGTGCCAAATACGGCGCTGTGCAACATCCCTTTCAATAATTCGATCAACAATTAAAACAAGGACTTTTCAAACAGAAAAGGAGGCCAGAGAGGAGCCGAACGTCTGAACAAATGTTTGAGACGGCACATCTGTGAGGGTGACTTATGTAAGTGTGTTTGTTGTGTTTGCTTGCAACTTGGAAATTGTATGACAGCACATTTGTCACTGCAGTCGCACTCCACTGCTCTAGGCTGGAAAAGCAGACGGATGTCTCTCAAATGCTTCGGTGAGCATGCCAACTCAGCAGCTCAAACAGATGCTAAACGCAGACATAAACTTTAACTGTTATCTGTCTAATGTTGGTGATTTAGGATCCACTTCCTGCAGCATTCTTCTCGGAAACAAAGACGGCATTCGCTGCCTTCTTTGTAGGGCTCGGCGGTACGATTGTTTGTTAGCAAGGGAACGCATTAATCTGTTTTGCTACTACAATTGTTCAAACATTAAAATTTAACAGAAAATGAATACACCGCTGATGATCTCAACATCTTGACCTGCGGAATCATTTATGTCCTGAAATGATGTTTTAAATATTGATGGCTAGCTTTAAACCTGCTGAGAGCGACTGACAGGGCAAAAGTGTTTGGGTATCTGGTAACAATTTGACAGTAGTTTGTGTGAACCATGACAACGTATAACAGCTGAAATGCCAAATGCTAATGTGCTAAATTCATTGCAAGAAAAGTGTTACCATGTTGTAAAGAGAACACATTCTTTGAATGCAAAGAGGGGCTGTGCGGTATTACTGTTGTGGCCCCACGGTGTGTGACATATCAATGCTGGAATAGGTCAGATGATGTGAAAATTAAATTTTCTCCCATTTCCAATTTTGTTTCAACGAATGCAATTTACATTTTAGCTTCAGATGGATTTTTTTTTCTTCTAGGCAACAGTTCATGACGTTATATCACTAAATGATCTTGGGCTTGGCTGAGGAAAGGAAGTTTCCTGATAAAAAAAAAAAAAAAAAAAAAACGTGATGCAGCAAAGGCTATTGGAAACAAAAACATACTTTGATTTGCTTTTCTGCTGCAGTCGTTTCTGCGCGCTGCCACCTCCGTTTCCGTCATATTGCAGCTAATGAAAAAAACGGCCAAGAAAAGAAAGGTCAGGTAGGCAACGGTGGTGCATGGCATCAGTTTAGAATTTATTTATAACCTTTTCAATGTATTTGCAAAGATACGGCAGATGGAAACGCCTGCTGCATTTACATGCAGCGGGCATGCGGAGCTCCAGCCCTGGCTGTGGCCACCACACCAGAACAGATGTCACACCTGGTTTGTGTGATGCCTGTTGTGGGGGATAACCTCTTGGTTTTCTATGTGCCACACGTGTCCCGGGGTTGATGGCCCCCGCAGATACAGGCGGACGTGTGTGTGTGTGTGTGTTGGCACATGTGTGTACTATAACCTGATAAAGCATCGGGTTATAGTAAATTTGCATGACAAGAACCTGCTTGAATGCACGTCTCACGCAATTTGGGCGTGCCTATCGAGTCTCACGACAGCAGAGGATGATATGACCCTATACACAGGTAACATTACAGTATGGTCTTGTGTCGCTGACATGAAATGGGGACAGCCACTTTGAATACAAAGACAGCATCCCCAGACTTGCTGCTCGAACCTCTCAAGACAAAGATGGCGATCAGGTTTGTTATCTTACCGTTAATAAAAGAAATCCTTTCTCCTGGCCCTCCATCCCCCAAAATACACACATATACCCGTATAAAACACTAATCTCCCTCTCACAGCCTCTAATGGAAAGGATTCGGCTGAGTAGTTTTGGAGGGAAAAAAAAGCGGAATTGTGAAGTGAGAGAGCACAGTAAGGATAGGGAAAGTATAACTTCAGAGAAGAAGGGCTCAAGGGGAACGCTGAAGAGACAAGTTTGTGTGTCAGAAATCATATATGCCTGAGTGGGAGAAGCAAAGTAAGAGGGAGGAGAAAAGTTGAGACCATAAAAGCTAAAGGGAGACAAAAAAAGGAAAGGCACACCAACAGAGATGGCTTAGCGGTTTCATATTACCCTGCGTTTGAAGCTGAAGAGAAAAACACTTTCCTGAACTTATCCGCACTGACACAATCAGGGATTACTCCTTCTATCCCCACACAATGTCAGCCTATGACAAGGCTCTACCAGGCTGGCCCAGCAGTGATAACATACATATGCAACATTGGACACATCTGGCTGTCGGTGGGAATTACGAAGAGACATTCCCGGAGATGCATGTACATCCTCTAAGCGTTCTTTAAGCTGAGCAAACGTATGTACCGCAGGTGAATAGCATCAGCCCAGGAGCAGTGTGAGGACATAGTTCTGAGTGAGGCTTTCACCAACAACACGCCTATGCGTGGACACAGCACTGTGGATTTAGGAACGTGTGGGTTTGCTGAGAGCAGGGAAGGTCACTGGAAGCATGTAAATGAGTTGAATGAATCAGTCGATCCAAATGTAGGCTGTGCATTACCTTATATAAAGGAGACATAGCAACACAAGAGTGTGCGTTATGGTGCTGAGCTCATTGTATCGAGCCAATTGCTAATACTCAATGACTCTTTAAACAAAAAGACAAATTTATATTGTTTCTCTGGTCCATTGGGACCTTACAGAAGCGCTCAAGGTAGCAACTGGTTTCGTTCCATTTAGTCTGTGGGAAAGAATTTCCTTTCTAAAAATGTGTATTTTGGAATACATTAAGGCCTTTTCTTTCAACCAAGACCTTCAAATGTGTAAAAGAATTAGAATTGTTGTTTCAAGAGAACATCACAGTCAAATCTGGTGTAAATGGCTTATTCAACCACTACCATTTCTACTCTTTCTGAATGGGTCGATTCAGACTATTGTGGAAACGTTTAGTTTTATCCTGAATGGAAGCCACTGGGATGAAAAAATAAATGGCAACTATGCAGAAAACATAAAGGTCCGAAACTGACATTCCTTATTGAAAGCTTTAGTATCTCACATTTTTTTAAAACACATTGATGAAATATGTGGGTCAAAGATAAGATGTACAAATAAAATCTTGGTAATATGAAATTGTAAACTGAATAAAAATGCTGCCATTCCAGCACACATCAAATGTCCACTGGATGGACGTCTGATTCCACCCGACTCTAAACATAAAAGGATGTTGTTATTTGGACTCTATCGACATTTCTAACAAGACTTTGTTTTGATTTTCACTACGACATTCTGAATGAGCTGTAACTCGGGCCTTCAGGGAAAGGCATCCTTTCTTCACCTGTGTCTGGGGATGTGGGAACAAGGAGATTTTTCTGGAATGTCGATTAGACAGTCGGAATGTGTTCTGCATTTTGATTTGTACATACATAGAATTGTTATTGTTCATTTTTCATTAAAAAAGACACAAAAAGCTTTTCAAAAAAGATATATCCACTGATAAAGCTTAATGATTTGTACGTGAGTAAGTTCATGGTGTATGTATGGCCCCATGAGTGTAGAGTAAGAAAGTTCATTCTATTGTTTGCTCAAATTCCCATCACAAATAGCCCACTGGACACACTGGCATCATTTAAGTTGGTAAAGGTGGTCGTGCACTGTCTATTTTTTTGTATCCTGCAGAGCTGCAGGTGAGAATATTAGGTCAGTCTCTATGAGAATATGCATTGCTTTTACAGTATTATTAGTTTTTTTAAAGTTTCGGTTATATTTCTGTGATGTGCAATAAGTTACATATTCTTCAACACTTGCAATTATGTATATACATATCAATGTAATATTTTTTGGATGTATATATATATGTGTTATACAGTCTAGTTGAGAAAATAAAATTATTGGCCAACAAAAACAGTTATCAGTTATATCACACCCTTAATACCATTTCTACTGCTTTGTTTATAATAATAATCGTCAGTAAATTTGTCAGCTAAATAGTTACACATATTTGGTAAAAGAAAATAGCGAGAATTTTTTAATAAAAAGACCTCACAGTAACCTTTGTCATACTTTTGTCAAACAAAATAATTGTAATCAGCGTTAACTGACACAATACGTGTCATTCCTGCTCCAGAGAGAAGTTTTTTTTTTTAACTCTGCAACTCGCTTATCCATCTTTTTTTCAGGAAATTACTGTTGACATAAAACCTCATCACAATGCATTGTTAGATGTTTCTTTCTTTGTTGTTTACAACAAGCACAAGTTGCTTTTGTATTAGCTGCCAGTGGATACGTTTATAAGAGTCATATTTTTGATGACAGTAAAATATGTGTATGGATCAGAAGTTTTGTTTGTTGGAATCTGCCTACATTTAAGTGATGATAAATCTGCTTTTCATTGATTCACTGAGGTCATAGAACACAGTAATATGGTTTCTCTTCAGCAATGATGCACCGACTGATTGTGTATGGTTTTTTTGTGCCACGAAAGCAAAATGTTACCGACTGGTGTGCTCTCTTTCTACGTAGTTAAGCCTTAATATCACAAGTGAGTGGAGATCATAAACTCTGGTTTAGGGAACCATCCCCATATATACCCTGAGAGCCACTCTCTCATATTTGGACTGCCTGACAAGCATGAGAGCAATATGATTAGCACATATTGTCATTCCCAAGTCTCCAATAATTACATAGGTTAAACAAAATCAGTTTACTGTCTCAATATAAATAATAACCTATATCGAGATGATATATATAACGATATGTCATTTATAATGATTTGAGACACAACAATGTGAGAGATTTTTTTGATTGACACAAAGAAAATACAATAAATAATAAATGCTGATACCAGCCTTCTCTCCTGGTTGTCCACATTAGTTTTAATGATTTATATGTTGTATTGAAACAGGCAGTATGAGAAAATGTTATTTTTCTTTTAGAAAAATTAATTGGATTTAAAAGAACAAGATATTTATATTATCTAATGTGTAGTATGGCATGCTGCATACATATGGGAGCCATGGAGTGAGTCATACACTTCACACAGCCAATCACACAGTGAGAGTGAAGTATAGACTCCCGGAGTGTACGCTCTTTTGATGCATATTTTATTCAACTATACACACGGCACATGAAGGCATCTGACTTTCAATGCTTCAAAACTATTTCCGTGTATTTCTTTGATTATAATAATTTTATAAATACTTTATTGCATCAAATTATTAGCAATAACAAATGTAAAATAAGTGGATTAAGTTTAAATTTGACAACACTGAATCCCAAGAAGAACAAACAATTGCATTTACATAATATCTGATAGCACAACTGGAATCTCAGTAGCTCAGTTTCCTATAATTAGTCCACTAAGTTGGGGAAGAAAATAAAT